>OZ007598.1:171197412-171797412 GCA_963931845.1 Maratus michaelseni | reverse complement strand
ATTTTATAGATTGGGGAGCTGATAAAAGCTACGAATGACCTTAAATTTTAGATTAAGATTTGGAATAAAATAATTATTAATATACGGATCTGTACTTTTAAAAAACTTTAATTAGGAATAGATATTATTAAGAATTAAGGAAATACTGATGATGTCAGAAGTTAGATTAATTTTAAAATATTAATGCGAATAAAATGGAAGGATACGAAGGAAATAAATTTTTATATAACATATATATATATATATATATGCAACAATAAAAAATTTTCGCCCTATTTCTTTAGTTAAATTATTCCAAATTCTTCAATTCTTTTTTCCCTCTCTTTTTAAAATATCTCTTAAATCTATTTTGTATTTTATTCCATAACTTAATCAAAATATTAAAACTGTTATTTATCATTCTAAAAATCTTAATCTGTTAAAAGCTACACGTATTTATTAAGACCTTATTCTCTTAAATTGCAACACTGCCTCTAAACGCACCTGCCTAATTTCTTCTTTTGAGACATTTAATTTTTATTCTTTGGAACTTTTATAATACCATTTTTATTTCTATTTAATTCATTCGGCATCCCATGATTCCAAGCGGTTTTCGCGCCCAAAGGCCTTTTTACCTTTTTAATTTGCCGCTTCTGTTAAAGAGTTTTAATCATACGTCAGAGACACGTCTTCGTGGCCTCATTTTTTCATCCATTAGCGAGAAAGCTCCGCCTTCTTTATCCCCCTAGCGCCCTCCGAACATGGATGCGAGTGGACCAGCTTGTTCGCGCGTTTTGTACCTTTGGGCCAAATTTTGAAGTATTTATACGGTTACACTGGCTTCGGAGACAGAATTTACACGAATTAGTGGTTGTCATCTAATTGCCGTCACTGGGGAGTCTACACTAATGCATCGGTAATGTGTTCTTCAAGCTCTGCTAATTCTTCAAGATCTTCAAATGTGATCAGTTTTAATGAAGCGAAAGTTGGTGGAGTTGCTTTCATCTCTGTGATCACAATAAAGCCACTGCTCATCTATTAAGTTATTAAGTCTTCTTTTTAATGTTTTTGGGAAATTTCTTCTGGATTTCACTGCCTCTGCTCAATTTTTACGACTGCTAATACACTACGATTTCCGATGTGATATACTTCGAGATTTGTCTTCATGGTGAGCGACTCGAAGTGATGCCCTGTCCGGGTGTCATGACTACATTTCAACGATCTCGACTGCGGCTACCTCGATATGATTATCAGGTAATTTTAGTGGTTTCGGACTGAGATGTTCCGATTGTCTGGTGGAAAGAACGTTCAAGTCGACAGCAATAGCGATCGTCTATAATGTGCCAATTTTCGACAGGAATGTATCATATATATATATATACCGGGTAGTTATAATGTAAGTATCTCTATTTAGAGCTGTCTGTAGCTTGAAGGAATAACCCGAATGAAACCAAAATCGGTACAATCACTATTCAAGAAGGGGGAAGAAGAATGGAACGACAAAAATAAATAAATTCAATAATCACCGACAGATGCGCTATTGAGTGTGAAATGCAATGTGTAATACAAGAACAAAGAATTAATATGTAAAACCGGATGGCATACCTAATTTATTGGAAAATGTCACAATGGATGTGATTACGCTTTTGCATGGCGGTGCCGACCAAGTTCATGTTCCACATGGCCATTGTGCTGGAGGACACAATCCAGGCGGTGCACGACGTGCTCAACTGCGGAATCTAACACATCAGGAGTGATGTTTCACATATGTTGTGATATGCGGTAAAGTCATTGAGTTTTGCGACACATCCAAGGTACACAATATTACATAATACGTGTTACACTCAAAAGCGCCATCTGTCGGTGATTATTGCTATTATTTTTTATTGTTGCATTCTTCTTGCATTATTGTTGCATTCTCCCATTCACGAATAGTAAGTGTACCGATTTTTGCTTTATTCCGGTTATTCCTTCAATCTACAGACAGCTCCAAATAGAGATACTTATATTATAATCACCCTGTATAGATAGTTAAAACCAAATTAGCGTAAGTACCATATTATTATTCTTTAAAATTAAATTATAAGTATTCACTCACAATGGTATGTAGATTTTTGTTCAAAATAAGGAAAAAAATTTTTTCAACTTTTCCCGTCAAAGTTAAAAAAGTAAAATTTAATTAAAAGTTTCTGGTTCAAATCAGATTAAAATTAGGTGGGTTATAATATATCCCACCGCTCCTCAAAGGGTTCAGACATTTCAGTGCCGAATGATAAAATATACAAATAGCACCGACTGTTAGACCATCGTTTGACAATTTATGAAATTCGCTGGGAAATTTTAGCATACATAGATTTCTCTAATTTGGATTGTACCTGATCGGGATTCTAAACAGCTAAAGGTAGGACCACTATAAATAGTCAGAAAATCAAAGTTAAAAATGCACAAATAATACACGAAAAAACAACAAAAAGCTGTTTCGAATCCAAAAGCGAGATTCTTCTTCAGTGCGACAAAGAGAAAAGAACAGGGTGCTAGAAAAATGAAGACTTTTGCCCAGTCTTGCTTTTTCTAGCATGCTCTGTGATTTGCTCTTTGTCGCACTGAAGAAGAATCTCGCTTGTGGATTCGAAAAAGCTGATTGCGGCTCTTTTTGTGTTTTATTTGTGTATTTTTAACGTTGGTTTTCTTCCTTTTAATATTCTTGCACAAAGGTTTTATTTGCTATTTTTAGGTAGGACCACTGTTTGGCCTATTTTGGCAAATGGCTCCTTAGACAATGGTACTGTAAGAAGAACATTTCTTACTAGGGGTTAACGTGGAGTTACAATTGTGTAGCAATTAACCAATTTGTTGTACTTCGGTAATTATAATTGCAAACAGGTAAAGTGAAACAAATAAAAAGGACTACTTAATACCATAGGTCAATCGTGCCCGATGCAAAGTTAATAAAAGCATAACAAAAATATATTTTATACAATGTATCATTTTTAACACTTTCCAAACAAGTTGAAAAGTGTTTATGACTTCGGTTTGTCTGTCCGTCTGCCGACTGTCCATGCTCTAACTCACGTAAATAAACTCGGATTTCCTCGACATTTGTATATGTTACTGTCGTTTACTATAGCATGATTGCTATGTGCAAATGAAATGTGTAGCACTTATAGTTTTTCTAACAGGTACTTTCAAAAGTATTCCGTTACATTACAGGCAATTGGAAACAATATTTTGATGATGCATTTTAAACATGATAAAATTGATGTACAATTATGAAGAGCATTAAAACATGATTTTTGTAGAATATGGCGTGCAAAGCATCTATTATTCATCTACAGGGTGAAACAAAAGAATTCTGTTACACATAGTTCTACTCTGAACAATCGCTTGCAGTGTTATATAATTATGTTTCACTATTTCAAACGTAATGAAAATTATTTGCTTTACTGAGGTGCATTAAAAATTGCTCGCGTAAAAGTATGGTATGCATTCCGTTTATCGTTCATTTACAAGGACACACAAAATATATCTGTTACAGTATACTTGCGATAATTACAGTCTATGTGTGATATTTAGAGTCTATGCACGATATTCGGGGTAGGCGTTAACGCTCTACGGCCTGGCTTTGCTGGGCCGAGTGTGGCCTCCCTTAGGCATTCAGTCTATGTGTGATAAGTGCGTTTTCAACTTTGGTTTGAGTTTTAAGTTTAACTAAAATTTTTCATGTACGTGGGGTGAATAATTTCGGTTGATCATATACAGGCAATACATAAGGGAATTCGTAAGTGTCACAGATTATGTGAGTGAATTACTTAGTGTAGTTTTTAATTGTGGAACGCATTTTACTCCTGAACTATATTTCGTAGACTAATAGAAGTTCGTGGACAATAAATAAATTCATATACAAGCCTACTCAAAGAACAAGGTACATTTTCATTTATGGTTGGTAATTACTGGAAGTTTGTTTTAAGTTGCCTTGTGCATTTTGTACCTGAATTAAATTTTAGCTTAATATGGGGTGTGTACAAAAGTTTTTGCATCATATACAGAGTTGTACAAAAGATTTCGAGTGCATGTTCATCGATTGGCGAAAATTGCTAAAAGCGAATTTTCTAACTGAACTAATTTTTACCATGCTGTGTAGTATATATCCAAATCAATAGATCATATGCAAGGCTTCACAAAATATACCGACTATATTTTTCAATACGGATGGTAATTGCTAAAACTGAACTTTAAATGTGTTATGTTTCCTTTACTGTATACTTATTTCTTTCACATTATTTAACGGTGAAGTTTCATTACAGTTTTCTAAATGTGTTGGAAAGTGTTTCATAATCTATGCTTAACGCATGATTTTTCGTTATTGTTTGATTTCCATATGGATTTTATATTGCATGCTTTCAATGCATATTTCTTTTACCTAAATAAATCTACCACTTAAAATATCATTATTGTAACTTAAAAGCATTTCTAGCAAGTTTTTTTATTTCCAATTAAACTCTACAATACAGTGTTCCTTCTTACCTAACAGTGGGTAAAATTAGATTATTATTTATGGTGAGACATCATTTATAGATCTACACCCATTAGTGTTGCCTTTAATTCACTAGCGTTATTTCATATTAGAACTAAATACAATGGTAACGTAAAAAAAGTAGATTTTGTTTTTCTCTTTCTTAAATAGATTACCAGAAAATACATCTTCTTACATTAAGCAGATAATGTTAAGAGAAGAAGCTAAATATATTATTTCTATATACTATCGTCATAACTAGAATTTAAAACACTCAGGAAATTTGGAAAATATATTTTAAATTGATGTGTGTATCATATAAAATTTAATATCAACGAAGCTGTTTTTGTTCAGAGCAACATTATTAGAAGCTTTATTATATCAGTTTCCAAACTTTTATTCCTCGCACATCCCTTGAAGAATTGCATGTTCCTGGTGTGCCCCTATATTATTTTACTTGTGATAGTTATGGATAAAAAATAGCAAATAAAATGGTAATGAATGGATACAAATAAACATGATTTTTTTTACATTTAATGTAGCTTGACATGTGGATTTCAGGTAGCTTTCAATACAAAAAAGTATAAAGCTACCTATTGCAGCCGTTCGGAGGAAAGCAATTCCGGAAAATTTTGATATATTTTCACCGATCATGACCCCCAGACCCCAAAACCACCCTCCGTTCAAATGTTGATTTATATATATATATATATATATATATCTCCATATATATATATATATATATCTGACCTATGTCATACGATAACGCCCGTATTTATAAATCGATTTTGATGAAACTAATTGTGTGTATTAAGGTCATTAATGTCTCGACCGAGTTCGTTGGCCAGCTTGGTCCGCCATTTTGTTTCAAGATGGCGGCCATTTAAAAATTTAAAACTAAAATAATTATACAAAAAAGTTAAAAATTCAAATTTATTTTTTGTTAGGTCTTGATACAAGGATTCCAGAGCATTTTTTGGTTTACCTCTATCTTAAAAAATGGCTGAGATAGAGCAGTTTGAAATTCTAGGGTGGCTGACATTTTGAAACAAAACAGCACATTAACGCGATTACTCGCAAATTATTTTCTTTCATTGTAATAATTTTCCCAATCATACGCATAAAACTATATATTCATATCCGTTAGCGCCAAATTCTCGCCAAAATTGGCGTCATTTGGCGAAATATCGCCAAATTTGGCGACCAAAATAAGTCTTCATAAATGAAGCCAATTTGGCTATTGCTCAATAATTTGGCGAATTTCTTATTCAAATTCAGTACTAACGAATCTTTTGTAAACGTTTTCTTTGCATTTTAACTTGCTGTTTTCGTGTAACATTAGCTAAAATTTTAAAACGAAGATATAGGAAAGCTACCTTTTCCTTCCGGTACAGGCCGGAAGGACTTTTTTTTTAAGTTTGAATTTGTAACACTTGAATATCTGTTGAAATTTCGCCTTTAATTTGCTGAAAAACAATTATAAGACATCTTTAAAGTCTGGTCCTAAAGGGTTGGTATATGTTGGCCCGTTTATGGGATAAATGGATTTTATCCTGATTCATTTAACTGCATCGTGTGGTTTGTTGTTTGTTGACTCAGACTCTACGCGTACTCGGTAGAATTTCTTCGCGAACGCCAAAGGGGTACGTGTACGAGACTTTAGAAAACACTGCCTTATATTATCAACACTTTGTAAGAACTCATTATCTGCAATCCATTTTTTGTTCTACTGTCTACGCATTTGAGTTTATGTTGCTTGATATATTTCCTAATTCCATCATATTTCGAAAATATAATCAAGCATGTTTTTTCAATAAATTATACTAGACATTTGCAATATAATAACATTATCTATTTATGACAAAATCTCCTCAATAACTTGAAACGTGGATTTAAATTATCATTTTTTTTTAATCTTGAAAAATGAAAATTGGCTTGTTTCTATACTTCGAGAATCGGTTTTCTAGAATTCACTTTTATAAATGGATTACCAGACATATTTTCTTGTTGAAATACTGAAATTGTATTAAAGGAAGTATCAAAATTTATTATTTGCAAACACTATTATTATAACTAGAAAGATGGAAAAAAATTAAAATGAAATGTACACCATTATAATAAATAATATCAACAAAGTTTTTATTTTTTATATCAAAAGCAAAACTATATTTTTGTATACGATTTTTTATTACTCAATATGCATTATAGGCATACTCGTTTTCTTAAATAAATCCACCAGAAAGTCGAAATATCATTATAGTGCATTAAAAGCATTTATTGTAAATCTTTCTTATTTCCAGTTGCACTCTCTGTTAAAGTGTTACTTTCTTCTCGAGAGTGGAATAATTAGATTACTCTTTGTGATGAGTCAGTATTTCTAGATTTGCACCTTTTATTCCTTCCTCTAATCTTGTGTTGCCATTTAATATTAGAACTCAATGCATTGTCGGTATAAAAGCTCTCTTGCCGTTGACAACATTTTGGAAGTGGTTTTCTAGAATTCACTTTTATAAACGGATTACCAGACATTTTTTTCTTGTTGAAATACTGAAATTGTATTAAAGGAAGTATCAAAATTTATTATTTGCAAACTCTATTATTATAACTAGAAAGATGGAAAAAAATTCAAATGAAATGTACACCATTATAATAAATAATATCAACAAAGTTTTTATTTTTTATATCAAAAGCAAATCTTATCGAGCTTTTTTTTATATTAACTCCCTACATTGTAATTTGGTAGTTTAGAATATCTTAAAATAGTACAAATTCTATACAATGTTTTTTGTGTTGAACTTTCTCCTACTGTATTTGATGTCGCTCGGTATTTTTGCTAGATACAATCCTTTTTCCAGGTTAAAGCCTATAAAAATTCCAAAGTTTTTTTAACAGGCATAAATAACTTTTCTGAATTCATCGGAGATATTTTTATTTGATTTTAAATTATTTTCAAAGAGTCTTCTTTAAGTCTTCCCCAAAACCCTATAAAAAGTACTCGGGAGCGTTCCCGAAATTAGTGTCAGCAAAAGAAACTTTATTTTTTAAAATCATACTTGAACACTGGAAAAGTATATTATTTTTTCGGGTTTCTAAAGATAAAGAATGTTTTTCAGAATCGTAGGTAACTCGGAAAAAAATTATTTCATATTTTTGTGTGTTGCCATATTATGTTAAGAAATATTTGCCCTTTTTTATAATGTAAATTAGGCGCCTGTTTTGCAGATATTAGTACTATACTCTGCCCTTTGTAAAGAGTTGTAGTTAGATTAAATGCAAATATTAAAATTGCCCTAAACGAAAAGCTAAAATGTTGAATGTTGAGTTTATAGTATTTCTATTTAGTCTCTCTCTCTCTCTCTCTCTATATATATATATATATGTGTGTGTGTGTATATAAATATATGTATGTATGTGTGCGTGTGTGTGTGTGTGAGAGAGAGAGAGAATAGCTCTTGTAATAGTATAAGTTATTGTAATCTATTAAACTATATTATTATGGTAGATTTCTTATATTTTCAAACCCTTCATTTATTATTCAAACAGTAACAAACTTAAGTCAAAATATATTTTAAATACTTAATGTGTCTCTGCAAAGAGGGAATGCGTGGTCAATTTTAAGTAGAAAAGAAATTGCTTTACATGAATTGCCTTTCATGAAGAAAGATTGAAATTTAATGGAAATTTAGAAGGTGAATGGGAATACATGTTTGACTATGATAACATGTTTGACTTTTTTATATAACTGTAAAAATTATGTACGACATGATAATAAATTCCAGGAAACGTCGTATCTTCCTAAAAAATATTTTGTAACGATAGGCCTTTTCACGAAATTTAAAAAACAGAATTTAAATCAAGAAAACAAACATACAAACTTGCTATTCAATTGAATTTACACAGGAATTTCGCCCGTTTGTCTCTTGAATATTAAAATATTTATGTGAGAATTAGTAGCGCCCTAAGAACCGATATTTCTTGTTGATATGGTGTAGCAAAAACTGATTAATAATTTCAAAGTAGTTCTTATAGTGTAACATTTTATAAACCTGTATCAAGACAAAATGTCGGGTTTTCGATTGCTACCAGTTCCTACGAAAACATTTGCAGCTGTGTAACAGAATTTTTTCCTGCAAAAGCAACAAAATGAATGTTCCTTTTACGATATTAATTTCGCTTGTTTGTTTCTTGAACATGAAAATGTTTATGTGAGAATTAGTAGCACCCGAAAAACCGATATTTCTCTGTTGATATGGTGTAGCAAAAACTGATTAATCATTTCAAAGTAGTTCTTATACTGTAACATTTTATCAACTTATATCAAGACAAAATATCTGGTTTTCGGATGCTACCAATTCTTACGAAAGCATTTTCAGCTGCGTTACAGAATTTCTTCATGCAAGAGCAACAAAATTAGTGTTTATTTTATGATATTAATTTCGCTTGTTCGTCTCTTGAACATGAAAATGTTTATGTGAGAATTAGTAGCACCCGAAAAACAGATATTTCTCTGTTGATATGGTGTAGCAAAAACTGACTAATAATTTCAAAGTAGTTCTTATAGTGCAACATTTTATCAACCTATATCAAGACAAAATATCTGGTTTTCGGATGCTCCAATTCTTACGAATACATTTTCAGCTGCGTTACAGAATTTCTTCATGCAAGAGCAACAAAATTAGTGTTTATTTTATGATATTAATTTCGCTTGTTTGTCTCTTGAACATGAAAATGTTTATGTGAGAATTAGTAGCACCCGAAAAACAGATATTTCTCTGTTGATATGGTGTAGCAAAAACTGACTAATAATTTCAAAGTAGTTCTTATAGTGCAACATTTTATCAACCTATATCAAGACAAAATATCTGGTTTTCGGATGCTCCAATTCTTACGAAAGCATTTTCAGCTGCGTGACAGAATTTCTTCATGCAAGAGCAAAAAAATTAATGTTTATTTTATGATATTTATTTCACGTATTTTTCTCATGAACATGAAAATGCTTATGTGAGAATTGGTAGCGCCCTAAAAACCGATATCTCTTAATGATATCGGGATGAAAAAATTGATTAATACACTGCAAAAACCATATCTTAGTGTTTTTGAAAAATAAGGAAAGTTAAAGACTTTTGTTTCAAAAACGCTTCTTTAAATCTCGGAAATATATTTTTTCTGTAGTTTCGGAAGGTAAAAGAACGCTTATTGGAAACATGGGTAACTTGGAAAGGGTTATGTTATATTTTCATAAACTTTCTTGCTAGATCAAGAGTCATTTCTCTTTTCTTTGTTTTAATTGTAGTGTAAGATAATTGCTATTAATATTTTTTTCTCTTCACTATTGTATTTTATTTTAAAATTCATCTATTGAAAAAAAAATATAGTGAAATTAAACGTTTCAAAATTCGGTAAAATACCCAGTCTGAATGACACTTCGGTTGAAAAACGATTAAATCTATACTCTGTACTTTGTAAATTGTTGTAGTTAAATTAAATACAAACATCAAATTGATATCATGGATACTCAACCTTATATTCAATTCATTTAGCAAGTTTATTTTGGCGAAGAAAATTAAGGTTAAAAAAACCCCATTAAGCTTCAGGTGTTATGGGCAGAAGCTATTGAATTATTGTAAGATGTTTACAAAATTATGTAGCGCATAGAAAATTGCAATTAATATTATTTTATATGAAGATGAAAGTTGAAATTGTGATAATTTGATCAAATTTTAAACACTGACGAAGTAATATTAAAGAAACTCTCTGCAAGAACATCTTGCAGACTGGTCATGTATTCTTCCAGCATTGTAAGATATTAAATAGATTTCCCAAATCAGATTTTGAAATAATAATTGAGAAAATTATTAGACGGAAAAATAAAATTGGCGAGTTTAAAGGTCTACTTAGTTTTCTGTCTTTTAATTATACACTAGAAAAATACGGAAACTTTTACGAAAATTCAGTGTAGTTTTATAGCTATCCGTGATTCCGGAGTCTTTTTCCTTATCTTCATATGTGTTTAAATGAAGAATTGGAAGAAACATAGAAAAACTATAGATTAACGGAATTAACACATTGTTGACCTGCAATTTTGAATGAAATGTGGGTTTTAATTCAGTAGAAGATCCTCCCTTTCCTAAAAGTTATTCGCAAGTTTGTTTCGTAGGTAGGTTTTCAGATTGATGCATCAGTCAATATCTTATAATGCACGGATTTAATATAAATTTTCTAAAATATAAAAAAATATGTCGACTAAATGATATAAATATATTTTCGGCACGGTGAAAGCCATTCTCTAAGTTAATGACGTCCGGATAAAAAAAGCACGAGAATTACTTGACCGGTTAACAATCTGTTAAGAGAACAGTCTTTTATTCCAAAATTTGTAGGCAGTACATTTTATTTTAGAAATTCTTCTGTAAACCATGGAAAAATATTTTTTTCTCAGATTTAAGATTACATTTTCTCCAAAGGATTTCTGAAAGTAAAGGAACAATTTACGGATTTCTGGGTAACAACAAACTTAGATGAAATTTTCATGAACGTTCCAATTGTAATTCAGTAGATTTTGTACAGTTTTTTACAATGTAGAACATCACGCATGCATTTTCTTTTACATTACTCTTAATTTTTAGAGGAAATGACTTTAAATTTGCAAAATGTAATAACCAGGCGGTCAAATAAAATTCTTTGTCATCCGAAGAAATAGTTGAATTGATTTTTATTATTAAAAAATTAAATAAATAAACAAATAAATAACGAATTCTAATTTCGAATTTATGTAAAAAAAAAATTAAAAAAAATGCTGGCATGATTCGTAAAAATATTATTATTACTATATGTGTTTTATTTTGCTGTAATTTCATGTAACAAAATTGAATCTAACTTTTAACAGTTCAAACAATGCAATAAAGTTATTGCATTTTTATGATATCCATGCCCACAAACGTAAAAAGAAACCGTTTTTTTAAATGAAATATACATTCATTAACTATAAATTATTGAAAAATTAAATTAGAAAAATGTCAGTTTTTAGGGCATTGCATGTATTTCTACGAGTGCAACAGTTTCTAAATTGATTTTAAGAGCTGATTTACTTTCCTTCGGTAACAACATGTATACTAAACATAACGCGTATGCATATTATGTATACATATGGTTGTGTAATATTAATTGTTAATTATAATGGGATTATTAAAAATGTATAAACGCACACACACACACACACACATATATATATATATATATATATATATACATACATTTGTTTGATATGTTATGACGTATTAAGTGATGTATTAAATATATTAATAAGTAAGTGTATTAAGTGATGTAATTATGATGTATTAGTTAACACACACACATATATATATATATATATATATATATATATATAATTATAATATCATTGAATTTCAAAAACATATCAAGTTCTTGTAACATTTTAATTAAATCTCCTAAGAGATAATTAGTAATAAAGTGTAGACAGAATACCACATAGTTAATAAATTAACAAGTGCAATCATAATTTTACCATAGCATTTGCTTCAATGGTAATTGGCCAAAAATACTCAAAATTACTTAATTAAATTTTGTTTATATGTAACCGTTTAAAAATCATATTTTTCATATATACTTTCTACATATTCGTTCAATATTCCCTTTCCAAAATTCTAATGAACGGATATTTACTCATGTGTAAAATTAAATTTATAATGGAGTCTTTTGCATAAAATGGTGATACACGTAATTCTCTAAAGACTGAAAGAAGAGGTATCAGATTAAGATCCAAAATCTAATTTTACCTTTGTCTTAATTTGATAAAAGTATCAGAAATAATGGAACGTATAGAAGAGGAAATCTTTGGTTTATTTGAGCATTTCAGACATTAGTATATGTTAAAGTATACATTATAAATTATATATATTTATATATATTATTTATAAATCAGGCATTCATTGTAAAATAAATATATTATTATAACTTTTTACGTAAAATTAGTGTTATTCGAAATAGAATCGAATCTTGAATATTTACAATACACATCGTTAAATATATGAACATATAGAAGAAATTAGAGACGTTATACGTATATCTTATAAGTATACATGCTCATATATTGGCTATAATTTAAAAGTGCTTGACCAAGCAAGACTTCGAGTAGTTTCCGTTTGTTGCTGGTTCTTGTCGCATCATATTATGCAACGAATTAATCGTTTTTAATTGCTCCTTTTACACGCCAACCCATTGTAGTTAAATACTAGATACAACAGATTTCAATAATTAGAAAAAATAATGCAGTTCTATTTCAACTAATGAAAATAATAGTGACTAATGAATCTAACATCCTAATATATAACACAACAATGACTACAAAAGAAGGATTTTTTCCATGACCGATGTCTTTTTATCATAAATGAAATGATATGTTGATTTTTCACAGATTATAAGCAATAAGCAACTCTTTCATTAAAAAAATTATTTACATAAATATATGTAAATATTATTCATACATTTTAAATAGCCATTTAAATGTTTTAGATTTTTATTTAAGTATGCGGTATAACATATATATTTGTCACCCTTATAAGTTTCTTATTAAAAGCAAACAAAAATTCTATGGCAAATCTTGTGACTAACAACGATATTTTTCTTTGAATATGCTTTATATTTTTTTTTCCAAATTATTATCGAAGGATTACTAATGATGTCTTTCCTGGACTATTGCTTTTCAAAAATCGCCCTAAAATATGAAATTCTCTCAAAACTTTTAAAATATTTGTTAAAATACCTTTATTAACATTAATGTTGCAAACAATTATCCGGGTTTAGATTCAATTCAGATACCCTGTATTTTTCCCTGAATAAGTGTATTCTGACCCTAGATTCCTTCACAAAACATGTTTATTTCGAGTCGTTCCTAACTCAGTTTGCTGCAACATTAACCACGAACGCTGTATTATAAGAAATATATGGGTTATAAATGTCGTTCAGAATTTATCCTCTTGCTGTTCTGTAAATTCAAAAGTGCATATGCGCGCCGACTTTCTAGACCCATTGGGTAGTCAGAAACGACAGTGTTATAAAGACGACACAAATGCTAACACTTGGTAATTGAGTTGCGTTAAGGTACATGAAAATCGAAACTCCCACAGCGTGCGACACATGCTCTTCCGTATTGTTTTTGCATACACGGAATGTCCCAGCAACTGAAATTCCAGATGTCAATTTTTCGGAAGAACGTATAATGAACAAATGAAGAGCGATTCAATGGTACAAATTATTGTGTGACAGTTTATCAATGGTACAAATTATGGTGTGACAGTTTATCAATAGTAGAAATTACGGTGTGACAGTTTATCAAAGGTACAAATTATGGTGTGACAGTTTGTCAATGGTACAAATTATGGTGTGACAGTTTATCAATACATGGGTTATAAATAAAGTAAGTGCCATTCAGAATTTATCCACTTCCTGGTTATAATGAGGTCTATATAGTCTGAGGTCTATGAGGTCCTGATGTGGTCTGCTTAATAAGGGTTGCAGTGGGCGACAATCTCTCCATATCTTGTGGCAATCGATCGTGCTATAAAAGAGAATAACCCTTTCGCACCTGTGAGGTTATCTGGCTCTTGATACTGTCACACAATATGTTATCATTTGAATATCATGAAAGGCATTATCAATATCGAAATACGAACTACGATATTTATTAAGATGCATTTAGTCCCATTACTTTTGGCATGTTTTAAATTGGCCAGCGTTACTAACTTTTTGGATAAAAAATGTAGGCGAAAGTGTCCTAAAATGATCCCCTTAACCCTCTGAGCGTTTTGAAAAAGGGTAAAATTGTAATGTTGTTTTCTCTGCATTTTGTTTTAAATGCTAAAAAAATATGATTCTTTCAGCATTATAAATAAAACTTAATTACAAATATGAATATAACCCTTGATACTATGAATCATTCTTCAATGTTTTGAAAATTCATTAAATCTGTAGAATTATATTATCTTAAACATTGCAAATATTGCAGTGAAACCTGGAGCTTAGTGAACGGAATATTACGTTCTACGCGCTTAGAGGGTTAAGGGAAAAACTTGTGTAAAATAACATAACTGTTCAAATAAAGCTTTGGCCCTTTGCTAGCACGTTTTACACGATATTTTACATTTTAAATATGTTTTAATAATATTTTAAATCTAAATTGAGTTATGAAAAAAAATCGATTTCTTAAAATGTGTCCAAAGGACCATTTTACCTACACCAAAGGGCAAAATGATCCTTCATTTAAAAATAATTGTAAATTGCTTTTTATCGGCGAAATAAAGGATATAAAAGTAATTATGACAATACATAAGTATAATTCCCATCTAAAAACTTACTCCATTAAGTAAATCAAATCATATTTATGTACATGAAAGACTCTATATCTAAATAAATATGAAAGTTAGTGTTTACCTTACAACATATGTTATAAAACCCAATTTTTCAAAGAATTCTATTAAGACGCGTAACACTGCGATCGTTTGAATATCGTCATTGCTTCTTCTTCACTTATCACAGCTAGTTTACTTATTACCCTGTAGATAGCGTGACCTGTTAGGACGAAAGCATATGTCCATCGTTTTGCCCGTTAGGATCATTTAATGGCCACCTTCCCCTATATACAGAGAGAAAGACACAGATATGGTAAAAAATCAGATTTATTTATATAATTATTTTATGTATAAATCAAAATCAACAATTAAGCAAAGTAATTTATTATTTATTTCAATAGAAAAAGTCGCAATTCAAATGGTTAAAATCTTATTTGTATTTATTTATTTTTGTAATTTAAATTTTAATGCGACAGGTGTACCGACTTAAATTATCTTTGAAGTATTATAGCCGTGGTTGATTATTATTATTAAATTTTAATTTTATAAAAAGCCACTTCATGCAAATATACCGTTTATGAAAGAATATTTAATTTCAATTATATTTATGTCATTTTATTTTTATTTTTATTTTTATTTTGCAATATAACGAATTTTATTCCTGAGAAAGGTACAAGATACAATAATTTAATTCATTATTTTTAATTATCTTTCCTTTCATACCCGTGTACGATTATAAGTAAACGATTATAAGTAAAATAACGAATAAAAAAATAAAATTATACTTTATGGTATTTAGCATAATTGTTTGTTTTTAATACACAGGGAAAATAACTTGAAACAATGAAGCTATTTACCATTGATTAAAGTTTGTCATCATATTAATATTTTATGCGATATATTTTAAAGATAATTCTAAAGAATGCAATTTTAATTTAAATGTTGAAACATTTTTAAAACGAAAAAGCATATCAGCATAATTTTAGAAAGCATATTATATCAAACTCAGTTTTATGCTTGTTCTAATTAAATTTGAAAACAACAGTGGATTTTTGAAAATACAATGAGAGGAAAACTTATAAAATACATTTATTTCAAGTGGAAGGTAGGTTAATATGAAATCCTTTACTTAATTACTGCATATTAAATTTTATCTTTTATTCAATTTCAATTTCTTCAATTACCATATCTTGTCAGTAAACAGAAGACGAATATATTAGCCTTATTAGTATTTAAATTTAGGAAATTCCACATGACATTAAAATATATTCAATGATAAAATGGTACATTTTGTTGGATTCATGTGGCGTATGTATTAAACACCGACTTTATTTAAATAATATGGATTTTCATTGGGTAAGCTACGTTGTTAATTTCATTCAATATTTCACCAAAATATGGTGCCAAAAATGGTTCCCATGATGTAAAGAAAACTTCTTATAACATCTGGGACAATGGTTCAACCATAAACTTGTGTAGTTTGAACTATAATCTAAATACGTTGTAGAACCATAAAGTGACTACGGTAACCTTTGAAAAAAACGTTAATCAGACAGATGCTATGAAGGAGATTTAACTTCATATATTAGAATGCAATTTATATGTTAAATCGACCCCCCCCCATCTTTAAAGTATATGGTTCCTGTTTAACTTGAAATTTAATTGTCTGGTCACAAAATTATTTATTCTCAGTTCCGTTGCCTAAAATGTAAGCTCTCATTTTATTTCGCTCGTTAAAATCTTCTGACCACATTTTCATCTACCTTAAAAAAAAAGAAAGCAAATAAAAGGAATGCGCCAAGCAACAGTTAGAAATCTTTGTTCACAGATGCACTTTACATCTATATTTTAACGGATCATCATCTGATCTCATTTCTCATGGCATATAAAAGTTATTTCGTCTTATTATTATTCCCATGGCCTTTTACTTGCCATATATGGTATGCCAGCGCCTGTTTGGGATAATTTTAGCTCACATCTTCCTGTTTTGGATAGTAACCTTTTAGGGTGTTTTCTCTCAAAAATTTGCCGAGTTCCATTATGCGGTTTTAATCGGACTGGCGTTAAAAATTCATAATTCCTCTCTGACGTAATCCCATTCACTTAATACTAATGGATAAAAACCATATGTGTCACCTCGCTATATTGTATCGCCAGAATATATATTTTTGGCTAATTTTATTGTTTCGCTAATGATTCATTCGAGATGAGAAAGTTGTAACTGTTCTGAAAAGAGATTTAGCTTTGTCCTGTGTAGAAAAAGGATGTAAAAATTGTTTATGCCTCCTCTCTAGCTATCGGCGATTGTTAGCCGGCCTTGTATGGCGACATCTACGAACCTGGATATTACTGAAATAAATTCTATGTGCAACCATGGACTCCTTTCATATGGTATTAATCACGGCTCTGACTTCTTCTGATTCCTATTTAAAAATTCCCAACGAAGTATTATAATTCCTGGAACAACAAATTTATTTCAGAGATGCTGTTTTTATCGGACACCTTACGAATTCAAGGTTTAAAGCGGGATTCGAACATGATATCTATTGAGATCCACCAATTGACAAGCAGATGTATACTATCATACTCTAAAAGAACACATTGGACGTAGACAGAAGCTACATAGTAAGCTATAGTAAAGTACAGAAGTACCCAGTAAGCTACACTGTTCACTGTTCAACTTCATTTTTCAACTTTGATTCAACATATCACAAAAACTTGATCCCAAAAGAGTTGTCCCCATTAATTTGAGAAAACTTCTTGTAAAATCTGTAACTCTGGTTGAACGATAAATTTGTGTAGGATGAATTATGATCTAATTATTTTGTAGAACCATCAAGTGGCTGAAGTTATCCCTTGTAAAAAAAGGTTAATTAGACCGAGGCCGCTGTTATCCGACACACTACGGACATGAAGGCAAAAACCAGGATTCGAACCTGACACATCATGCGTTCTACCTATTATACAAGCAGGAGTATTCAATTATTCTCTAAAGGAACATATTGTGCGGGTTGAACAGCTGATTGCCTATTACACATTGCCATATAGATGTGAGAAGCTGAACCAATGTCTAAATATCACCATAATAAGTTGTATTGAAAATTGAAGTAAACCTTGTTCTAGTACTTCTGGTTTTTTCGCACCATCAAATGTTTCAACATGTATATATATTTTTTTACAGTTTGTTGTAATAAGTTGATTGCGTTATCTATAATTGAACCACTTAGTTATTTTCATATAAAACTTTAAAAGTTACAGAAGCAGAACACACAATATCTTAATATATCTGAATCGTAAACCATTAAAGACGGAATTATAGTTTACTTTCAAATGCAGAAACTACAAATCATATCCCTTTTTTGGAATAAAAGCAACATTTATAAAAGAAGTCATTTTTTTACTTTATCGCGGAATTTCTGACATTAAATAATGGGACTCCTTCAATGTTGTAAGCTGTCGTTATAGTTTACAAAAAGCAAAGTAAGAATATTGAAAATAATGTTACAATATATTTATTATTATTAAAGTTATGCATTAAAATCAGAGTTCGGCTTAGATTGCCATACATTGTATGTTTTGCTGAAAAAATGGTTGCGAATTTGAACAATTGAAGGTTCTGACCTCCAATTCAGATATACCCTATATAAAATGCGATACTGATATAGTGAAATAATTCAAATTTTCTGAAAACTATGTTTTAATATATATATTTTTAATTATGAATTAAACTATATGAGCAAAAACAACGCATGAGCATATGCAATACCTCAGTGAAATTGCGTGAAATTTTAGTGTAATGTATAATACAATTTCTTCTCCTGCTTTGTATTACAGCTACACTATTTTGTTTTGCAGGTTTAGTTTACGTTACATGTAAATCGATAGCAAGTTGAGCATTATGAGCTAATCACTTTTGTAATTTGTAATATTAATACTATATTACTAAAAGAATTTATGATTCGGTATACCAAATATGTCCCATTATTTTTTACAGTTATTAGCATGCTTTAAGAAAACACAGCAGACAACCAACACATATTCACAAAATGACAGATTTATAATAATATAAATACTAGATGGAACCCGTCAAAATTTGACGGCAAAAAACTTGATAATACCATAAAAATAAAATTCATAGCTGCTTTAAAATGTTTGAAACTTTTGCAGAATAATTCAAATAAATAAAAAACCCACTTTGAATTAAAGCTAGGTTGAAGAACAGCAATTGGCTAAGTTTCACTGGCACATGTACTCGCGGAATTTCTTTCATCTGACACATTTAGCGCTGTTGTGCAAGTAAATGGTAAGTGCCCCCTTGGGGAGGGGGAAATGGCGGGATGGACCAAGGAGATGCATAACATGAATAAGCAGTCAAAGACCTTTCAAATGATATGTAACATGAGGGGTGTGTGCAAAATTTTAAAAAGTACCCCCTTGGGGGGGTAAAGTAGGGGATGGACACGGAACATGCATAATATGATTAAGTGGTCACAGACCTTTCCAACGATATATAACATGAGGGTTGTGTGCAAAATTTAGAAAAGTACCTCTTTGGGGGGGGGGGCAAAGCGGGGAGATGGACATCAGAGATATGTATGATTAAGCAGTCACAGACCTTTCCAACGATATATGACATGAGGGTTGTCTGCAAAATTTAGAAAAGTACCCCCTTGGGGGAGGGGGGGGCAAAGTGGGGAAATGGACATTGGAGATATGCATATGATTAAGCAATCACAGACCTTTCCAACGATATATGACATGAGGGTTGTCTGCAAAATTTAGAAAAGTACCCCCTTGGGGGAGGGGGGGGGGCAAAGTGGGGAGATGGACATTGGAGATGCATAATATCATTAAGCGGTCGCAGACATTTCCAACAATATATGACATGAGGGGTGTCAACAAAATTTAGAAAATTGCCCCCCTTAAGGGGGGGGGAAGTGGCGGGATGGACCCCGGAGATGCATAACATGAATAAGCAGTCAAAGACCTTTCCAACAATACGTAACATGAAGGGATTGTGCAAAATTTACAAAAGTACCCCCTTGGGGGGTGGCAAAGTGGGGGGACACCGGAGATGCATAATATGATTAAGCGGTCACAGACCTTTTTAACGATATATAACATGAGTGGTATGTGCAAAATTTAGAAAAGTGCCCCAATTGGCAGGGGGGGGGGATGGACCACACAGATGCATAACATGAAAACGCAGTCACAGGCCTTTCGAACGATATATCATATGAGTGGTGTCAACAAAGAAAAGTTTCCGCCCCGTGTAGGCAAAACATACTCCCCCCGCCGCCATAATTATTGATGCGGACTCATTTTTTAAATTCGTTCGCACCCCTCTTCTCCCGCAAAATGTTGTGAATTTTAAAAACTCCACTTACGAATTTTTTTATACCAAAAGCACTTATGTCCGTCGTCTGCATGCAGAGTTTTGTGCTTACAGACGCCAGACACAACAACACACACACAGACAGACGTTTACCGACATTAATAGTATAGATGATACTCAGTGCCTACACATTTCACCCTTTATAATTCAGCCAATGAGTTGACGGTTGTTCATTTCCAGAAACGAAACAATAATTCTTTAGGATGAATTTTGTTTGTTTGATACACCGTGGCAGAATGCGTGCAATGCAGCGACAGGCGTCACAAACTTTTTAGGGCACCTGCAGACTAAAAACATATAATCAATCTTCGCGGGAAAAACATCCTAGATTTCGTCAAATGATCACGGGAAAAACACTAATTTCATCAAAGGATCATGTAAAACGTTAATTTTGTTAAAAGGCCACAGAAAAACGCGATTTACACAAAAGATGAGCAAATTTTGTCAAAGAATCGCAAAACAGGAAATTTCACCCAAAGATAGCGCTTTCTTGCCAAACTTCGTCTAAAAATTGCGGAATAAAATGTATTTTATCAAAAAATCGCTGGAAAACGCACATTTCGTTAAAGTATCGCGAGAAAAATGCGAATTTCTTCAAAGATTGCTGAAAAAACGCGAATTTCATCGAAGGATTGCTGAAAATTCATGAATCTTATCAAAAGGCAGCAGAGAAAATGTGATTATTATCAAAGCATTGTGAAAAAAGAAAATTTCGTCTAAGGATCACAGAAAAACGCAAATTTCATAAAAGAATCGTGGAAAATAACGCAAATTTCGTAAAAAAAAAAAAAATCACAGAAAAAACACAAATTTCGTCAAATTATCGCTGAAAAAAAAACACTAATTACGTCATAGGATAGCTGAAAAAATTATGAATCTCGACAAAAAAAAGATACAGAAAAAAATGCGAATTTCATTAAAGAATCACGAAAAAAAATGCGAATTTTGTTAAAGAATTGCGCAAAGAATGTGAATTTTTTGAAATGTTCGTGTGAAAAATGAAGCTGTCTGTATTAAAAACAGCACACACACAAACATCTATACAAACCTCAATACACACAAACATATTATAGGCAGGGCTTGAAATTCAATTTTTCCAAAGACGGGAGTCTCCCTACCAACATTTTTAAATGGAGGGGAGTTGTAATGTTTGGGAGGGAGAAAAAAAATCTTTAAACCCCACTATTCTTTTATGTGCTATTTAAAGAATTACATTAATGCAGACATGACAAAATACCATTGAAAAAATTAAGTCAACTGAGAATGATTATGTGAAATGTTTATTATTATAAAAAAAGGAAGAAAGTTAAGTTTTATATATGCAGTGTATTTTTCAAGTTCCATTAAATGTGTTAGGGACCCTTAACAATTAGGTTGTTAAATAAATTTCTGACTTTAGATTTTACTTGATTAAGATTCACCGATCGATCGTGGAAAAGACGCAAAGTTCATCAATCTGTCGCAGAAAAAACGCTAAGTTCGTCGATCTGTCACCAAAAAACGCAAAGTTCGTTGATCAGTCCTGGGAAAAAAGCAAATTTCGTCGATCGATTGCAGAATAAACACAAAGTTCGTCGATCTGTCCCCAAAAAACGCAAGGATCGTCAATCAGTCGCTTAAAAAACGCAATGTTCGTCTATCTGTCGCAGAAAAAACGCAAAGTTCGTTGATCAGTCGCAGAAAAAAATGCAACGTTCGTTGATCTGTCGCGGAAAAAACGCAAAGTTCGTCGATCAGTTGCAGAAAAAAGCAAATTTCGTCGATTGATTGTGGAATAAATGCAAAGTTCGTCGATCAGTCAGGGAAGAAAGAAAAATTTCGTCGATCGATTGCGGAATAAACGCAAAGTTCGTCGATATGTCCCCAAAAAACGCAAGGTTCGTCGATCAGTCGCTTAAAAAACGCAATGTTCGTCGATCTGTCGCAGAAAAAACTCAAAGTTCGTTGATCTGTCACGGAAAAAACCACAAAGTTCGTCGATCAGTCGCGGAAAAAACACAAAGTCCGTCAATCGGTTGCGGGGAAAAAAAATCACGAAATTTATCGTTTGGTTGCAGGTAAATTAAATAATGCAAATTTCTCCAAAAATGCTGAAATTTTTTGGGCAGGAGGCTCCCGCTCATGATCTTTTTTGGGCGGGATTTCAAAATTTTCCGCGTGAATCCCGCCCTGAAATTCAAGCCCTGATAGGTATAGTTTTAATCTGAAATAATATACTGAACTTGAACTAACTTTTGAAAAATCGGGTTAACCCAAATCCAACTTGCAGAAATCTACACTCAGTCTGAAATCGACTCGAACCATAAAGACAGTTAACCCAACTTGCAACAAAAATAATTATTTTCTGTGAATTTTCTGATTTTTCTCAGAAATGCTGTAGTCATTTTGTCCCCAATTTTGCCGTTTACAATTCAGCCAAAGGAGCGTTCCTTATCACAAACGAAAGATGAGATAGGTTCGTTTGATGTCGTCGTTGAAAATTTATGGATTTCTATTATTAAAGTAATTTTTTCATTTTACCGTATTTATTTTCTTTTTGTGTTGTATGTATTTTGCTACTTTGAATTTTTTTAAACTAACCCTTTTTTTTTTGGAGAGTGAGAGAGAGAGATTTAGTAATTTGGTGACACGAAGTTCAGCAAATTCTTAAAATCCACAAATCGTTTCCAATGTAAACAATGAAATTTACAATTAAGTTGCAAGTGCAAAATTTCAGTTTTTTAAAATTTTCATGTCATTCTGTACACATTTTAATATATCATTCTGATCATTATACATATTTAGTTATGCATTATTAATTATTTACTTTACCTTTACTTTTAATATTTTAAATATTTCAAACTTACAGCTGAATGTAATTATTAAAACTAAAACATTTGAAATACTGCATTCGAAAAATGAAATTTCAGCTTAGAAACTCGACAATTAAAAAATATAAAGTAGAAAAGTACTTATGATATAAAAAGAAGAAAAAAAAATACACCAGAATTTATCTGTATTACGAAAGCGGGAGAAATGATTTTCTGTGCTATACAAAAAGATATCCAAATAACTCAATCATGAACATAGAAATAGGTATCGGTTTTTATGTTCAGGTGCACTCAATCCAAACTTGAAACTTTTAAAACGGTCATTGAATGAATGAAATTCATCTCCGCCTTTCACATCCAGAAAACTTGCTGTCGCCAATTATGTTTATATTTTATATATATATAAAAAAATAATAATTCAGGCACTTTTCCGTTATACGGACACCATTGTCGCCAAACATACATACATACATACATTTTGGCATAGTGTCCGTATAACAGAAAAGTACTAAAGTTCATGGTTTAAAATCGCAATAAAATATCATGAAATTTATTGATTAGTTGTGGGAATATATTGGGGAAATAATGTGTTTTTGTGAAATTTTTTGTTTTGTGTTTAATTGTAAGCATTCATTATAATTTTCAGTGCATTATTAAATTGAAATTTTTGTTTAAAATATGTAAACAAAACAGTGACCAGAAACCTGCACAATTTCTAATATAGATAGATAGATGCATGCATGTAGTACTTTTAATTATTTGGTAAAAATACTGTGATCGTCACTGAGAAAACCTGAATTTAACCTAAAAGTAATTGTCGAGAGTTTAAGCTGAAATTTCATTTTATGAATACAGTATTTCAAATGTTTTAATAGTTACATTCAACTGTAAGTTTGAAATATTAAAAGTAAAGGCCAAGTAAATAATTAATAATGCATAACTAAAAGTAATTGTCGAGTGTTTAAACTAATTTCATTTTACGAATACAGTATTTCAAATGTTTTAATAGTTACATTCAGCTGTAAGTTTGAAATATTAAAAGTAAAGGCCAAGTAAATAATTAATAATGCATAAGTAAAAGTAATTGTCGAGTGTTTAAGCTGAAATTTCATTTTATGAATACAGTATTTCAAATGTTTTAATAGTTACATTCAACTGTAAGTTTGAAATATTAAAAGTAAAGGCCAAGTAAATAATTAATAATGCATAACTAAAAGTAATTGTCGAGTGTTTAAGCTGAAATTTCATTTTACGAATACAGTATTTCAAATGTTTTAATAGTTACATTCAGCTGTAAGTTTGAAATATTAAAAGTAAAGGCCAAGTAAATAATTAATAATGCATAACTAAATATGTATAATGATGAGATTTTTTTTTTCTTGAATTATTCAGTGAAACTCGTCTTATAAATGTACGCAAATAATTCACATCGAAATCTTAAAATAACAAAGTTTTCTTTCGTGTTTAGCTATGCTTAATAACCAAAAAAGCTTGATTAATACAAAAATTATTTGGTAAAAATACTGTGATCGTCGCTGAGAAAACCTGAATTTAATCATATCACACAGAATTACATATTAAAAGTTTAAAATTAGTTTGTTTACATCGGAAACGATTCGCGCAATTTCGTGCCACGAAATCTCTCTCTCTCTCTCTCAAAAAAAGGGTTAGTTATAAAAAATTCAAAGTAGTAAAATACATACGACTTAAAAAGAAAATAAATACGGTAAAATGAAAAATACCTTAATAAAAGAAATCTATAAAGTTTCAACAACCGAACAACCAAATGGAACACATACGCTTCTAGAGAGAGGAAAAAGCCTTCACCTCATTGGCTGGAACATCGCGTCTGAAGATAGTAAAAGCCTCTAGCTGATTAGCTGAATGCTCGCGCATGCGTATAAATAGCATTTTTGCACGAAAAACTAAAAAGCAGGTTAGCTTTAAGTATATGGATTAATGTTTTGCAACATTAATTGTTTGTTTTGGCTTTCGGGATCTATAGTCGAGGAAAAGGTGGCACCCTCTAAATACCGGCACCCTCTTTGTTTTTAACTTAGAATGACTTTCCTTTAAACAAATTGTAGATTTTTTACCTTCATTAACAACTATAACATGTTTACTAAATGAGAGGATGCAAAAAATTGATTAATATCAATTATTTCAATTCGAAAACGAAGATTTGCAAAAAACGTTTAAAAAGGTATATGAAAAAGAATAATGAGGTGCAAATATGGACTCTCTCCAAAAGAGTCACAAAAAATAGTTTAAAATATTTTAAAACAGAATAAAACAATACAAATTGGTAGAGAATGTATTTATTACAGAAGAAAATCATTTACAAAAATCGCAAACAAAACTGGCCACAATCTAAGTGTGCCCACATGTGGCACGTAACACATTTAACACACACTCCTCCAAGAGCGCCTTCAGACAACTTTCCATCACAAAAGATTCAAGTTGCATCACTAGGGGCTGGTTTATGTCCATCGTTGATATCCAGTTTGATATCATAATCGCTGTACACAAGGAGAGGGTCACAGTAATGTGACGAGTCCGATGATGAATCGTATCGTTTCGTGTGTCAATTTTTCTTTCTTTTCTTGAAGTCCTTTGGCCTTCCCTCCCCTTCCTCTTAGCAATACGCCATTATGTTAGATTACGCGCATTATCAGATATATTCTAAAATAAAACTAACGAATGCTTTCATGATTTATGGATAATAAAATATCTGTAAAGTTGATATTATTATCTACATCTAAAGTAATTTTACAGTTCTTTTACTTCAAAGCAGTTGTTAGGTTTATTGTATAATATATTTGGTAATGTGTATAATATAGGTAATTGCTGTTTTCCCGTAAAATAAAATATTGAAATAATTTATGTTGTTTTAGAGAAAAGTTAGTATAATTATAGGTCATTTTTAAATGGGGATATTTACACCAACTCCACCTAAGAAAGATGGCCACTTTCACATGTAACCTAAAGGCGTGCTTCTAAAAGTAGCTTTGGATCTCCGCTTTCCGGATATCAGTGTGATATTATTTTAAACTAACCATAAGAACTTGAAAAGAAAACGATTTCAGACAGCTGTCAAAAGTTTGCACTCCAGAACAAACACCAATTCACGCAATAACTCATGCTGCATCCACACTACTTGAAATAACGGTTACAACTGCTCTCTACTATCTCATATCAACAAATGTCCTCAGTTACAGTCCTGGTCGTCAGTCTTCAGCACCTCTCATAGCCACTTTGAGAAGGGTGTTCATATTTACACCTGTGCCAGTTTTTAGACCTTCTCCTCTAATAATTTTTACCCGATTGTTTAACATTTTTGGATATTTACGTTAATGTGGATACTGCACTATTACAAACAGCTAAGCCTCGGGTTCTCAACTCTTTCAGGCAATAAATCTCTGCCGACACGTGAGCGATTTGCCAAGCTGTTCGACTAGTAAAACTATACATTGAAGATACATTTAGAACACTAGTTTTAATAGAACAGTATAATCACCTAGACTATCTTCAGCAGCTTGTCACGATTGAAAAAGCTTCCCACGAAAGTGTCTCTTCACATTATAACTAAAAAGGCACAGTGGGAAAAATCTGGACTGTAAGAGGGATAAGAACACATATCACATTTATTTTTGCGAGATATGCAGTAAAAGCATTTGCGATATGCGAGCGGGCATTAGTGTTTTGCACTGTTTTAAATTTGTAGCAAACTGTCCAGTCAGTTGACCGTTTTTACAGAAAATGGTTACATAACCGTAATTGAACTCTATTTTGACCATAATATGATCAGGATAGTGTTAAAGTACGGTTATGTAACCGTTTTCTAAAAAAATGGTCAAATGACTAGACAGTTTGCTGCAAATTTTTAACAGTGTGCAAAATCCAAACTGATTCTTTCAAATGTGATATTTGGCCATTGATATGCCCTCAGACAATTTTCAGTACATCCCTATCGTATGCTCTAGTTTTAGATGTATGTGCAGATATGACATGCTGTTACACCATTTCTTTGATATGGAAAAAATGATAGCGGGAAAATCTTTGCAGGACAACGCACAACTTTTGCTTTATTTGGTGTTTTAGATGACGAGAATTCCCACACAGACAGTTGCTGTTTGTTCTTTGAGTCGAAATAACGTATCCAAGTTTCATCTGCAGCGATATTTTTCGGTAGAATCTTCTCATCTTTCTATAACATCACCTCAATTACGAAAAAACCTGCTGTTTGCGGATAAGGAATATTGGAGCGGACCGTTCAGAAATAAGTTACTAAAAATTCGAGGACACAATATATCTGCAATTTTTCTGATAGTGTCCGTAATCTTGTTCGACTATTTTCTCTGGCAATAGCACCGCGGTGTTATTGTTCATTTCTGAAAGCGCAGTGACTAGAACTAGGAGTTCACCTTCCTTTGAAGTTGACTGTCTGCCTTCATAACCATTCTAAACTACCTGCTAGCTGTTCTGTTCGGACGAACAAGTCGTCTATAAGCTTCCTGTAGCATTTCATTTTATTAAGTTGAAGATTTCTTCAGGCAAACAAAATTTCGATACCGAACGTGTCGGAGTTTTCGCGTCTTCTACTAACGTACAAATGGAAAGAAAGAGACTATTACCAGATATTCATTGCAAATTAAACTCATATTTCAACATTAAATTAAATTTGTGTACCATAAATTATGCGAAAAAAATACGATTGTTCTTTATTAAACAAACTTTGGAATAACTGTTACTTTATTATTTATTTAAACGCACATTCTCTAATTTGATACTTTGGTTCATAAACAAAAAAAGGTAATATTTTAAAATAATCAATACTGAAAAAACTGAGTTTCTAAAAATTTAATAGGATAATTATTTAAAAATTTAAATCATGGAAGTCAAACTATCAATTTATGTTTTTTTAGAAGTATATGTACTTCAATTGGAATTTTTTTTTTAAAACTCGAAATACTTATAGAAAATATAACAAATATACATTCCTGAAAAGTAATAGATTTTATTTAATTTCTTCTAATTTAATGTGAACTTTATAAATAATTAAATCAACAACAAATAAATTAAATATAATTTAACATTATTAATAGTCCCTTATGATTTAACATTATCTGTGACTTGTATACTTTTTACTAAAAGTTTCTTTTTCTGAAAATATAAATTCCATAATAATACTTTTAGGTGTTACACCTTACAATAACATGACCCACACATAATTTCAAATGACCTAATATGAAGTAATATGACCTACTCACTTTTAAATGACCTACACTTACATTCGCCATTGCTAAAATTTTATTTCAAAATATAAGCAGTGCTAACTTATAAATTATGCAATCTTGAAAAACAAAATGTTCAAACCTTGGTATATCTGGCTATTCTCATAACAGTGTCTATGCATAAATCATGAAAATCTGTGAGTAAAAAGGGCAATGAACAGTTTTATGGTAGTGTTATGTTTCTGCCTACCGTAAAATAATCTTTAAAGCGTTTTTTCATATTGATTCAATGTTTACTGTAGCATATTATTTTTAGAAATATAAAATATGAAGTGAATTTTATTCCGTTTAACAGTTGTATTTTGAATTCTGGAACTTATGTCAAATGTAGTTGGCCGTTTATTTAAAATAATATTTATAGAAATGACTTGTAAATAAATAGCATCTTATATTTCAGGAGTTTTGGTATTTCATGAATACATTCGTGAGATAATTTTAGAATTATTTATTTAAAAAAGAAAATGTACATGAAATACTGATATTTATACAGATTACAGATAGAAAATATGTTTTAAAGGTACATAAAAACATCTTTTACTTAAGAAAAAGTCGTTTCATATGTATGAAAGTTGTATTCTTAGCTACAAAAAAACTATTATTTTTATTATTCTTATTTTTTTCACTTCGGTTTTTTCGTCGTATCAATAAAATAATATTTAACTTTGTACGGCTGAGAAATGATTTGAAATGACTAATGCTAGTTGATTTTATCGAAGACAAAATGTATATACACATTACAGACCTGCCAAGTCTCCGGATTTTTGGATACCAGTAATTTAGTACAGAAAATGTTGTATTATTGAATCGGAGCATTTTGCGATTTATAAGAACAACATTTTCTCTAAGAAATTATTGGTGTGCAAAAATCCGGAGACTTGGCAACTCTGCACATATAGATACATATATATATATATATATATATATATATATGTGTGTGTGTATATAAATTCCTTTTAAAAAATTAAGTACCAGATTATTATACTATGAAAATGTTTTAAATTATAAATAATATTTTGATATTTATTATATCATTTTAAATAAAAATATTCATTATTACTGTATATAAATTCTAATATTTTGTACATTTTTACATTATCAGTATCATGCTCAATTTCCTAAATATATGATGAAAAAATAATTAACCACTAGAAAATTTATGAACCTACAAGTTATTAATCAGTTATGATAAGTACCATAATCCAGATTTAAGAATAATAATGTTTTTATCTGCTAAGGGTATTAGCAAATTGCTCTTATTATTCAATTAATTTTATTTTCAACGCGTTTAATAAATTTCTTTATCTGATGAAAGCCGAAGTAATTAAAGCTAATTAAACTAATACGATTGAAGTGGTTTGCAATAATGGTGTGTAAACGATACTAGCACTATAGGTTTGAAATTTGAAAAGATGGAATGTAGCTGTTAAATTCAATTTATACGGCTAAAGTAAAATGTATTACACCAATTCACTCTAACTACGGATTATAATGTTACAATTTTCTGTAAATGTATCTTCCCCCAAATCCCTTTGTCATTCATATCTGCGATCAAAGGTCACATGAGACAAAAATTAAGTTATATTGACAGGTAGAGTATATACGATCTGTATTTAGCAGAGCTGCCAACTTTTACGCTTTTTTGCTACCACTAAAAATTAATAGAAAATTTTGCCTTATTGAATAACAGTTGCCGAACAGTTGATGTTGGTTAAGGGGCTTCCGAGTTGCGATCAACTTTACGCCCGGTCTATTTGTAAGTAAAGTGTCTTGTAAATATTTAGCCGTTGGGAAAAGTTAAATTGATTTCGGCGGTTTAATAAGGTAAAATTTACTATAAAATTTTAGTGGTAGGAAAAAAGCGTAAAAGTTGGCAGCTATGGTATTTAGAATTTACAGAACAAGCTTTCTTTGACATGAGAAACCTCCTCTGGATGGTCAGAGTTGTACCATCCTTCAGAATACATCTAAATAATACTTGTTTTATAAATTGAATCTTTTGCTTACCCAGCAATTTTTCTTCTAATAACTTTTATAATGGACTAAATGTTCTTTTATTTTGCTTTCCTTTTCTTCATTTCTTTTCTAATATTTTTATATGTCTTGCTGTAAATCTTTTAGTAATGTATTTTCTCGATGATTCTTTTTTTTTTAAATTTAATCTTTTAAAAACAATGCATAATTCAACAATTACAAAGCCAATAAGTAGTCATTTTTTAAATCTCATAAACAATTGACATTTACGGAGGAAGCTGTTTCCATATTTTTGTATTCCTGTGTTTATCAGCCATTTATTACTGCATTTTTTTTTCGTGATGTAATTCACTATTTCAGTTTTTCGCATCAAAACTCGCATCAAATTTAGAACTATCAGGGTGACGCAAGAATTTGTTTGCCGTTGATAAGATTTCATGAATTTTAACACTTCATTTTGAACGTATTCTGAAAGTGATAACACATTGATTTTAATATTAGAGTTACATTATACTTATCCAGATAAACTTTCTTGAAAGTGTATCAATGACAATTTGAGTTGCAATTTTTTTTTATGTATCTATATATAGTAATACTTTCGATTTACGTTACCTTTAATTGGATCTTTAATTACCTATCAAACTGTGGGTGCTGAAAAAATCGCTGCTCAAGCTTCTAAGTGCGAAATATTCTATACAGTATCAACTTCTACACTATATTTCCAAAGGTGACCGGTTAATGGCGATTTTAGACGTTTTGTTAACTATCTAGAAAAATACATGAGGAATTGACCTGAAATTGCAGGTGTGTAAACAGTATAGTATAGGTTATATATTTCCGCGAAGATTTTTTCACGAAACCCCATAGGGGACTGTCAACAAATTGAAAAAGAACTAAAATCTTTGGGATAACCCTGTAAAAACGAATGTAGCAAAGGCGTTCAAATTCGAGATTATTAATAAGTGGCTTATTGTAATATACTGTGTTCATTTTTATGAGGATAGCATGTATACTCGTAGAGAAATTAAGGTTTTTATAAAAAACAGTCCCAAATTTCGCCTAGTGTTTTGCTTATAATTTGCAGAGTTCTTAATATAAAAACAAGTTCTTTTCAGAAAATATGACAAACAACATTGTACTCTGCAATCAGAATTAAAAAAATAATAAAAATTGGATGAAAAATGAGCAGGTTTACTAAAAAATGTTTCACTGCGCATGCGCGAATGCAATCAAAATATAATATGCATAATGTATTAGTTAAGTATATAGAGCAACTTTTGTGAAAGTTTCAAAATCATAGCTTGAAAATTCTAAAAATTATCGTCGATACAATAAGCTCGAAATCCGTTGTTCCCAAAAAGAAGCAAAAAGATGAGGGGTTGTATCAAATATCTGTTGATTAGTGTCAAGATAGCGTACACAATATTGCACGTACTACTATATTTGGATACAACCCCTCATATTTTTGCTTCCTTTTGGAAACAACGGATTTCGAGCTCATTCTATCGACGATAATTTTCAGAACTTTCAAGCTATGATTTTGAGACTTTCACAAAAGTTGCTCCATATACTTAACTAATATATTATTATGCATATTACTAGTCGATCCCGCGCAGAGGTATCTGCGCTCTAGTGTCTACTCTTTTAAATATAAGCATATTAGAATACTAATTTAAGAATTATATGTATAAATACTACGCATAAAAACTTCTTCACTTAGGACTGGGTACTTTGAAATAAAAAAATATATACACATCATAAGATACGGACTCCATTTAGAAATATGAAAACAGGTGTACTTTTTCAGCATCATGCATATAAAAACCTTTGTATGCACACAATAGTTACTGGATACTCTTTAAAATTAAAAAAAGTGTATACATATTATATTGAAAGTATCTACACCATTCACAATTATCAAAATATTTTTTTTTCTGCATCGAAAACTTCTTTATGCACACAAATGTTAAATTTCAAAGCTCACATATACTACAGTAACTGAATCAAAAGATCTAACTGTTGAAAGACCAACATACAACTGACCATTAGCTAAAAACTGGATTTGACAAATCTAAGCAATTTCTTTCAAAAGTTTGACCCTGGTATTTATTTATAATAATTGAAAAAGCTAATTGGATACTAAATTGTATACTCTTAAATGTAAAAGGCATATTATTCTCTGATGGAATAAGTGGTATTCGAGGGGTAAGAAAAGTTTCATTAATATTGAAATCAATTCATTTTGCTTCAATATCATTATTCTATAAGTTACTAACTAATAGTCTTGCACAGACCTTTAGAAGGTACTAAATTTCTTGATAACATTATGATGGCCCCTGGCCTCCATTTCAGTTTATGAGGTGGCATTCCAATTGGTGTTAAACTGTTTAAAAATTCTCCAGTATATGCAAGTTGATCTTGTGGATCATAATTTATGATCATGTCAATGCTTTCATAAACCCTTTCCGTTTCTAGCATACATTGTAAAACACGATTTTTAATTTCAAGTGACAAATTGTTTGTCGCTGTTAGTATGGCTCTTCCTTTATAGGCTTTTGAGGTGTCACTGTCCTAAAACCGATGTCACTGAAAAGTTGATGCACTGGATCATGTATATCTGGATAGCAAATTGGGGACAACTTAATAGTTTCCCCACCCTCTTTGACATTCGCCAAACAGTAACAGCCACCTTGCTAACTCTGTCTCTGTTTTAGGAGTACGTATATTTTCTGTAAGTTTCAAAATTTAAAATTTAGAACAAAGTCTATGCATCTTTATGCAACGCTAAACTGTTAGAGATCTTGAATCTCTAAAACTGAGAGGTGGGACATGACGGAAATCGCCACTCTATAAGATTATTTTATTCATTAATTATTATCGATTCTATATTATAAATCACAAATATGTGCATCAATAACATTGACGTCATAAAGATGCGGAAAACAATGAGGTTAAATTACATAAGGTAAACAATGGAGCTAATGTTTAAATTGGTAACTAAATGGCGCGTTTTTTAGTTTGACTTCGCACTTTATTTTCTTTCCTTTTTAGAAAGTAGCTAGTTTTTTGCAAAAAATAAGAAAAAAGACAGCCCCATTTTTACAAAAAGTCGCATTTTCGATGCAGAAAAAATTTTCTACATAATGTGTGATGAGTTTTAAATCGATACCTCAAATACTTTTCTTAATATTTGCAAATTAGTGAAAACAAAACACTTGTTGCCACCGGCAAAAAAGAAATAATCGCGATTTCTGTGCCAGGTACGATAGCGTAATATATATATAGATATTTTGATTGCATTCGCGCATGCGCAGTGAAACACTTTTTAGTAAACCTACTCATTTTTCATCCAATTTTTATTATTTTTCAATTCTGATTGTAGAGAATTATGTACATCTACAATATTGTTTGTCATATTTTCTGAAAAGAACTTTTTTTTATATTAAGAACTCTGAAAATTATAAGAAAAAAACTAGGCGAAATTTGGGACTATTTTTATAAAAACCTTAATTTCTCGACGAGTATACATGCTATATTCATAAAAATGAACACAGTATATTACAATAAGCCAATTATTAATAATCTCGAGTTTGAACGCCTTTGCTACATTAGTTTTTACAGGGTTATCCAAAAGATATTCGGTCTTATCCAATTTGTTGACAGTCCCCTATGGGGTTTCGTGAAAAAATTTTCGCGGACATATATAACCTATACTATACTGTTTACGCACCTGCAGTGTCAGGTTAATTCCTCATGTATTTTTCTAGATAGTTAACAAAACGTCTAAAATCGCAAGTGACCGGTCACCTTTGGTAATATAGTGTATGTACTAATGAATTCATTTACAGAATATACTTTTTAATAACTTTTACATTAGAGAAAAATTATACAAATATTTAAATTCAGTCATGATATGTCTTTAGCTTCCATTTGAAATAACAGTGATTAAATTTCATATTTCAAATTAAATTTTCTAAACTTATTTAACAATCGTAAAAATCCAGGTGTTCAGACCTTAAGAAAATTCTTATTCATATAATAAATCAAATTTTCTTCCAAAATTCTTTAAACTTGATATTCTTTCATGTAGAAAGTTACTGTTATTATGAAGTTATTTAAATCAAATACCTATATCTTATTTGTTTAAGTACAATTAGAAATCATACTAAAGTATACAAAAACAGATTTTATTACGCTCTGAACTAAAGAAAATAGTCAAAATTAAAAAAATTGTAGAAAAGGAAATCTTGTGTTTATTGGAGCATTTTATATATTTATAAGAAGTGGTATACATTTAAAGATGAATTTGAAACTGGGTTATAAAAAACTTGGTTACAAAAATATATATCTACATTAAGTTATAGATAAATCCTTAACCCTGTTATTTTTCTCATCTTTCACGATGATATTTTAAATAAAAAGTAATTTAAAATATTATAATTGTCCAATTTGTTTTGAATTTTGAATGATCATCTGTGCATCATGTTCATAACATTTACGTTTATTTTAATGTACCGTTAAGTTAACAGGAATATTTACAAGCTTAGATTGTGTAGAATTAAGCATAATTGTTCGAGCTTTTTCAAAATGAATCAAGTGCTTTTAAATAAACACTTTGTTTTCATTTGAATTTTGCCTGTTAGCTTGAAAAATTAACTTTTGATCTTAACGTTTTTATTTTGGAATTAATAATATTTTACTCAATTGACAGGCATTCAAGCACGAAAAATTCGCAACGTGACATTTGAAAATACAATGTATTAATAAGCTCAGAAGTAATAATTCAAAGATTATTGATTTAAAACTATTTAAATTAACAGAGAAAGATTAATCTTAAAGTTGACATTATTAAAATGGAATTGCTTAATGAATTAATTTATATTTCTCGATACATTATTAATCTATTAGGTAGCTTTCAATACAAAAAAGTATAAAGCTACCTATTGCAGACGTTCGGAGGAAAGCAATTCCGGAAAATTTCGATATATGTTCACCGATCATGACCCGATCATGATATATATATATATATATATATATATATATATATATCTGATCTATGTCATACGATAACGCTCATATTTATAAATCAATTTCGATGAAATCAATTGTGTGTATTAAGCTCGCCAATGTCTCGACCGAGTTCGTTGGCCAGCTCGGTCCGCCATGTTGTTTCAAGATGGCGCCCATTTAAAAATTTAAAACTAAAATAAATATACAAAAAAGTTAAAAATTCAAATTTTAATTACGTATATGCCTTGATACAAGGATTCCAGAGCATTTTTTGGTTTACATCTATCTTAAAAAATGGCTGAGATAGAGCAGTTTAAAATTCTAGGGTGGCTGACATTTTGAAACAAAACAGCACATTAACGCGATTACTCGCAAATTATTTTCTTTCATTGTTGTAATAATTTTCCGAATCATACGCATAAAACTATATACTCATATCCGTTAGCGCCAAATTCTCGCCAAAATTGGCGATATTTGGCGAAATATCGCTAAAGTTGGCGGCCGAAATAAGTCTTCATAAATGAAGCTAATTTGGCTATTGCTCAATAATTTGGCGAATTTCTTATTCAAATTCAGTATTAACGAATCTTTTGTAAACGTTTCTTTGCATTTAAACTTGCTGTTTTCGTGTAACCTTGGCTAAAATTTTAAAACGAAGATATAGGAATGCTACCTTTTCCTCCCGGTACAGGCCGGAAGGACTTTTTAACAATGTATCTGCTGCCTTTAGATATAAGTCATATAACTAGATTATTGGCTATATGAATCAGTTGAAGTCAGTTCATATTACTATCTATTGTTCGGAAATAAATGTAACTAATGGTATTTGTATCTCATAAAGGTTTTTTATAGGAAAAAAACTGATGTTTTGATGGGGGAGCTGTAGATTATACCATTATTTCGATCGAAATCGATTACACCTTTATTTCGCTCGAAATCGATTACGCCAATATTTCGCTCAAAAGCATCATTGTATGTTTTGTTGTGTTTTGCAATGCTGTAGGGAAGTATGGAGTACATCGAGACCTGCCCCACTTTGGAATACCTAATGTTTCAGTGGTTTAAGGGCATTCTCCTACAACTGTTCACATTGCTACAATATTCAGTTGAATGGAAATTGGCCTAATAAATCTCATTTTTTTCTCTATAAACTTATTCCATGAAAATAAAAATGCTCTGCCAGATACAATGTATTAATAAGCTTAAGAAGTAATAATTCAAAGATTATTGATTTAAAACTACTTAAATTAACCGAGATAAATTAATCTTAATGTTGACATTATTAAAAGGAGCTTAGGAGCTCTGCCAGAAATCACGATATATTTAAACCGATATAAAAACCGGTTAATTCCCAGGTTTATTTCCAATAGACCCGGTTTATTCCCACGTTTATTGCAAAAAGAACAGGTTTATTCCCCAATAACCCGGTTTATTCCCAGGTTTAAGCCGGTTTTTTTCTAGCCTTTGCAACTCTAGATATGTTGCACAAAAATATGATCATATGTTCTGATGTATTTTTCAATGATGTTGTTCAAAGCGCCTTGCGGTATAGTCATGGTATTGCACCTAATATTTTAGGTGTTTAACAAAATTTTCCGAGATATGAAGTCAGTTCATACCACTGAAAAGTAAATGAAAATTAACCTAATAAATCGCAATTCTATTGCTTTAAATTTATTTGCACAAGAAAATTTGTAATTTTGACGCGGGCTCTGGTAAAAATCACGATATTTCGTTCAAAAAACTCGTCTTATGGTTTTTTTTTTTATATTTTGCAATGATGTAGATGAGTGTAGACATCATTGGATGGAAGGCTGATTAGAGAACCTAATCAGCCATCAATTATATATTATATATAATTGATGATTGAATTGATAATTAAATGATATATTATCAGCCATTAATCATATAATGTCTAACAAAACATTACTTTAGGAAAACTTTTTAAAATATATGTATTTTCCTGGCTATTCTTTTCTTAATAATGCACGAAACTGCTTATAAACAATATAAAATTAACTGTTAGACTATAAATGTTTGAAAGCCTTTTATTGTTTGTGTAATTTTGACAAAAAAAAAAGGATTTTCGACGCATCTATTGCTTGTTTTGAATGTGGACTTCAAAAGATATAGCATATATTTTCTCAACTAACTAAACAAAGACATGCTAAAAGGGGTGAATGTGTTAACACCTATTACAGGCACGAAAGCGTCGGTTTTACTTTCCACAATTACTTTTCAAAGGGTATTGGCTTCAGATGAACTCATGTCGCTTCATGACTGTGGTCATAGCTGAGCGAGATTGTACAAAAAGGGCTTAATTTCTCTAGACACCTGTATGAAGAATAGTCTGAGTTTGCATTTCTTTACTAAATTTGTATGCGCAATTTACTGGAAAATTGGTATGTAAAAGAGCTAAATTTTAGTAAGCACAGATTAATATTTTAAAAATGCTTTTTAAGTATATTAAATCTGCTTCAAAATTTGCAATTAACATGGAGTGTTTTGTATGATCGATAACTGAACTTTGAGCAAGTAACCTTCAACTTCTCTCTCATGCCAAAATTTCTTCTTTTTTCTGACATCTCACTGTTAAATCGTTGATTTTTTTTTTTTTTTTTACAAAGAATTTTTTTTCTATAAAAAATAGCATTCAAAATAAATATGAATTTAACACATAAAGTTATTTCATCACTTGTTTTGTCATAAGGGATTGGAAATATCATTGACCAGAGGATCCGAGCAAAGATTTCGCACTGTAATCTAATATCTTTTAGCAATATCTAACATTTTTTAGACGGAGGTTTAAACTTCTAAAAAACATTAAGGACTAAAAATATCTACAAACAAATTTAGTCAAGCCACAGTAATATCTCATTTATTCCAAAAAAGTTACATTAAAAACTGACCAAAGATAGTAAATTGAAAAATATATATATATATATATATATATATCATATTTTAATTGCATTAGAGGGTGACATCATCTGTTTCGAGAAAAAAACATGGGCATAGAAAAATAAATTGAGCATTTTGCTTTTTAATTATAAATATACAATAAACCCATGCTGCAGCTATGTCCCACTTTATCTTTATTGAACTTTTTTTTTATATAATCATTGTTGCGGTACTTTGTTTTTGTGGCAACAGTAATTCGAGTAAAACCTTTCATTTCAATTGTGAAAATAATGCCGATTTAATTTTAAATTACTTATAATTTTTAGTCAAAATACATGTTTTATCGAAATGCGAGTGTACTATATCAGAAGCCACTGCAAAATCCTTTCTTTTGGTATATGATTTATCGTTATGAGTTTTTTATTTGCTTAGAAAAAGGGATGTTGACAACGGAAATAATATATACGATTATTAATGTCACAATTCAAAATTATTTACCTTTCTTTTGCTTTGTTTTTGATTCGTTTATATTTTTCTGTTTTCTGTAGCAGCATTTCGTTATAGCCTCTATGCTTTTGATAAAAATTATTGTTTCAAACATTATAAATAAGTAATGTTTTTAATTTTCATTCTTCAAATAAACCCTTGAGAAATAGAACTATTTATCTTTGACTAAATTTTTAATTGCATATGTAACATCTATGAAATTTTAAACTGTAAAATTTTAATTTAAAAGTTGAAACAATTCAGGCAGTACTACAACGCGCCTTATAGTTCAAGTAGCTTCATTAATCCATGCTTTGTTTCATGTTTATTTTAATTAAAGTGGGAGAGAGTTCAAATTTTAAAAGTGCTAGGAACAGAAAATTCCCAGAAGTGTTATTAAAAATTAAATTATTATTTTGATGAAACATGCCAAGATGGGATTAACTGCTGCATGCTAAATTTATATATCTTCCACATTGTAAAAGTATTTATTTTACATATTTTATGAAGATAAATTAAGAAAACGTTTTCAAGTTTTAATCAAAAACTTATTTTCTTCATTTCGTAATTAGATCACACGTTTTTATAATACTATTTACTGTTTTGGGGTAAAACAGTGTATACTTTCAACCAGGGTTGGCAAGTTTTTGACACATGACAGTTTTTACCGGTTTTAACCATGGTTTTTACCGTCATGTCAAAAACCTCCTTCAAAAAATGTTGAAAACTGTCAAAAACCCATTTTTAGTAGTTTGTTTTTACTTTTTTTTTCATTGTATCTTTTATATTAAGTTGTTTTACATAAAATATTCAGAATCAAAAAGACTCTAAAGTATATTTATCCATCCAAGAAAAACAAAAAAAGAATTGCATTAGAATAATATATGTACATCTCTGTTAGAAGATCTCTACAATAATCTTAAGCTATTTGACAAATTAGATTTTTTGAAGAAATCTTGTAACCTATAAGTATTAGATTAAACAATGTGTATAATTTCGGTACAATTTATTACATTGTTGAAAACAAAACTTTAAGATTCTACTTATTGAAGTGCAAATGAAAATCACCTTAATTGCATTTATGAAATACATAAGATATGCATTTTAAAATATTATATCAAATAATATTCAAATTTATTCACTGCCAGTCTATGCTTAACATCTATTGTCATACAATGTAACAGCATTTTTGCATCTGTAAAATAATTTTAATGTACTTTATTAGAAACGTATATTGAATGTTATTTAATAATTATAATAACCTTTTATTATCATTTAATATTAATGTTAATTGCAGTGAGTATAATCTATATTAGTGAAGATTATGACAAATATTGTTCTTTTCTTTTACTCTTGTATTTTTAAATCTTTCCCATATTAGGAAATGATCTTCTTTTAAATAAATTTAACAAATATAATCGTAAATAATAATAATAATAACAAGAACAACAAGGTAAAATCAATCTAGAAATGCATTGTATGCTACACTTACATCATTAATTGGAGGACAATCGAAAATGATATGTTTTTGACGGAATAAACCAGTAAAAACACGATTTTTACCACTGTCATGTCAAAAACCAGTTTTTGACGTCAAAAACCCAACCCTGCTTTCAGCTTCGTTGTATATAAATTTTCTTTTGTCAAGACACTGTATACAATTACACAGAAAAATAGTCGGATGTGCCAAACCCAAAACTTTCTTCTATCTCATATATGGGAATACTTCAAAATTCGCTATTATATGAATAAATTCATACCCTCTTCGATGATACAATGAGCTCCGACACATAGACAGACGGACAGACAGACATTTTATATATACATATTTTTCGGAATCTCTGACCCCTAAAACTTGTAAATACGTCGGAAACCGGAAGTAAAAAAAATTCGATTACAATACTTTCTTCTATTACAGATAGAATAAAGTAAAAATGATCTTTACAGTTTCAGAATATGCATTTCGATATTTTATGCACATGTAGTTTTTTAGATGCATTATTAATTTTCCTTAATTTCTTTTCTTACTACAAAACACATGCAAAATGTATGTAATGTATCTGTGAATTTGTTTGAAAATTTTAATATCTTAATTTGTTGTATGATTTTTTTCGCCAATTATTTGCAATAGCAATTCAAATTTTATGTTTTGGCTATGTGTAACTATGTTATCTCTTTTGTATTGCTTTTTTTTGTATAATCAGTAACAGCTGCTCGATTAACAACTTTATGAGGAATGAATTAAATTTTGTTTCAAATGCATATTATGAAAGGTTGTTGTACATCATAAAAGAGGTCCCACTGGCGACTATTACTTACCCATCATACGTAGTATAGGGTAAGTCTTGTAATCGTTTTGAAAATCGAAAAAATTTTTTTGACGGATTTACACGTTTCAGACACTGGAGATTCCGAAAAACATATTTTTAGAAAAAAAAAATTTGCCGTCAGTCTGTGTGTCTGTGTGTGTGTCTGTGTGTGTGTCTGAGAGTCTGTAAACGCTCTATCTCCCGAAAAAATTGAGATAGAGACTTGCAATTTGGTATGTACTTAGTATGTAATAATGGGAAGAAGCCTATTTCATTTCAAAAACCTCGATTAACCGGAACAATTTTTTTCGGACTCTCGAAATATTCGTTCTGATAAAAGGTATATAAAAATTTTCGAAATTGTTTATTTTAAGAAATGAACATAAAAGACAATAAAAAAACATAAATTTTGCATAAAGCATGAAGTCGATCGGATAATTAGTTGCCGAGATATTTGGAATCCTATTTTCCACACTCTTTGATTTTTCATGACCCTGTATTTCATCCAAATTTCACTTCAAAGATATATTTTAATTGGAAATTTGACGCTTAATCAGATGCAATAAACCGCTAGTTAATAGGATTATTATTTTTGGAGTTATAAGGAAAAACCTCTTTCAAGCAATTCAGTAATCGAGCCTTTAAAGTTTATGACGTCATCAATCCACGATTTTATTTGAATTGCAATGCATTTTATAAGTAGTTTACACATTTTTTATTTTAATATTTTACATTATGCATATCCATGATGGGTAAGTATTACGGTGGCCCCCAACGACTAGTTTTTATATTTTATTTGCACCACTATTTCAAAGCGAATAATCCGTTTCGCAGTTTTCCACAGCATGTGCCAGAAAAATGAACAACAAAGATAACTAAAAAGGTGAATTAAACTTTGTGCCGTTATATTAAAAATAAACGTACAACGTTGAAATAGCACAAATTAAAAACATGTATACTGGCAAACAGCTGTTTCAAAGCCCTTAAGCTCCATCCTCAGTGGTAATTAAAGAGTTTAAAACGAATTAAAAAAACCTAAGCCATGTCAGTTTGCCTGACGTCGTCGTTCGTACGCGCCCAGATGAAATGGCAGCGAACTCTTCAAATCAACAGCGGAGACGAGGAAAAACATGTGACGGAGAGACCAATAGGAACGCTCCGCCTGACCGGGAAAGTTTAAGTGTGAAGGCGAATAAAGGGGGGGATTGATGAAGAGAATGAATTAAGTGAAACGCAGCCAGACGTTTGAAACGCTTTGTACGGAGAAGAAAAAGGAGGGGGGGGGGGCTCAGTGAGAATGAATTAAATGAAAGGCAGCCAGACATTTAAAAAATTTGGTGTACTGGACAGATCATTAACTGAGCTGCCCGAATTCTTCCATATGTGATAAACTTCCCAGAAATTGAGGTCGTAAATTGATGAGCATTTCTGAATTATTTTACCCTCCAAACAATTAAAATTGTGATTTTCAGACCAACAATTGTTAGCTATTGCAGAACATTTAATGTCACAATTTTTAACATAGTTTTTATGAATTGGGTTTTATAAATTAATATTGAGTTTGTTACGTATTTGATTATAAAGACACCGCCCCCTGAATACTAAGCCTGCGCGCTGACAAAAATGGAGGCTGTCGCAGGCGGATTTTTCTTTGAGCATTTCTACGGTCCCTCGAACTTTAACACCAATAATATCTAAAAGTTTTCTTTGACTTATTTGATCTCAGAAAAACTAGGCGAAAAAACCTTAAAAAAATATTGGTGCTGACCTTCGAGGGAACGTTCAAATGCTGAAAAAAAAATCAGCGCGTAGGCCTAGTACTCAGGGGGCGGTGATAAAGAGAGAATACAGAAATGGGAGGTACGAACGGATTAGTTGTTGTTAAAAAAATACTTTTTTGTATATGGTATTTTAACGGATATATTATAGTTAATAACTATTACGCCGGGCAATAGTGGATTCGCAGCACGTGGTTGGACAATGAATTTCCAGTAATTTTGGTTTGATAAATACGATAATAATTTCAAATTTTCCAGATTTGCTCTCGTTTTTTAAATAAAGCGAACAATCTAATAATGGCAGAAAAAAAGTAACATTAAATATGTAAAGACGTTTATTTATTTATTTTTTATTTTTTTACCGGTTTTGTAACATTGTATATTGATGGAGACAAGCAATGCAAAACAAAAATATAGATTTATTATTAATATTAAAATCTTTTCCTGTTTGATTTTCTAGAATGTTTCTCTTCCGAACAATCTCATCGTAAGATCCAACAGTATTTTGACAATATGTGGCGATCCCAACATCCTTGGTACCTTTGTGCCCTTTTTCTGATATCTTGGAGGAACCGCTCACTATCCTCTTTACTATAATAACCCAGGTGTTCAGGAAACCTATCTAAATGATTGTTAAAAATATATACCTTAACTCTCATATTAGCTCCTATATATAAAAAATCTGAGAAAATTCCAACTAACTTCTTTATATTCCCTAATTATAAACTTTTGTATGTATCAAAATCATCAAATAGATGTAATGCCGCATTTATTTTTGTGCCTCTGTGTTATAATTAATAACTGTAATTTCTAATATTGTTATGTATAATTAAAAAATAGTATTTAAAAATAAATTAATCGAAAATATGCATGAGATTTTGCAAAATATCGTGTAGAACAATTTGTAATGATATACATAATTTTTCTATAATCTCTTATGCAATGACCGAACACAATCTCTACGAGGGATGGTAAATTTTTAATTATCTTTAAAACAATTTATTAACCAATGATAAAAAAGGGATTGAAATTTGTTTTTTCACAGGTTTTTATACACTGAATTTAAATATTTAATCAAATTGCAGTGTTACTATTGAAAAATACATAGATAATTTTCATTGATTGCTGTGAATTTACGTATTCATTGTCATAATTTATTGAGCCTTTTTTACATTTTTTATGCAGATAATCGCGTTTATTAAATATATATATATATATATGTGTATGAAATTTTAATGACTTTTTCACAAAATAGTATTTTTGTCTGTGGTTCAGCATGCATCATTTGGAAATTAAATAAATGCTTCCTGCGTTAATGTGTTGCATACAGAATCATTTCGTAATGCTGTCCAATAACTGATTCTTAAACCGTTAGTATTACACGAGTTTCAATTGTTTTAAATGAAAGTTTCAAATGTTTTTTAGTCATCCGATTAAGCTCATGTTATTTTAAAATAGTTATTTTTTAAATAGTCACAAAATTTCAGTTTTTATATATTGTAAAAAATTTCTTGGTGTGCAAATATAGAATGCGTACAAAACTGAAGTAACATCTGCTGAGTTACACACAGTTCCGAAAATAGTTTCTTTAACTACAGACACTTTAGAAACAGATACATTTCCGAAACAACATTTACTTTTGCTACCAGAGAATTTTAAAAACGGTACGAAGTTGTTTTTACAATGAATTAATTATTTTTCTGAACCAGGTATCAATACGAAATATTGGCTTTTCATACTTGAATAATTCTCAAGTAAACAATTTCAGCTCTGTAATATAATCTATACACATACGATTAAAAAAATGTTTTAATTTTACGCGTTTAATTTATCACTTTTCCCTGTTGAGCCTGTTTGTTGTACATGAAAATGTTTATTTAATAATTGGTAGCATTCGAAAAATCGATATTTCGTGTTGATATCGAGTTGAGAAAACTGATTAATTCACTGTAAAAAGTAATCGGATTTTTTTTTCAAAAATTACGGTTAACGAAAAATATTTTGTTTCAGAAAAGCTTTTTTAAATACTGGTAATCTATTTGTTTCTCAGGATAAACGAATACTTTTCGAAATTGTGGATAATTTGGAAGAGGTTATATTACATATTCGTAAACTTTCTTGATATATCAAGACACATTCCCTATTTTATACAATGTACTGCTCGTGGTTCCTACAAGTAATGTTTAAAAAAAAACATTCACCTTGTTCTAGAAAGTAAAGAGTAAAAATGCATTTTTTACGACCGAAATTTAAGGAGCTATGAGACTGTAAAATTTCGGAATATCAGCGTTTTCCTGCATTGTAATCTCAAAAATACGTTTATAGTGATTTGAAATGGCCTTTCATAATATTTTCTTTTTTTGTATTAATAAGATTCAAATTCGTGAATTTTCTTTACACTTTGTATAAAAAATTACATCATTTAAATAACGCCTATTCACACCTCACAAAAGCGTTCCTTTTTCTTGGAGTACATGGTACAGTAGTTACTGTAGCTCATTGTGTATTTTAACTTTTCTTCAAAGTTTAGCTTCTTTAGTTCATGACAGTTGTTAGTGTAGTACAGATTAACTTTGCTACAAAGTTTAGCTTCCTTAGTTTTACGAAGTACGTAACTTTTTTATATGGACATTTTCTTTTGGATAGCTTTGCAGAATAAAACATTTCCCAATTAAGCTAGAAGGTTGTCTGTTATTTTAGATAATGCAATGTTGGATTTTAAGACAAAACTTTAAGATGGTCATTCGCTGGCAGATGTGATTTGTGCTCCACACTGTTTGCTATGCTATCTGAACAACATGTAGAAAATAATTAATATTATAATTTTATGTTCGCATTTACTTTAAGAAGAACGGAATAGACAATATTCTTTTATAAACTACAATACACATTTTTATTAAATTTTAGAAATAAGTAGATGTTGTACATGTATAAGTTGTGAGCCCTTTTTTGATGATAACTATGCTATCTGAACAACATATAGAAAAAAAATTAAGAAATAATTAGATGTTGTCCATGCATGAGTTGTGAGCCAATTTTCGATGATTGAAGATAGCTAATGCTACTGACTTTATAAAAAATGTTTTACATGTACTATATAACGCAAAATCCTAAACATTTAAAAGTGATTACAGTAATCCCTCAACATTCGCGGTTTTAACATTCGCGAGTTTTGATTATTCGCGAATATGAAAATGTGGAAAAACGTAACATTCGCGAGAATTTGACTTGATTATTCGCGATTTTTTTATTATCTTTCTTTTTCTGAATTTACAGTGGTTAAAGATTCTTTTTTCAGTGTTTTCTTAGTATCTATTTTACAAATCAATGTTCAGTTGTCAACTGAAAAAGGAGCGAGTGTTGTAGGAAAGCAAAATAATAACAGAAAAATACTCATTGCAATGGAGATATTAGAAGTGGTAAAGTAACGGTATCTTTAGTACATTAATTTAACATGTTCAAGTTCTCGTAGAGATGGAGCTGAAACCTCACTTAGATAGAAAATAACAGCATTTCTGAAGCATTTTAATATATTTAACTGTCGTATTTTAATACTGTATCGCATACTGATCCACTTAATACATTAATATACCTTTTTGAACAGACAGAATCGAAATTACTTTATACAAAAACACTGTGCCTTTTTAGCTGTAATTATTTCTCCAGTCAGTTAATTTGAATTATCTTCAATAAATTTCATATTTATGAATATGTGTGTACATTCACCTTCTACATATATGTTATGCATAACGTATTGTTAATACATATATCCTTTTGTTCTTTGAAATGCTGTGACATTCTAATTAAAATTTCATAGAACGTAACTCCTTCTTATTGCAGAAAGATAGACTCAACATTCGCGGATTTGATATTCGCGAACTTTCCCTGGAACGTAACCCTCGCGAATGTTGAGGGATTACTGTATATTTTTTAAATAATAGCATATTTTTTTCTAGATCATGCAGACCTTTACCATTAAGTAAGTAGGTGAAAAACTATAATAAAATGGAGCAATATTCTACGTTTTAAAATATATTTTATGTTCGCATTTACTTTAAGAAGAACGAAATAGACATTATTCTTTTATAAACTAAAATACACATTTTTATTAAATTTTAGAATATATATGTTCTACATCACAAATATTTATTTTTGAAACTTCGTTTTCCATAACATTTTAAGAGCACTTACTTTACTACGAAATGCAATTTAAACTGCACTACCAACCCGAAAACATGATAATCTTCTAAATTTATGCAATGCTTACTTATAAATAATGCATTTCTAGTTTAACTCAATTCTCAAATAATATTCTTCCAGATTTTTCCAACGAAAATGTCTTTCCATAAATAATGAAAATATGTGTGGAGATAAGGCAATGAACTGCTTCATGGTGGTGTTATATTTATTGTATACTTGAAAGTAAACATTATAACTTTGATATGTGATTCGAATCGTAGACAATTCTTTAACTTTTAAATGAGCAACTCATGGGATGGAATTTACTTGTTTCAATAGCATTTTCATTTTCATTTTGTTTGATTGTTTATTTTAAACTTCTTGGAATAACTCTCAACAAGTTCGCATGTTTTTATTATTTTTTTTATCCTTTTAATTTCAGTAACTGAATTATTAATGTTTTATATAAGTGTTTAGTATCTATGTACACAAAATTTAACTTCTGTGTTATGCTTCATGTTTATGGTATAATAACATTGAATGCTGTAGCTTCTGGTCAAGTGGTTCAGATTCACTTTATTATGAGTACTTTAATAAACTATTTTTTTTCCTTTTTTTAATCGTAGAAAATTCCATAATATAAAGAAGTTTCTGGTAGAAAACCCAATCTCTAACTTTTGCCAAACCACGCAAGATTAAGCTTAAACCCGTTATGAGAGTCAATAGAATGAGCGTTCAGCATGTGGCACACTTAAAACTTTTTCTAATAGTAATTGATGAACACCGGAGCTGGACGGAACACATTCTAAAAACTATTTTAATCAAACTACATCACAATTTCTGCAAATGAACCTCAAAATCATGGAAAGTAAAGCCTAAATTACTAAAAATATGGTATCACACAATATTAGAAAGGGTTATCTTCTACTATGTAGGCATATGGGGAGGAAAACTCACCAAATTGGTAAAACAAAAGTTGACCTCGATCCAACGCATTTTCTTGCTCCAAATGGCTCGAGGCTACAAAACAATCTCCACGGATGCACTCAGAGTACTAACGGGTATCCCTCTTATAACAATAACACTTGATTATGAATATAAAAAAATAGATCCTCCACCTAGAATACACACTCACAATCACACAACATTTCCTACAAACATACATAGAAAGGAAAGTCCACAGCTGGCGTCTGCATCCCGGCTGATGAAACAGTAGTCGGCGGATAAAACATCGTATCTTCATGTTAATCCCGCCAAGCACATTTACGCTCCCTTTGGCATCCGTCAATTTACACCGATCGAGGCTAACGAAAAAGAAAGGCTACCGCGGTGCTTTACGCATATCTTTTTTTACAGACCGCGGGAGTCACGTGATGCTCGAATGCACCAATGGAGGTGTACGAAAAGAGCATCACGTCACTCTAGCGGTCTGTAAAAAAAGATAAGTTGAATGCACCGCGGTAGCCTGTCTTTTTCGTTAGCCTCGACACCGATGGTCCCGAACAGAAACCGGCGTGGTAGCAGCCTTCTGTGCTATGGAAGGTAAGATCGAGACGGCCAAGGCCATTGCATTTTTCACCCCACCCCCTGTCTTGCTTGCCGGCGGTTCAGCTGCAGCTGAATATGTATATATGTATATATTAACATTAATAAAGTTACCGGGTGGGACATCTATGCTATACAGACTTGGCCTCCTTATCTGAACAGTCTCTCTTAGGCAGTGAAACCTATTTCCTTCAAAAAATTATAACAGAAAAATATTCTATATTATATAAAGACTATAGTAAGTTTAATGGTAAAAATCTCTTTTCGACTTCTTCTGGGTAAATTTTGTATTAAATTATTTATGTATTAAATTCCGTTCTAATTTTTGGCATCTTCTTATTTTTTCATTAACAAAACAGTTTTTTATTACTTAAAAAATAAAACATGCATACACAACTTAATTTTCTTTAGTGAATTGTATCATTTCATAAATAAGTTTAGAGTTGAAAGATTTCTTTTCTTCTGAAAAAAAAAAAATGTTTCAGTAATATAACTTTTAACTGTCATGAAATGTAAATGTAAGCGAGTGTTAGATTAGAGAAAAAAGCATAATTCAAAACACATACAAAATATATAATAAAAAAGAAATTCATATAATGCTTGAATTCATTCTTGTAATATATTAATTGAATAATAAATATAATAATAAATAATGATATATTCATTCATGAAAAAGTTTTATATATATATATATATATATATATATATATATATATGTTTTGGCATTTAAATGAAAGAAATGAGAAAAGAAGACTTAAGACTTTTTAAAAATGCGTAATTTTTAAACTATAAGTTATTTTATCTAAATACAAATTTCATAGTTCTCTTTTTTTTTATTTTATATTTTGTGCAAATTATTTTGCACAAGTGGAAAAATGAAAAACAAATTTTTAGAATAAGACATATAATTCAAATGAACGTTTTAATTTTAAAACTTTTTGTACTGACTCTTTTGTGTGTTATTTTGTTTTTATATTTCATGAAAAGTTCGTTTAAATAAAACCGTGTAGTTTAATAAATAAATGTGTTTATTTATAACGAAATGATACATTTTACGAAAAATGATGCTTTTTTATTTTCATAATAAATTGAGCTGCATGTTTTGTTTTTCTTGTGTAAAATACCAAATTATTTCAATATTTTGCGAAGTGTTTTTTTTTAAATAACATTTTTAAAGTAGTATTAAGTTTTCTTTCTAAAACATATAATATTAAAAACGCAAAATAGGTTTTCTTCGTTATTTGAATTATATTTATTTTAGTAGACTTATTTAAGAAACTAACATGTATTTTATTTTAGAGGAATAAAAATTAATAAGTAAAGCGTTAATTTATTTTCCGTTGCTTTGTAAAAATTCATTGATTCATTGGTCACGGAATTTATTAAACTGAAGACAACAAAAATAAAGGCTGAAAATATATTAAGTAGATACATCGCATAGTATTTGATTAATATATTTTTTTAGTTTTTTTGTGATCAGAACTTCCGAATTTTTGCAATATTGCTTCAGCATTATTTTAAAAAATGTACCAAATATAACTTGACACTCGCAAGTAATAATAGCCTGTACTTTATAGTAACTTTACATTGAAAATATATTCAATAAAAAGCCATTTTATATGATGCATGCACAACTTTTGTCAATATTTTCGCAGATTCTTTATACTGTTAAATGTAATTTCCAAAATGTTCAAGAACAAGAAATAAAGAGCGTCTGAAACGCGCATTTTAAAATGTATGCTTCATTTGTAAATTTTGAATACATGATTCTCATACATTATATTTTCATTTAAAAGTATGCACTAAATGTTTTCATAAATATCAGAATTTACAGTTTATAACTGATAGCTTATTTGAAAATCTTACACATACTGTATAGACATATATGAAATTTTAATTGTTGAACAATATTTACTTTTAAACATGCTTTTTAACTAAATCGGACTTTTACCATAAAATAATTCACCGTCATGTTACGATTCAGTTCCAAATAACTCTTATGAAATGGGCAAAATGTAAACTTTTTAAAACAAAAAATTCATAGTACCATAAATTATTCTCTCGTAAACAATTTACACGTAATCTGAAAGAACAGAACATTAGCCGTTGAAATGTTGAAACTTTTAGATTGTTTTATCCTGTTTTAGAGAATTTTACATTGATATATTTACATATTCTTATTAAGTATGAATTACAACTTGCCTTCCTTTTATGTAGAAAAGTAAAGCATTCTAAGCATAAAGGCTTATTTTAATATTTATGCTGTCTGTACTTCAAAATTTTCTGTTATTATGAGTACTAAATTTAGAATATATGCATTTACTAATTTTTTTCTTGAAATCGTTTGTACTCTGTAAAATAAACACAGGCATGAAAACATTTACGGCCGTGTTATATTTATGTGCTCTCAGAAGCATGCTTTGAAAATTATTTTCTTGTTTGAATTGAAACAGCAGTAGATTACTTTTATATATAGAGCACTATTCAGAAATTCAATGAGTATTATAACATTATTATGAATGGTTATTTTTGTTTAAAGTGCATTTTAGAGAAACAACGCTTATTAAATAAGTGTAATAGTTTGAAAAAAAAGTAGATATAAATTCATGTTTTAATATCACATAACTGTTACTTCTTTTCTTAAAATATATTTCTATTTTACCAAAATACACTGCTGTCCAAAAATGAAGGGGCAGTAACCTGACGCTTTCGCTTTTTACACGGTTTGTTGACTATCTACTGAAATTCTTAACAAAATGTCCTTGAAATTCGAGGATGTAAACAAATTTTTCACTTCAAGAAGTGTAGACCCAATGTTCTGCAATTAAAAAAATAAATAAATATTGAATATTTGAGAAAATATGGGCATATGTATGAAATACTTTTTAACTACACACTCGCGAAGTATACGAAAGATTTTTTTTCATGATTTCGTAGTCAATTCTATAAAGCAACTCATATAAAAAGACAAATCAATTATCGAGAAAACTTAAAAAGATAGAGGCAATACAGTGAGCTAATTGACAAATTGAGGGAGAGAAATCCCTTATCATCCCATTGGTTTTCCTCCCAATTTGTCAATTAGCTCACTGTAATACCAGTATGTTTTGAATTTTCACGATATTTGACTGGTTTTGTTATATCAAATGCTCTTGAATAGCAGTATACTGCAATCAAAAAATAATATATTGAATATTTGATGAGATATGTGCATTTGTAGGAAATAATTTATTGGGAAGTAAATCCTTTATAATCCAATGGGATTTTGACGCAAATTTGACAATTAGCTCACTGTATTGCTCGTTTTCATGATATTTTACTGGTCTTTTTATATGCGTTCCTCTATAGAATTGACTAACAAATCATGCAAACCATTCTTTAATATAGTTCGCGCATGTGCAGTTATAAATTGTTTCATACAAATGCCCATATCTCATCAAATATCCAATATATTATTTTTTTAATTGCAGTATACTGTTTCTATTGTTCTTGAAGTCAAACATGCGTTTTACATCCTGAATTTGAAGGACAATTTGTCATGAATTTCAGCAGATATTCGAGAAACCGTGTAAAAAGCGAAAGCGTCCGGTCACTGCCCCTTAATTTTTGGACAACAGTGTATGAAATGCATACTCTATAAAACGTTCTTATAACTTAATAGAATATTTTTCTAGAGATCTTCTATATTTTATATCCGTTAGCCTTTGATGTGCATAATATAATAATTTTTTTTAATTCATGTATGCATAATTTTAACATTAGTACTTATTAATTATTCCTTAGTACAAACTCTTCAATGTGTACAAAACTCTCAAGTTAATAAAAAATACTATAATTGAAATAAACTTTTTTCCCTCATGCGATTAAAGTTACCTACTTCGTAAAAAACTCGACTTAAAAGAGGTGCTAAATAAATTAATTGTTAACATGCAATACGTTTTATAAAATTATTCAAAATACAGCTGGAAAAATGAAGTTATGCAAGGAAACCGTAAATCCTATTTATGAAAAAAAATTATTGGAAATATTATTTTCTTAAAAATTACACATCAATTTAAAAATTCCGCTTAAAAAGATTTTCTGCTACAGAAAAGTTTACGTTAAAAATATACCACAGGGAGAAAATGCAGCTATAACTTTTCGTCATATTTAAGAATATTTTTTATTTTAATTTATAAATTCAGCATACTTCCTTATATTTGTTTCTTGCCGAAACATGTTTGAAGAAATTTAAATTTTTGATTATATAACATTTGCTGTTGTTATTTCTGAATCTAGTTTGTATTATTTCCAATATATTCAACTGTTAGCTTATGAACTTGTCATTGTTATTCCAATGTATTTTTTAAAAATATAGTGTAATAATTTTATATTATGTACCTACACGATGATTCAAAAATATATCTGGCAAAAACGCTAGTGTAAATCAGACGCGAAGCGACCGCGATCCCTGTTCATTAGGGTGGAGCGAAATCTTTTTTCTTCAAATCAAAATTGGACGGAGTGGAAAAGTTACTCTATCAGATCCTCATTCTGAATATAATATATCTTTGAAAAATATTAATATTAAATACTGCCCCAAAGTCACTGAAAATTGAGAAAAAACGTAAAAATTGTGCATTTTCCCATTTTTTTTTGTCAAACATATAAAATGCACAAATATTATTAATTTTAAATTAATTTTAAAGTATACTTCTTAAATTATTATTATTATACGCTTATAGTAAAACTATTTAATATTTATATCAAATCCAGTGCAAGTGTTAATATTTTGAGTCTTGTAACTGCGAGAAAACGAAAAAAATATAAGCAAGAGAAAGGAATTTTTTGCTTGATCAACGTACCAACCGAAATATGGCATCGATATGAAGACGACCAAGCAAAACCTTGCTGTCATAACAAGAAAGAGAAAAAGGAAAGGTTTCGAAGATAAAACAAAAGCTGAAATTATTCCATTATCCATAGCCAGAACCAGTAAAAGCCAAATGACTAAAAAATGCTCTCTATCTGAACTATACATAAAAAATAAGCCTTGTACTAGTACATCGTCAAAGAATGGTACTGTTCACGTTCAGGATAAGGAATTTCCCATGGTCACTAAAACTTTGGACAGATATGGTATTTCCCACAGAGCTAGAGCAGCGATTGCTTCTGCTACTCTCCAAGACATTGGCTGGATATCCAGTAGCAACTTATCAAATGTAGTAAATGTGACAGAAGTAAAATTAGACAAGCACGGCACAAAGAAAGATCCATTTTAATCAATACGTCCGTATATTTAGAAACCGATCAGTTTGGTTTATAATTTGATGGCCGTAAGGAAAGGACAAAACTCTTATCATGGAAGACACACGGTGACAAGTTGTATTAGAGGAACACATAAGCTTAATAAAGTAACCAGGTTCTGAGTATTTGGGGCACCTTTCGTTACAATCTGGAAAGGCTTTAATTTTAAGTGAAGAAATTTTAAAAAATGTAACTACAAAACATATTGATACTAGTAAGCTTCTTGCAATTGGCTGTGACGGAACTACAGTTAACACGGGTTACAAAGGAGGTGTCATACGATTTCTATAAGAAAAAGCAGGAAAGCCACTTCAATGGCTTACTTACCAAATACATGCCAATGAGCTTATTTTGTGCCATTTGTTCGAGCGTCTTGATTGTACAACAAATGGGCCTCAAAGTTTTACAGGATGTATTGCCAAATCTCTAAAAGATTGTGAACTTCTTCCTCTTGTACATTATAAGAGAATAAACTGTACTTTGCCAGAAATTACTAATAAAAAGGATTTAATCACGGATCAACTCTATTTGCTTGAGAAAAGTGAAGCAATTTCTTCGTAATTGTGTCCCGAAAAATTGTATAAAAGAAATCCTGGTAAAATTGTGCATTCTAGGTGGCTTACAGTGGCAAATAGAATTCTTGGGCTATACGTTTATTCAAGTGAGCCGTCTGAAATTTTGTTAATTTTGACAAATTTTATACTAAGAGTTTATTCAACTATATGGTTTCAAATTAAACTAAGCCTTCATGCGTTTACGGAGCTAAGCATTTGCATCAAACAGTTATGTTATCACGATATTTACCAAAGGAATTACAAACAATAATAGATCGCGTAATTCAACGAAATGGTTATTTTTGTCACCGGAAAATATTTTGATTGTCATGTTGGCTGACGATAGGGACTATGTAAGATTGTTGTTACTACGCAGAATAATAAAATCTCGAAAGTCAAGAAATTCCTTAAGTACGTTCATGTTACCTGAGATCAATTTTGAAGCCAAAGACTATATCGATTTTATAAATTGGGCGGAAGTGACCGTGACGGAACCACCATTAATTAAATTCTTAGATCATAACATTCTTATAAAGTGTATCTTAAATCCAAAGGCAATAGATGAAGACATCTTACCTAAGATTAAACTATTCCCTTATCACAATCAAGCCACTGAATGACGTGTGAAACTTGTTACTGAGGCTTCTTCTGTTGTTTGCGGTCTTTTGAGACGCGATGGCTTCATTAAAACTTGTCTGGAGTCTCGGAAAAAAGTTCCAATTTTTGAAACCAAAAAACAGTATGGACTACTATAAAATGGTAACTTCATTGCTTGTAAATTGTAATAGTAAATTATTTTTACCTTATTACTATAGTTCTTTAAGAATAATTTGAAATTATATTTTCTTGCATAGGTTAAGTAAGAAATATAAAACAATTACAATTACCCAAATTTCATATATTTATAAAAAAGTATAGTTGTTGAGTTAGTATAATAAAAGCGAATTTGATATAAATATTACATATTTTTACTATAAATATATAATAATAATAACAATAATTCGATGATAATCCATTATCATTAACTAATAATCTTTGAAGTATACATTGAAAATTAATGCTCGAATTACTGATATTTACTTAATAATATGTAACTAACGTATAAAAGTTTTATTTCCTTTTTTATCTTAAATAATCGCTGTAATCTAGTATCTCTGATGGATGCCAAATTTAATCCCACAGACACATTAAACGCAAGGATAAAAAAATCAGTAACTAGATTATAAACTTATATGATAATTAAGCTGATAAAAGATGCAGTTTTTATTTTACTTTTTTATATTATAAATAATGTTTGCGCTATATTTTAACAAATATTTATGATTTTCCACGTGTGTTTTTTATTGTGAGGTATAAAAATCAAACTAAACTTTATAACAAAGTCCATGACAAGTTAAAGCCTTTACCGAAAAAAGTTATTTTGCCTATTTAATAACATAATCCTTGCCAAAGCTCTAGACATATAACTTTTTTATTAAATCTGATGTAATACATTTTTAAAGAGGAATTCAGTGTAAACTCTGATAACGAGGCTTTTTGAAAAGCAAAAAAAAAATTGGTTGTAGTCTCGACTTACCTACTTTTATTCTTTTTTTATAAAAATATACTCGTATCTAATGAAATAATGTTTATCTTTCGTTATAATTTTTTTATGATATTCATTATATAACACTTTATTTGTTTCCTCCACAGCTAATATATCACTATAAAAACCACTTTTATCGCCCAAGAAGAAAAAAACAAAATATATATTGATAGTTTTTCTAAAGTTGTTGGAAAAACCATCAGTTGAGAAAATTGAAATATACATTCTAATACATTTGAGATTAAATTACCTATCACGAATATTTCTATATTCAAACTTTGTATTATAATGTAAAATTCTGGAAGAAAAAATATAAATAATAAAACAACATAGTTAAATGTATATGATTTGAGTAATTTATAAATTTATAACGTTTGACTCAGTTAAATAAAACTAATAATACAAAAAGTAGTTATTGAAACTCAAACATAAGCACATGATTACAATTAAAATTGTAAATTGATAGATACTAGGGGATCCATGTCAGACCTTCTAGCTTAGAGAATATATATGAAAACCATTTTTTAAATTGTAAACTGTAATAGATTTTTTACATGCAGTATAGGATCAATTGGGATTAATATGATATCACCCGAAACAATTTGGCTAATGTGAGATACATAAAAAATAAACCAATCATTATAATAATAAATTAGGTTTAGTAATACATCATTTTACTTATATCTATTACTAATATACTCAAAATTTAAAAGGAAAATTCCAAAAAGTTTTACATTACATAACTTTATTTTTTGATAAGAAAAACTTTTCTATCATACTTAAAAACTTCTGACATGCAACACTTAAATAGAAACTTGGGTTAATTATTAAAATAAGCCTTTATTCTTTAAGACATTTTTAGTCTTTGCAATACAAAACTATTCTTTGGGGGCCACCGTAATACTTACCCATCATGTATATGCATAATGTAAAATATTAAAATAAAAAATGTGTAAACTACTTATAAAATGCATTGCAATTCAAATAAAATCGTGACTTGATGACGTCATAAACTTTAAAGCGAGGCTAACGAAAAAGAAAGGCTATCACGGTGCATATCGCATATCTTTTTTTAGGGACCGCGGGGGTCACGTGATGCTCGAATCCACCAATGCAGGTGTACGAAATGAGCATCACGTCATTCTAGCGGTCTGTAAAAAAAGATAAGTGGAATGCACCGCGGTAGCCTGTCTTTTTCGTTAGCCTCGCTTTAAAGGCTCGATTACTGAATTGCTTAAAAGAAACATCCTTATAACTCCAAAAACAATTATCCTATTAACTAGCAGTTTATTGCATCTGATTAAGCGTCTCATTTCCAATTAAAATATATCTTTGAATTGAAATTTGGATGAAATACAGGGTCATGAAAAATCGAAGAGTGATACGATTACAAATATCTCGGCAACTAATTATCCGATCGACTACACGCTTTATGCAAAATTTGTTTTTTTATTGTCTTTTATATTCACTCCTTAAAATAAACAATTTCGGAAATTTTTATATACCTTTTATCAGAAAGAATATTTCGAGAGTCCGAAAAAAATAGTTCCGGTTAATCGAGGTTACTGAAATTCAATAAGCTTCTTCCCATTATTACATACTAACTACATACCAAATTTTAAGTCTCTATCTCAAATTTTTCGGGAGATAGAACGTTTACAGACACACAGACACAGAGACACACAGACACACAGACATACAGGCACACAGACGGATGGCAATTTTTTTTTCTAAAAATATGTTTTCCGGAATCTCCAGTGTCTGAAACGTATAAATCCGTCAATTTTTTTTTTTCGATTTTCAAAACGATTACAAGATTTACACTGTACTACGTATGATGGGTAAGTAAAATGGAATATGTTTATCTTAGCCTAAATTACAGACAATAAACCGCAGGGGGCTAATGTGAGATAGTGTTTGGGACTAATGCGAGACAGTGTTGGATCTAATGTGAGACAGCGTATGTGCATAATATGAGACAGTGCTTCGGCTCTAATATTATTTGTTCATGTAAGTATTGTCAGCAGCGTGCTAAAGGTGCTCGTTCCTTGGTTTCCCAGCAGTGTGTGTCTAGTTGTTCAGTAGTTAAAAAAAAACGCAAAAAACATTGTTGGTGTAAGACTAGCCGGAGCGCTAGGGAAAAATAAAAGAGTAGAATCGAACATTTGCTGAACTTTCGCAATATGATGAGATTGTGACATAATATTGAATTGCTAAAACAGAAATAAACGTAACTTAAAAAACTTGATAGGGAAAGTGAAAGTTCAATTACAGAATCTAAACAATTAGAGTGAGATACATAGCGTACAGGATATCTCAGATAAAACTTATTTGTAGAAATTTGAAGGTGAAATAGTATTGAAAATCCAAAATGCTGAGTTAAATAAGAGTGAAAATAAATCTGATAATGTAATTTCAGAAAACATTTTGGAGAAAGTTAAATTACCTAGGTTATCATTACCTATTACTTACCCATCATACGTAGTATAGGGTAAGTCTTGTAATCGTTTTGAAAATCGAAAAATTTTTTTGACGGATTTATACGTTTCAGACACTGGAGATTCCAAAAAACATATTTTTAGAAAAAAAAAAAATTTGCCGTCCGTCTGTGTGTCTGTGTGTGTGTCTGTGTGCCTGTAAACGCTCTATCTCCCGAAAAAATTGAGATAGACACTTGCAATTTGGTATGTACTTAGTATGTAATAATGGGAAGAAGCCTATTTCATTTTAATAACCTCGATTAACCGGATCTATTTTTTTCGGACTCTCGAAATATTCGTTCTGATAAAAGGTATATAAAAATTTTCGAAATTGTTTACTTTAAGAAATGAATATAAAAGACAATAAAGAAACATAAATTTTGCATAAAGCATGAAGTCAATCGGATAATTAGTTGCTGAGATATTTGTAATCCTATTTTCCACACTCTTCGATTTTTCATGGCCCTGTATTTCATCCAAATTTCACTTCAAAGATATATTTTAATTGGAAATTTGACGCTTAATCAGATGCAATAAACCGCTAGTTAATAGGATTATTATTTTTGGAGTTATAAGGAAAAACCTCTTTCAAGCAATTCAGTAATCGAGCCTATAAAGTTATGACGTCATCAAGCCACGATTTTATTTGAATTGCTATGCATTTTATAAGTAGTTTACACATTTTTGTTTTAATATTTTACATTATGCATATCCATGATGGGTAAGTATTACGGTGGCCCCCAACGACTAGTTTTTGGAGGTAACATTACAGAAAGGATAGAGTTTATGTATCTTTTCAATGCATGCCTAACCAGCAATACAAATATATCTAATGCTCAAAAATTACAGTATGTGAAGCCTTCATTGAAAGGTGAAGCGTATCGCATCATTCAGTCTAGTAAAATTTCGGATTCTAATTTTGAGGTTACATGCAATCAGATAGACGAAAGATATTCAAATAAGCGAGAACAAAGTTATGCTATTGCTATTTTAAAGCTACTTGACACATTAATGAAGTCATTTGCTCATTAGACGTATTGAACAAAACCATTGACAAATTTGGTGATACATTAATGACTTATTTAATTTTGTAAAAATTGGATCCTTTTACAAAATTGTGGTGGGAACGTCAGATTAACCCATATCGTAACATAACATACATTGAAAAATTTTATATTTTTTATACAATTTTAAATATGTGTTTCTCTAATCCTATGTATGTGTACACATAAATAAAAAAACTCACCAAACTTTTATTAGTTTGATCGGTACAGGCTGTCCTAAAAATAAGACAATGGTGCAATCCGTTGCTATTAATTGTTACTTAGGTGGAATAGGAGAAAGCACCTTAGGCATAGTCAATTTTTATTACATTTATTAAATTTTTTACAAATAGTTGTTGGTTTTGCTGTACAGCTAGCTTCTTATTTCTCGAATTTCTGGGTTTTTTTAAATAAAATGTTCATTATTTTTAAAGATTTATAAAATATTCATTAACCTGTTGAACATCCAATTTCCTATCAGATGGTTTCCTTGGAATAGAAAATGTTAAATAGGCAACTGTTATATGTCTTCAAAAATCAAGTAAGCTCATATTATCATCCCTAAATAGCTGATTAAGCTTCCATGAAGCAACTAACGGTGTTTTGAATGCATTAACGAATAATATTAAATATAAACGCACATCAAAGCAAAAACAAGTCCCATCAATAAAAAGAAATGTACTCGAGATATTTTGTGGTGTCCTGTGTATGATCTATGTAATTTATACATACCAAGCAATAGACAAAAATTAGTTTAATTAAAAAACGTACCACTACTTAAAATGCATTTCCAGCTACTAATGTTCTTGGACAGTACTCTAAACGAATTCTTTTGTGTGTCCCTATAAATTAATTCTTCAAATTATAAAATTCTTTAGAATAAATTATTAGAACAAGTTTTCCAAGAATATAATAATGCACCCCAATCCATAACCATTTTCTCTCCTGATTATTTATTTCTTGGTCAATTATCCTATGAATAACCTCTTAAACAAAGTTATTACCCACATGTAGCTGAAACACTTAAAATTTCAAAAACGCGAACTCGTGAATTCTATTTAAAATGTAATAGATTATATGACCGAAATTATGTTGAGTCAACACTTGAAATACAAGATCTTGTTATTTATGAACAATTCAAATACCCAAATACTAGAAAAATAGAAATTACTTTCAGTGGTCCTTACAAAATATTTAATAAATTATCTGATGTAACTTATGAGACAGATAAATATAATTATAATACTGGCAAAAATTTTGATATCGTTCATGTTTCTAGATTACGTCAGTATTATCCTCATGAAAATATAAAATTGTCTCATGAGCAACAGCAGACTCAAGTTAAATCCATTGCTTAGCATTAAATTAAAGGAAAATCCTATAAATTTAAAGTAATGATTACAATTATTGATTAAAAACAATGAAATTCCGAAACTTAAGAACTTAATTGAATTTCTTAAAAATTACGCAAGAACTCTTTAAATAGCAAGCTAATGGTAAATAAGTTACCTGAATCTGTATTTCCACATACGAGTAATGCTTTTGTAGCTACCTTGGGTGTGTTGTCCTTACTGTAAAGAAGAACATAGTTTAGCTAAGTGCTCGAAATTTCTTAATTTCCCTGTTCAACAACGAATAGATTTCGCAAAACATAATCATTATTGCTTCAATTGCCTATCAAATATGCATTTCGTCAATAAATGTAATAGTCTAAATACGTGCAATTATTGCTTTAAGAAACATCATAATATTTTGCACATGGCAAATAATTCAAGGAATAAGATTCAATCAAATAGCATGTCTCTTCACGCACAAGAATTTATCTCAAAAATAGTTGAGTTAGCGAGTGAAAATGTTTCGTCTACAGTCTGTGCCTCTCATTATGAGTCAAACGCAAAGATATTAATAAAAGTTCAAAAATTTAAACAAGAGTTTGTAAAATGCTGATGTTTATGCGATACTAGCTCTCAGAAGTCATTTATTTCAAGAGAATGTGTAAACAAATTAGGATTAAAAGTAAAATATACTTATATTTTTGTGTCATTCAAAAGTGATCTTAGAATATCAGCATCAGCATTCTTGGTGGATAAAGTGACAGATAATATTACCTATGTGTCTTTACATTCAATCATTTGCGATACATTCAGTAATTTAATGTTAGCTGATCCATTATTTTACAAATCACAAAAAATGACATTTTATTTGGTGTAAATGTATTTATGCATTCAATGACTAGGGAATTTGTTAAACGTGAACCTAACCTTCAATTTGCCTTAAATTCGAGACTTGGGTGGGTGGATAATTTCGGGTACTACAAATTTTGAAACGATGGTAGTTGATCCAGTATATGTTAATCATTCAAGTACAAAAAACTGACGAGTTAGTAAATTCATTCTGGGAATTAGACAAAATTCAAAATGTGCAACCTTTAACAGTTGAAGAAAAACTTTGTGAAAAACATTTTGAGATTTCTCATTTTAGAGAAAAATCAGGCTGCTATTCAGTTGCATTACCGTTCAAACAGGATCAAGATATTTTAGGTTATTGTCACAAAATAGCGCACAGAAGATTTCTTTATCTTGAGAAAAGACTAATATCCATGTCAGAAATTTACAACCAATATGTTAAATTTATGAAACTATATTTATCTCTGGGCCCCATGGACCTTGTTTCAAATACAGATCGTTAGAGACTAAACATTTTTACATCACACATCACTTCGTCTCTTAAATAGTTCTAGTTTAACTACCAAATTAAGAGTAGTTTTTGATGCGAGTGCTAAAACAACAACAGTTGTTTCTTTAAACGACACTCTAATGGTAGGTCCCAAAACACAAAAAGATTTCATTTGAATTTTATTGAGATTTAGATTTCATAATATTGCAATAACAGCTGATATAAGAATGATGTATAGGCAGGTAAAAATTCCTGACAAAGATAAGGATTTTCAGAGAATATTATGGAGAGATAGTCCATATAAACAAATACAAGTTTTTCGATTAAATACTGTCACGTATCAAATACTGCTGCTGCTAATGCTTTGAGAAATTTAGCAATTGATGAGGGTCTTAATTTTCCAAAAGCAAAGACTATAGTTTTAAGAGATCTTTATGTCGACGACGTTTTAACCGGTGTTTAGAATAGTCAGAAAGTTACTGAATTGATATATAAATTGCAGAAATGCTAAAAAGGGTTGGTTTGAGCTACATAAATAGTCCACAAATGAACCATCACTATTGAAAAATGCTGGGTTAGCAAACTAAAATTAATGATAATATACATAGTGTAGTGGGCAATAAGGGCCATAAAAGTTCTAGGAGTTGAATGGCATTCTAATAATGATATGTTCATATGTAATGTCAATGATATAAATTATCAAAGTATCCCTACTAAAAGAATTATTATTTTGTATCAATGCTTTTTAATCCATTGGGGTGGATTGCAGCTTTTGTAATTCTAACTAAAATGATGCTTCAAGAACTGTGGAAATTACAATTATCATGGGAGAACCCAGTACTGGAAAATATTGACCAAAAGTGGAAAATTTTGTGCCAAGAAGTCAAACTCTTAAATTCCATATATGATTGGGTTAGAATTGGGAAGATTGGGTAAGTCAATATTTAGCAAAATGAGAAATGAAGGGTTTTGTAAAACTTGGCGTATTGACGTTGCATTAAGTGGTCCACATGTTTCGCCCTCTAGGGACTCCCTGTGTGAACTATGACTTCTTTGACTGCCACGCTGAATAGAAATTAATGTACGTTCAGAGAAAATATTGTTATCTAGTATTTTCCAATTTCTGACTTACTCCACTGTCATTCTAACCCCCTCATATATACCTAGAAAAGTCATCTTGCCCAATTATTCGCAATATGAACGTCACGGATTTTTTGATGCGTCAGAAAAGGGTTATTCAGCAGTTATTTAGGATAAAACTTGTGAAAACTTTAACATTGATGTGAAAATTTTGCTAAGAACAGTTTCTAAAATAAAAGTCTAAATTTAAGAGTGTAATGAGTTGGATAAGTTCTGAGAACCTTATAAACCTTGATTTATCTGAAATTGTTAGGGAAAGAAACTTGAAATTTTACATGGCTGTTACGTTAGAGACACAAATTCATCCACAGAACAGTTTTTAAAACTTTAGAAATTTTAATGTATGCAGTAACAAAACAGTTCTAAAATTGCAATTTCTGTGATATAGTTATTATAGAAATTTCCTTAACTAGAATATTGGAATTTGGCATGATGCTTACTTTTAAGATGTAAATACTCGCTTAGAACTGTTTCTAAAATTTTCTAAATATGAAATGAAAAATGAAATGAGCAAAAGACCTTTAAAATATACTCTAAATTACCATTAATCTGATATTAATTTTAGCTCTTCTCATTCATTTATGTCTCATGTTCGCCTAAAGCGGTATAAGAATGAAGTTTACTCATGGCTTACTTACTAATTTTTTAATTGTCTGTGATAGTAAAATTTCCTCTAATGAAAATAGGCCCACGTATACCACTTGTTACTTTTCAACAATTACGCGAGCAAAGCCGCGGGTTTTGCTAGTACTTCATATTTATGACATTACTGAAGGCAGGAAACTAAAGTCTAAGAAATAATTTAAATGTTTCAAAACTTATAGCATATCGCACATGTTTACAAGTTGATTTCCAAGAAATTCATTAATGTCAATCCACTAAAATATCCATAAAACAAAAAAAAATATTTTAAAATTAAATCTTTAGTTCATTGCCTTTGCAATAGTGTATTCAACATGGAATGTAAATTTCATAGTAATATTCCAATAACTTTTTGAAAAATCATGTTTTTGCAAATGGTATGTTCACCAAAAATCACGTTTTCCAAAAAGTGCATTTAAAGTTTACATTTATGTTTTACTACAAGAATTTACACAGTACCTTGCATCAATACGTCACTGTTTCTAAAAGCAATATTCTTTTTTCAAGTACGGATTCTTTTTTATTTCTAGAACTCAATATTTTTGCTCCCCCCCCCGCAGTTAGTACATTTAATAGTACTTCCGGTCCTTTAAACAGTACTTCCGTGTTTGAGTGAAATTGTTGAGTAGTTTAAAAGCCGCTGTAACTCTGGTTCTATTTATCGTACAATAAAAATGCAGTTTTGGAAAAGTACAAAGTTGGGCTTTAATAAAATGTAATAAAATGCTTTTGGCAATTTTGATTGAAAACCACTTTTTAAACGTAGTGATATACCTAAAATTTTTAAAAGATAAAACAGAAACTATTGACAGTATAACATATTTAGGATCTTAAACTGATTTAAGTAACGTACGTTAAAAGTAAATCAGAAATTGCGCATATTAAAATTGATCAAACTTCTTTCTTCCTACAACTTAAAAAAATGTGATTCACATAAAAATTTTAAATATTTGGTGTATTTTAAACGTTTTCACTTATAAATGTTTCAACAACTACTTTATTTATTTTTTTTTCAAAAATTTTTTATCTCCTGGAAAGTTATTTTTTCGTGAATTTTGTTACAATACTAACACATTATTCATTATTTATTACAACACATATTTGTTGTTTGTGTATTAATATTTCAACTACGACGTGAATAAAGTTTTTATTTCTTATACTAAATATTACATTTAGGGTTTATTGAAAAAAAAATACGCGCTTTAATCAAATTCCTTTTAGCGAATTTATTTTTTTCCTTGCGACCATGTTGTTGATCTATGCATTAGATTAAGGTTGTGGTAAGCATGTTGCATGTAAACATAATTTCTATTTCTTCAATCATCTTTTGAATATATACGTTATAAAAAAAATATGGATTGTTTTTGGGATTTCTAGCTCGATTTTGTGGATATTTATAAACGTTTTAATGAGCAAAAAAGAAACATATTATCTTGTTTCTTCTTCTTTTTTTAACACAAAAAATGCGTCCCAGAAATATTTTCAAATATAGATTTAACTATTTTAAAATTTAAAGGAATTATCAGGGAGGGATAATTTTTTGCTTAATCATTGGCATTGGCTGTCCTTTGAAATTAAAGTGAATGAATTTATATATAAAAACCTAGTCTCAAATTAAAATTAAACGCTCACAAATTATACATCAAATTAATATATTTATTAAAATTTAGTGAAATCAAAATTGTGGAAGACTGTACGGTAAAATGACGTCAAACTTATGTACTTGCGGACGATAACTTCTTAAACAATTAACCATTTGCTTAAATACAAAAAAATACTTAATTTTTCTAAATGATAATTGGGGCATGTACAAAAATATGACGACGCTTACACCCGCGTCAGTTTTTCGTAAATTAATTGTCGTCTACATAAAATAATCTCCTCCGTTTATGAATCCATGAATCATCTGCAAAAGTGCATTTAATTTTTTTGTCAAACATAAAAACGTTTAAAAATTTTGCTTTTATGATAATTTTAGAAAATATTACGAAACCTAAATAAGAATATTTATGATTTCCCTAGAAAAACTTTGGGAAAAAAATGAAAATTCATGATTTATAAATGAGAATGCGGCCATGATATCACTTTCGCATGTGATACCTAAAAATTGTATGTTGAAAATTGATGAACTGTTGTGGAAATTTCGATAAATACGATTTTTTTTGTACGATTTCATATAAAGTTATGACAACAGGAACGAAAAAATCATACTTTTTTTTAATTAGTAAAAATTTAAATAGATGTTATCAAAATATAATAAAATAATGTTTTCTGCTTATCATATCATTTTTGACAATATTTTTTTTCTTAATAATTCAATTCTTGTTCATTTTTTTTCTGTTAATCATGACATCATTTTTGATAGAAATCTCTCTTCTGTACGCAACATTTATGTTTCAGTATCGTTAAAAAATATTTAAACTTTTTCGTTTAAAATATGACTCATATTCAACTGCTCTTTGTACATGGAAATATAATTCTTGTAAACGTTTATTTCATTTTTATTATTTACGTGTAAATAGTATTTCAATTGAAAATTACCTGTTCTGGAAATACTTTATCAAATAGAAAATAGCCTATGTCTTTTCCTGAGTTATAATCAATCAGTATGAAAATTTAGAAAAACATGGATTCCTACGTTTTGACGTTGAGTTCAGCAAAACATTCAAATTCACTTTTATATTTATAATATTGATAGTATAAAAAGATCTATGAAGTAAGGAGTTCTTTCAAACTCTAACATAAATTTAAAAGTATGGGTTTCAGCTCCGACTGAGTGCAATAATAACGGTGGTGCAGATTATGAAAGTTTTTGATCAAACAAACATTAATATTACCGGAATAAATTACCCCTTTAATATTGACTCTTTAACTTTCTGAGATGGAATGAGAACCACGAAAAAAAACTTTTTAAGCAGAAACTTAGAGTATTCAACTAATATTTGGGTGTACTTACTGAAAGATATTCAAGCAGAATAATTTGCGGATTCTGACATGTTTTTTTTTTCCCAAGCTGCGCTTATAGGGATTTAACAGTAGCTTACCAGCAACCCTGAATAACTTTAGTTGAAGTAGTGATACAGATTCTTGGTCAACTTTCATCGAAAAGATCAGTTTATCGTGAATTAAAGATGATTAAGCTTAAGTTTTGATGAGGTTGCAAAATAATCAATTCGATTTAAAATAAAAGATAACAAAAATAAAATTAAGAAAGATAGCTGGCTTTAGTTATAAGAAAGTACTTGTATTTGAGAAATAGTCTAAGAAGTTATACCGTTGCACAGATATTCTGTTTTTTTTTTAATTCAATAAAACTAGTTTTTTATTCTTCTGAATCGTCATTGTCTTTCGTAAGCTATCCCAAAATGTATAAATCCAGCAAAAATCAAAAACCCAAAACTTCTTTCTTAAAGAAGAGAACGTAGGAGAAGCAAGAAGAAGAAACACCAGCAATTAGAAAAAGTAAAAGCAAAAAAGGAACATTATCAAATATACATTCCAAGTATTGTTGATTTATGAAGTTGTTTATTAGTTTATGATTAATATTTTACGCAGCTTACAATTATATACTTCTAAAATAATCATGTCATCTTATCAATAAAAGTACAAAGTGACACCAAAGATGAAAGAAACTGAAAATATATGATGATTTTACGTGACTTAGCTACAGAACTTACAGCCAATAAACATTTCTAGCTATTTTTTTTTTTTTTTCACAAAGTGTCATAGAGGTGTCAATAAATCTAAAATGTTTTGCTTTGGCTTGTAGTATTGGGCTAAAATTCTTATGTTTAATTTATAATTTTAGGGATCAGAGATTTCATTGTTGAAATTAAAATGTAACTTCTGCATAACAATTAGTTGACGATAGAAGTACCATAATCTTTGCTTTGAGTCAGGATTTGCCCGCTAGCTTATTTTAAAAAAATTAATTAAATACTCATATAATCATTATCGATTAAAATTAAATTTTAAAGCAAGTTTGTATAGATTTATTCCCTTTTTACTTACAACATCCTCAATTTATTTCTGTCAAATGTAGTATTATGCATTTTTTCTATTGAATCTAAAGTTTCCTTTTTCTTTTTTTTTCTTTTTTTTTCTTTTCTTTGCATTATTTAAAAAAAGAAAATAAATAACAATACTTGTGATTTTTTTTTTAAATCTCCCATATATAATATACGAATATTGCTTACTTTTTTCAAGGTATGCATCGAAACGCGCTATTGAATTTATATTCACCTATGATTGTATTATCTATTATTTTTCTGATTCATTTATCAACGTGGCGACAGATCAGGGAATTTTTCAAGGAAATTAGCAGCATTTCTTTATATTTCCTGATCTATCATCACTCCGTTTATGCTTATAGTGATAGAAAAGATTCATGCAATTTTTAAGTTAGACATACAAAACTTTGCTATTTTTGCAGACGAAAATCGCAAACACCGATATGAAACAGCATAAAATTTACAGCGAAATAAAAAATTAATTAAAGAAAACTAATCGTTTATTAGTTTCAAACAAATATTTTGGAATACAGGAAGTTACAATTAAATTTAAAATTTAAAATTATAACAGATGTAAATTTTAACATATTAAATTTTTAATATCCTTATTATCTATAGAAACATATGCCATACCAAGTAAAATAGTATAAATTGTTAATAACAATAGACATCTGGGGTGACCAATTATAGTGTGTTTTAATGTACCCCTTTTTTACAGGGTAACCCACAATCACTAAGTCATTTTAAAATGATATAACAACTTTGGTATTAGTTGTTTCAAAATTTTGTAAAATATAATTTATATTTAATTCTTGGAAACGGGGTGGGGGGGGGGCAACGAGTAAACATTACAGTTAAAAAAATCAATGATCAAATGTGCTAAATCAAAGAATACACATCCGTCTATTACATGTCAGACAGCCACGAAGTACACATGCGATAATCAATTTTTTTTCACCCAACATGGGATAGAGAGGGCTTTTCTTTGGCGATCCTATAATTGAAGGTGAGCATCCTTGATATTGTTGTAGGAATAACCACGAAATATTACCAGATGTAATGGAGCACCCTGTACAATTAGCCTGCTACTGTGGCAATTTCAGATTCATAATCTACAGCACTAATTAAAATAATTTTCATGAAATATAATTTATAAAAGAATAATTGTAAATTTTTAATACACAAAAAGTTATTTTATTTTTAAAATTTTTGTTTGATAGTTAAACCACCGTATATTTTTAAGAGAGTTTAAGGTTTAGGTGTAACTTCGTTATTCATAAAGCTATTAGATATTTATTTGAAATTCTATTCCATAGGAAATTCTATTTCTTTACTCACCAGGTGTTGCTATTAATGTTTCAGCAATAAAATAAACACGTGAGAAAAATTATGCGTTCTGCATAGATAATATCAGACTTCTTATTTTATGACTGTGTACGATATTCACGCATGCAAAAAACTTTAGACACAAAATAAATTTTCTAATAACAAATCTTTGCAATTTTCAGCGTGTTCTTCAAAACATAGTAATATTTTCATAAACTTCGTGCTCATTAGCATCTGAAGATTCTATCGATTGCAACGCGAAGACACTTGCAAGTTAATGATAAACCAATGATAGCGTTATTTTAAAATTTCTAGTTTGCATTTTACATTTTAAATGAAATTTTTAGAGCATTAAATTTAAGATCGATGTCTAACCGGGTGTTTTCATATTTTTTCAATCTTGGTTCATTTTTGAATCCCCTCCCAAAATAATAATAATAATAATAATAATAATAATATATATATATATCAACAACCGTTTTCAATCCACTGCTGAATGTATGTCTCCCTCAGATTTTTCCATTGTTTCCTGACCAGTGTTTTAGATATTCAATTAACACTTTTCTGATTTCGTCAATCAATCTTACTTGAGGTTGTCTTGTTGGTCGTTTTACTTCCCTGGAATACCACTGTAGGGTGTTTGTACTTCACCTATTGTGTTGTCTTCTTCCAATGTGCCCAGCCTATTTCCATTTTAACCGCTTAATTCTCTCAATTATGTCAGCAACTTGCGTCTGGTATTATTGCGTCTGGTATTGCGTCTGGACTTATTATCCAGGTTATTCTCTTTCTGTCTCTTCTAGTTATGCCTAGTATACATCTTTCCATACTTCGATGTGTTGTTTGTACTCTTTGTACTATCGTTTTATTACCGTCCATGTTTCTCCTCTATAAGTATATATATATATATATATATATATATATATATATATATATATATATATATATATATATATATATATATATATATATGGCTCTTAGGATTGTACTCAAATCCAGGCTACCTTGTTACATTCTGGCGCATTTAAGAAGTTATTTTCATTCGTAAATCAATGATAATTTTCTGATACTCTTATTCAGTTATTAAGAAATCGAACAGCGATTTGTATTTTCTTTTTAATACAAAAAAAGCTTTTAGAAAATGGTATAAAATTTGCCATTATAGAAGGAAAAATATTTCTCAATGAAAACTTTATTCATTCCATACATGTGATATTTTAGTAATGCATAAAAATAGTTAAAACATGGATGGATTTAAAACATGCTGAAACAAATTTTAGATTAATCCTCAAAATTTATCGCAGACAACATGAAACCACATGGTAACGTGATTGTTTGTTGTAAAGAGGGCAATGCATCTTAATGGCCAAGATAATACATAAGTTCCAATAAATCCAATATTAGGTTGAAAAGACAAAAATCGAAATTGACCTGTGTAATTGGAATGATTTGTGAAGATCCACATCATTTTCTTTTCAGTTTCATCTTTAGAAATATGTACTTTTTAAATAATCTTGTCACCTTTTTTATAAAAATATCAAGAGACAAAAAAAGGTCAAAAGAAAATACAATATATGACAATTTTACGTGACTTGGATATAGTATGTACAACTAATGTAGTTTCATTGGTAGAAACCATTGATTTTTTCTCATAATGTCTCAAATGTATCCATAAATCTAGAATGTTAAGAATTAACTTGTAGGTCTGAGTTCAAATTTATTATATTATTTAAACAATTTTAGAGATTGGAAAATTTCTATTTTAAATTAGCGATCACGTTCGCAATTGCAATTTTAATTGTAAATGCAAAATGAGGAATTTAAAAATAAGATTACTTTTAATACAGATATTTTTTTTACGTGAGTTTGAAAACTCGCCTTATCCAAAAAATCAAATTCGAGGAAATCGCGAAAAACCTCTGTCTGCTCCAATTATGTTTTCATTGTAAACCAATATTTTAGAAAGCCAGAAATACATGCTAAAACTAGTTTTTAAATTTATATTATTCAGACGTACTGTTTGTACATTAAAAAAAGAAGTATATATTAGCAAATTATTGTTCAACTGTTAAGTTACGTTAGCGCATGTATTAAGCGAAGTTATTTTTTGTGCTTAAAAATTTATGTTTGTAGCAGGGTGGAAACAAATCCCGTTAAGATTAAAAATCATAATAATAATGATAATAATATAACAAATAATAATAATAACAAATAATAATAATATAATTCAGTTTGAACTAAAAGAATTTTCTGAGTGCGGATTTATTTTAATACTGAAAATTGTTGTAATTCAAAAAGTCACCGCCAGGTGCCACTAAAACGAATTCATCTTCCGGAATTATGGGAATGAGTAGGATTATAAAAGAACTGACAACTCGTTCCTTTGCTAAACTGAATCATGCGTTCCGTGTGTAGAACATGTCACCAAGCGGATGTTACCTATGACACATCTTGCATTGTTAGCTAAACCGTTCTAAAACATGCAGAAGCATAATAGATATGAACATACACTGGACATGACTAACAATGCAAGGGGATTCTCCACCAGTGCGACAAACTTTCAGATAAGATAGATGTCACTGAAACAAACATTGTTTGTATCGGGAAGCAGAATCTCAATCCATATATTCAGTCATAAATATAGGGCGTCTCACCCCAAGCCGAAACTGTTTTATAACACTTTCCAACCTAGTTGAAAAGTGTTTATGACTTCGGTTTGTCTGGCCGTCCGCCGCCTGTCCGTGCTCTAACTCCGGTAAATATGCTCGGATTGCTCTGCAATTTTTATATGTTATAGTTGTTATCTATAGCATGTTCTCTATTTCGACGGAAGTGTGTAGCACTTATAGTTTTTTTATAGGGACACTCAAAAGAATTCCGTTACATTGCGGTCTATGGGGAAAAATCATTTTCGGTTTATTTAAATAATGTTTCACTATTTTAAACGCATTGAAATTTATATATATCACTAAGGTGCATTAGAAGAAGCTTAATATGGAATAGGGTGTGCATAGCACTTATAGTTACTTTACAGGGACAGTCAAAAGAATTCCGTTACATTACGTCTATGGAGAAAAATCGTCTGCGGTTTATTTAAATAATGTTTCCCTATTTTAAACGCATTGAAATTTATATATATCACTAAGGTGCATTACAAGAGGCTTACTACAGAATATTGTATGTATAGCAGTCATCGTTCATTTACAGGGACACACAAAAGAATTCACTACTGTATGTTAACAATAATTCCTGGAAGTGCGTTTTAAGTTACTGAACGCGATTTTAAATTTAACTCGCTTTTTGTCTATTACGTGGTGTGTATAAATTCTGTAGATCCTATACAGGGAAGCACTAAAGTTCGCGAACACATTTCCGTATTATTTAACTCCAGACGGAGAATTTTGAACTGTGCTACGCGTTTACTAACAGAACTAAAATTTAGCATCCTATGTGGTATATATACAAATCTATAGATCTTATACAGGGATGAATAAAAGTATTCGGATTTCTCAGATGTTATCTTTTAGCTTATTAAACGGTATGATTTGTAAAATTATTTTGGAAGCGTTGGAAAGTGTTACATAATCTATGCGTCAAGCATGATTTTTCGTTCTTGTTTGTTTATAACTTTAAATATGATGAAAAATTTTGCCGATATTTTCTACAGAGTTGCTTTGTTTTCTATGAAATGTGATAACGTTCTGAGAATTTCTAAAAATGTCCACGATTTGAATCTACACATATTTTTTTTTACCATATTTTTTTCTGACAATTTTTTTTGACCAACTTTTCAGATGGTCTAGACGCTACGTAATTTGAGATTTAGCTGACAGTACATGTAGGTCATTGAGCTATTTACAATGCACTGCCCATGATATCATCTGATGTCATATATAGTAAAGCAAATATTTTGAAAATATCGATAAATTATCTTCATTACTGTTAAAGCTGTGAACAAAAATCTGGGTTCAATTTGAAGTGTGATACTCCATCGTTTTGCCTGAATAAGTGGATTGCGATCCAGTTTTCCTATACAAAAATTGTTTGTTGCAATATTCTGTATCACCTATTAAAGTGTACGGTACTGGTAGTGAATCACCTTTTATTTTATACTGATGTTACAAGAGTAAGTGATTTCAGATGGTCTTACAAGGAAGGTCTCCATAAACGCATACTCAGAAAATTTTGAAAAAATTACAGAATGTTCTTTTCATGAGGGTATATACGTCTATAAAAAAAATTTCTGCGGAACCTCGATATAACGTTCGAAAAATAATTAGGAAAATTTCGTTTATTTGGCGATTTATTACTGGTTGGCGACGGAATGAAATTTCAAAAAATCCGCTGTTATGACAAATAATCTTTAAGGAAAAACTTTTTCTTTCTGAACTTGTTTATGTAAGTTTAACTTACATAATAAATAAATTTTTATAGCTACAATTTTGTGTAACATTTATATGTATATATAATGAAATTTAACGATCGTATTTTACGATTTAAAACAATATTTAAATTGATAAATTGATAAATAATTTTGCAAGCAATTTCAAAATGCAAACGATCGTTTGCGTTTGCCGTGGAAAAATGTTGCTAAGCCAAATCGCGTCTTTTTTCCGCCAAATACTCGAAAGTATTTTATTTTTTGCAGAATTTCTACTGGGATTCCGCAGCATTTTTTTTTCAAAATTTTCTGAGTATGCGCTTTAAGGAGACGTTCCTTGTTAGAGAGAAGTTGAAACAGGTTGAAGGCGAGACACAAGGTGTAAGACTGTGTTTGCTTTAGCGCCCTCTATCTCTGACTTTCTGAACTACAACATTGTTTGCTGTTTAAAATTTTCCTCATACTTAGAATGCTTTTTATGCAGAAAATCTTTCCGTGACATCATTTGTTATACGGAAGTTTATACTCGCTTTTTTCCTACCCTGCATTTTTACTCCAGTACATAAATTCCTTAAACTTATTCATATTTGAAAAAAAACTTTGCTTTACAAAATGGTGATAGCATAGATTTAGAGAATAATTGAATGTGTGAGCATAATTTATATTTTAATTTGTGTTTAACACTCATATTTTGTTTTTAAGTATTAAAACTAATCGCATGAACAATCGTATAATATATAAAAACGGAAGTTTTTTTTTATGAGAAATATTTTTCGTGGAGTGTTGACTCCAATTTTGCGAATGAAGTTATTCTTAATTTATTATCTAAAATGCATTATCCATCCAAAATATTGAAGGAGATGAGATTTTGTTTGCTTTTTCTTTCCACTTTTTGAACATAAAACACTTTTCAGATTTAATATTTATGGCTTATGGTGTCATAAATTTTAATTCATTTCTGTAAAATATTTAACTGGAACAGTTGATTTATGAAACGCATTTTCGCAATTGAAAATTTGATGTCCACTAGGTTATTTTTTAAAATAAAAACATAGTAAGATAGCTTTCATGCCACAGTTGTTAAAAACATAAATCAAATTTTTAAAAAATTATCATTAAAGGAATATTTTTAGGATTATTTATTTAAATAGGAAGCTTGGACACGTTAAGTAACAACAGGAGATACATAATTTTAAAATATTAAAATACATTAAAAAATTCAAAGCTATTTAACAGAATAAATTTAGAAAAATCTTCTAAAAATTAAAAAAATAATAATAATATTTAAAAATATTTAATATTTACATCACTGCAGTAAACGAAAATTGAATTTTAACACATTCTAGATTAATGACGAAATTTCACGTCATTTTGGTACATATAAATGTTACTTTTGCATTTTAAATGACACATTATTTCGCAAAAATATACGTGCTATTCGTAATTATCCAGTCAGCATACTATGCTTATAAATACAATGTTTAGAAACAGTATGATTATTATCGATGTCCATTTGTAATGTAAACGTGAATGGCGATTGTTATCTAAATAATGCAACCTACGAAAGTAACGGTCAACAGCGGATTATACTGTTAAAAATTCAAAACCAAACGATTAACCAGGCAGTATTCGCGCGCCAGTGTTTTCGCCGCGCACACATCAGTTATCATCGTCTAAGACACTTATAAATACAAATGTGAGATTTCATGTAGCTGACCTTAAATGTTTCTTCATTAGCATACTATATTTAGTTACATGACATTCTATCTTTTTTCAAAGGATACATTCACAAGAAAAATAAAAATTCGTAGAAAAGTCCGTGCCATAATTACTAGTGACAGTTCATTTTCACACCTTTCAAATATTTCATATATCCTAAAAAAACTCACTAATTTCAGTAAAGTGCAACTTTAGAACTTCATTGAAAAGTAATCAGTAGTTGAATAATTAAAAAAAATTGTTTTTACATTGTTTTCGTCAGCAAAAATCGGCGGCAAAAATACAGAACGCGACCAGCTTCCTTTTAACCCGAGAGTTGTGGCATGTATTTTTAGAACTAACGTTCTAAAAATACAAGACTACTCTCGGGTTAAAAGTAGGCTTAGTTTCAATTGGTAAAAAGAACGTGAATTATCATGAAATGTACCAAAGACATAGTACTAGTGAAAGAAATTGATCCACTCTTGGAAAAAGAAAAAGAATGACTGAAAAAAAGGGTCTTACTTTCCACTGATGACGTGGCACGCGAACAAGACTATTATGGTTACCACAAATCTATAAAATTTCGGAATCACAGACCTAAAGATTTGATCTTTCAGTTGATATACATAAATTTCTGTTTTGATTAACTTTCTGAATTGCCTCTGAATTTCCACTTTTTATGACATATTTACTTTTTATTAATAAATGAATGTAAGTTTCATAATCATGTAATAAAATCACTAATTATCATTATAATGCATATGTAATTGCTGAAAGTGATGAAAACAGAAAACAAAAAGACTTATAAAAACCTTTTAATATGATGATCGGCATGTTTCGAACGTACAAATGGCACCATTATCAAGATCTACACGATAAGCAAACTCTTCTCTCAAAAATTTGAAAATAAACTTGAGAAACATAAACCACGAGATCATATGTGTAATAAACGCATGTGCTTAAAAATAGTTAACTGTAACCTTGAAAATTATTATTTATCCTTGAATAGTCATCTATATGCGTAACGAGAACATATGCAATGAATCAGCCTATTTTGTATTAACTAAAATTTGGAACGGGAAAATTAAAAAAAATATATAGGAATATTAAATTCAGAGAATGTGAATTATCACTTTACTAAACAGCGTACAGGGATGACCACCTCAGGAAAACCGGCCTAAGCCTTAGAGATTGTGTGCAATTCTGAGGGGCTGACACGCCTCTATCACCAGCGAGACCACAGTTACAGAATTATGTATGCAATTTTTACAATATAATATTAGACGTGAATTTTATCTGATAGTACAGTTATTGCTTTCATACATACGATTATTATTATTATTTCAATGTATGCAGAATATATAATTTCCGGATGAGCTATTTACAAATGCTGTGCAGGCACGATGCCTAAAATTATTATTGGTTAAATATGATGGGTTATTCTTGGCTAGCATATTTTATATAAATACTTTACTACAATTGATGTATATGGAAAAATATGATGCACACATACAGTTATTATAATTAATTCGATTATACAATTATACAGTTTCGACCATTTCCAGAATATGACTATATACAAGTACTGTGTAGAGTTTATATTTTGGATTTTTGGTTAAATGTGATGCAAATTCTTGGTTAAATATTTCTAATACAATTAATAATATACTAATATGAATATACAAATGCGAATACACTAAAAATTTACAAATAATATGCAGATACTAATAATATACAGACAGTGTGATATTAACTCTCATTACAACAATTATTATATTCAGATACAAAATACAATTATATATGTACATATGTACAGAGAAAACAGGACCCCTGCTAGATTGGGCAAGCGGGCGCTCGACTACAGAGGAAGAGGATTTGAAAATAAAAATTCATTTTTTTCAATATATTTCATGCAGTTGACTATGCGCTCGAGAAAAACCGCACGGTCCAGGAGATATTGTAGCCAGTTTTTAAGTGACATTTGTGGTGATTTTTTGACATGGAAATGTGAAGTTAGAGTGCAATTTAATATGTAGTGTAACGAGGTTGCTTCTGATCCACAGATACAAAGTGGTGAGTCACTTCTGTTAATTTGGAATAGGTGTTGTTGAAATGGTCCATGATTTGTTAAAAGTAGGTATAGATATCTGTTGTGTATTTCTAGTTGTTGCGAGACTTCCGGAAGGAAGTCTCTTGTGTAATCACCCACTTGTGCTGTAGACCAGCCTTGTTGCCAACTGTCTGTGATTTGTCTTTTTTTAATTCTCTTTTGAGTGTGGAGGGTGGTACAGGAAGAAAAGTTGTTTCCAGTGTTTCATCGTTTGTTGCTGACCGCGCCAACTGATCCGCCAGTTCATTTCCAGCTACACCCGAATGACCCTTGACCCACTTAAAAAAGAAGTTTTTGGAGGATAGATTTATATGTACTAAAATTTCCTGAACTAAATAATTATCTATGTCAAATTTTGAAAGAGCCATTAAGCTTGATAAGCTATCCGATGAAATTAGAAAGTTGACCGAATCCTCTTCCATAGCCCAGCGCACAGCTTCTCCAATCGCAAGTAATTCGGCCTGGTAAACTGAATTACCCGAGTCTAGTTTTGCACGCCACACTAAACAGCGTACAACAAACAGAGTGAAAAAAAATATCCAGACCGGTGTTCGATCGCGGATCTCTTGGTATAGCGCACCAAGTGCTTTACCAATTAAGCCATCCGATCTAGTATTCTCTCACCCTTATATAGCTAGGCTACAACCTTGCAGCACAAGATGGAATGTCAATCATGAGCACAACTGATAGTGGCATACACGAGACAAACCAAACCCAGTATTGGTGAATATGTATATACTAATTAATTTTCAGCAGACCAAGGGATCCGGGATTGAATCCCGGTCTGGACATTTTTTCACTCTGTTTGTTGTACGCTGTTTAGTAAAGTGATAATTCCCATCCTTTGTATTTCAGTAATTTAGAGCGTAATTTTAGCTCTGCTGAAAAATTAATTAATGGACAGGAATATTAATTTTCACGTTTATATTTGACTATGTTTAAACACCTGATTTTATTACACATATGATCTCGTGGTTTATGTTTTTCAAATTTATTTTCAAATTTTTGTGAGAATAGCTTGTTTATCGTGGAGATCTTGATAATGGCGTCATTTGTGCGTTCGAAACATATCGATCATCATATTAAAAGATGTTTATAAACCTTTTTGTGTTCTGTTTTTATCACTTTAAGCATTTACATTTGTATTTCAATGAATGTCAGTTTGTTTTATTAAATTGTCATTTTATTACGACATTATGCTACGTTTATAAAAAAATATTAGAAATTTAACTTGTACTGCTGAGTTAATTAAGCGTTATCCTGCACACAATGCGTCCTCCAATTGGGAAAATATTTTTCCATTTAAAATTAATAATTTAAAATTAAATTTAAATTAATATCATGTGCGTATTCTTTTTAAACAAAATCTTACACAGTATGTTTTTTTAAATATTCCTTTAAAAGTTTTACAATTTGAACTAAACATTTTTAAATAACAAGCTTTAATACTTTCGCTACATTTTTATATTTTAAAGATACATATGACACCCCCCCCCCCCCAAGAAAATTAATTCATGAAAGATGAAACTAATGTGATTTTGCGGACATATGAAGTAATGCTTCAAACTGAAAGCTTAAACAGGTTAAAGTTCATGCTTTTTCAATCTTAATATTTTGGAAAACAGAAAGAAAAGGGAAAAGAAAATATGTTATTCTCGCAATTAAAAAAATGTTAAATACATTCAAGAAATATAAAATATTTATTTTTTCCTTTCAATTTAATTACTTTGATTTGATGACAAATAAAAAACATTTTGCTTGCAACACTTTATTTTAAACGCATTGTATGTTTATCACCACCAAACAATACGAAGTCGCATTATAAGATATCGCTTACGGCATTTAACGATTTTTTTCTTTATTTCATTATATAATTTTTTTGTATTTTAATACTTTTTGCTAGATTCAACATGATAATATTTATATGTCTTTAAAACTACTCATTAATAAACTAAATGATATGCTACAAATATGAACTCAAGCATTAAATTTGTAAATAATAGCTTGAATAAACAAAATTAGAACATTTGCATAATTTAAAGGAAAATATGTCACACTTAAACTTCTGGAAAACGTCCAAATTTGTTCTTTAAACCGAATCCTTTTTGTAAGTATAAAAGAGTGCTTCTACGACTGTATAAAATAAACATTATACTTATTTATTGCGTCGTAATTTACAGGCAGTTGAACCTACCGTCTTTAGATTATTCAATACCCTAGAGTTCTTTAAAACGCATTTCGCACGTGACTAAAAATATCATGCTATTATAAGTTTTCAAAATACATTCGTGCTAAAATTTATATTTTAGAACGATTCTGAATTCAGAATATCTTAAATCATGAAACAAACCTACAATGTCATTAAATGTAAAATTCGAAACGTAATAAAACTAAAATTCTACATAAATCTGTTTATGCAGTTTGATAAGACAGTGTAATTTTATTCATATAGTTAATATCTACGTATTTTATTTTTAGATGAATGCTATTTAATATGATAGTACAAATTTTGCATAATAAATCGCATTACGGTAATATTTTATATTGTAAAGTTTAGTAAAAGACTGTATATTCGATTTATATATTTTTTATTGTTTATATGCACATTTCTTGATAATCTACACTTTTTTTTATTGTTTAGTAAATAAAATAATATAATTCATTATTTCAAAAAAATTTTAAATCTCTTAAAGCACAACATAAAGAAATACGATAAAATGTCTCTAATGAATAAAGTTTATAAAATATTTTAAACAATAATTCTACCGATTATATTTTTGTTTATATTTTTTAGCAAAATCTTTGCAAATATTTTATATTGTAAAGTTTAGTAAAAGACTTTATATTCGATTTATATATTTTTTATTGTTTATATGCACATTTCTTGATAATCTACACTTTTTTTATTGTTTAGTAAATAAAATAATATAATTCATTATTTCAAAAAAATTTTAAATCTCTTAAAGCACAACATAAAGAAATACGATAAAATGTCTCTAATGAATAAAGTTTATAAAATATTTCAAATAATAATTCTACCGATTATATTTTTGTTTATATTTTTTAGCAAAATCTTTGCAAATATTTTATATTGTAAAGTTTAGTAAAAGACTTTATATTCGATTTATATATTTTTTATTGTTTATATGCACATTTCTTGATAATCTACACTTTTTTTATTGTTTAGTAAATAAAATAATATAATTCATTATTTCAAAAAAATTTTAAATCTCTTAAAGCACAACATAAAGAAATACGATAAAATGTCTCTAATGAATAAAGTTTATAAAATATTTTAAACAATAATTCTACCGATTATATTTTTGTTTATATTTTTTAGCAAAATCTTTGCAAATATTTTATATTGTAAAGTTTAGTAAAAGACTGTATATTCGATTTATATATTTTTTATTGTTTATATGCACATTTCTTGATAATCTACACTTTTTTTTTATTGTTTAGTAAATAAAATAATATAATTCATTATTTCAAAAAAATTTTAAATCTCTTAAAGCACAACATAAAGAAATACGATAAAATGTCTCTAATGAATAAAGTTTATAAAATATTTTAAACAATAATTCTACCGATTATATTTTTGTTTATATTTTTTAGCAAAATCTTTGCAAATATTTTATATTGTAAAGTTTAGTAAAAGACTTTATATTCGATTTATATATTTTTTATTGTTTATATGCACATTTCTTGATAATCTACACTTTTTTTATTGTTTAGTAAATAAAATAATATAATTCATTATTTCAAAAAAATTTTAAATCTCTTAAAGCACAACATAAAGAAATACGATAAAATGTCTCTAATGAATAAAGTTTATAAAATATTTTAAATAATAATTCTACCGATTATATTTTTGTTTATATTTTTTAGCAAAAATCTTTGCAAATAATTGCACCCATACCGTGTATACTGGCATCTAAGACGCACTTTTTTCACCTCCGAAATCAAATTCATTTAATTGGGTGCGTTCTTGTAATCGAGTACAACTCGTAATACTGAAAAACAGATGTGTCTGGCCGTGTGTCATAATAGAGTGTTAATTTATCTCCCAATTCCACTTTTCTCGCATGCATACATGCGATGGATGGAACTGAAGATGACGCTTTCTTCGAACAGTTTAGTAATTCGAAGGCAATATAATGAGTAATGCAGTGAAATATCTAATGATGCACACTGAGAAAAATGACACTTTCAAATCTGAGTAAATCGATTTTTTCATTTTGTTATGAAACTTTTTGTTTCAAATATGATGACACAATCCTTTCAATTTTGAAATACCAAAAATACTCAGAATATTGAAACATGGACAAACTCAAAACTGAGCACATGAAGGTCAGTTCATACTCATTTTTGAAACATGGATATGCACAGATATTATTAGGATCAGTTTAAACTCATTTTTGAAACATAGATATACTCAAAAATGAGCACATAGAAGTCAGTTCATACTCATTTTTGAAAAATGGAGATACTCAAACATGAGCACATGATGTTTTATTCTTGAGTGTGTGCATGTTTTCAGAAATGAGTATATACATGTTTCAAACTTGAGTAATTTTCATTCGGAGCCATTTTGACTGTGCTACATAGTCAGATTTGAGTATTTTTTCAGTTTTGAAAATGTCACTTTAGAGTGTAGACCAATGGTCCCCAACCTTTTTATGGTCACAAAACTTTTCTAAAATTTTGCTTCCTGTATTTTTATTTATTTATTCATATGAAATATAAAAAGGCCCAAATCTTGCTTTCTTTATCATTTGTAATTAATAAATTTCTAAACATCGTTTAACTTTATCTATTTCAATGTAAATCAAATTTGTACTATATTAGACAATAAATATATTTTTTAATAATTACATTTACTTAGTACAAAAATATATACATTTTTAATATTTAATACATTAGTTTCTAAAAATAAAATTACAAAAGGTTTTATTTTAAATTACTTAAAAAAATCATATAAAAAAAAAAAAAAAACGAATTAATTTTTAGATGTTATAAAATTAAATAAATCAACTTAATGCATTTTCGTCAGCGTATAACTGTTAAAAATATGTGTTACATAACTGATAAAATAAAGGCAGAGCGTGAAAAAAGTGTAAAAATAAAAATGTAGTAAGTGAAAACTAAAATCCCGCGGGAAAAGCATGACAGTAGTAATTTTAAAAACATGTCTCAACTTTTTGGCTGTTAACTGAAATTCTATTTCGTAGAAAGTTGTGAGATAAAAGTAAATTTATGAGTTTGATTTATGTCACAACGAAATCTGCTTTCATTAATTGCAAAAATTATGTGTTATTTTTTGCAAAAATATGTGTTTTCCAAAAATTGACGAAAATAAATTTTTTTTTATTATAATTAAAACACAAATATGAGTTAAATATATTTTTAATTTTTAAAGAAGATTTTAAACTTTAAAAATTAATTTCCTTGCAGTTAAAGTATAGACATTTAGACACATTTAAAATGCATAATTCAATCTTTATTTATTTCTATTTATCCAATTTCAAACCCAGAGAAAATTTGCCTAAAAAAATACGTGTGTTTAAAAAAAAGAAAATAAGATATCATATATGACGCATAGATTATGAAAAACTTTACAGTACTATCAGAATATTGTCATGAAATTTCATTTTCTATATACAATTAAAAGATATATGGGTGACCCAAATGAAAGTAGCACTACAGTCGGTTTGAGAAATGGTTTAATGGTATTAGTATAAATTAGTATACAAAAGAAAGAAGAAATACAGACGTAACAGATAGGCTAGAGAAAGTCACCTTGTAGGTTAAAACAAGTGTCCCAACGATCAACGAGACGATGGATACCCTGGGTTAAGAACCTTCGGTGTTGGTTGTGGAACCAATTTTCAACGGCAGCTTGGACCTCATTATCGTCGGTAAATCGCCGTCATTCAGAACTTTCTTGAGTGATCCGAAGATGTGGTAGTCACACGGCGAGAGGTTTGGGCTGTAAGGGGGATGTTCGAGAACCACCCAACGGAATTGCTTTCCTTACGAAAATCCCTACACCATCGGAATACCGATTACCGTCCCATACACATTTTGCATTCGATGATAGATTTCACTAGAACTTACATTTCCCACTGTTAAAAATTGCATGACAGCGCTTTGACACCGTTTGAAGGCATCCATGATGCGAACGATGCCTTTTAACATGCTCTCACGCTATCACACAAGCATCTGGCGGGATCTGACGATATCGCATGCATTCCCAGCACACTGCGCCCTTTATAGGAGCATGCGCAGTCATCTTTCTCTTCAAATGGCAGAGTTATTACAGCAATGCCACTTTCATTTGGCCGACCCTTATATATCTAAATAATAAATTTAGAAATCCCTTAATACATTAGAAGATCTATTTTCAGGAATTACTAACCATAAAGGGTAATGTATTAGAATTCTTTTGAGCCGTATATCATATATAGATTTTTAAGCATACCACGTGTTCTAAACGCTTTCTAAGCTGGAAAATATATAATGCAACTAAACATGCCTTTCAGCAATTGCCATCCACAGACTGCCATGTATCGATACACTTTTGGTTCCTGTATATAACTTTCCTGTATATAAATTTAGCGGCATCAACCATTTTCGGAGGATGCTTAAGCGGGGACCCAGATAGGTGTAGGTAGAACTCCTATAATAGAGGCTGACACATCCTAGCAGATTTGGCACCCGAATTGGAGCCCAGTCGAATAATGCGGACCCTACTTTCTCCTACGTAAAGCGACAGCTGTGGGGCGCAGCCATCAGAGTAGCGCAAAGAAGTGGCTGTCTATCAGCAGTGCAGACGATATCAGGTTCTCCAGACCACGTTTTTGCTTTTTTGCTACTTCGTAGTCCTGACGCCTCATGCCTAGTCCTCCTGAGATGCTCAGGCTGCGGGGACTAATTTCCTTTTTCTTATATATATATATACAATATATATTTATACATATATATATATACCAAATATATAATATTTATATATATATATATATATATATATATACCAAAACTTTTTAAAAAGAACAAGAATATTTTAAAACATGTTATTTATTGTAAAATTTATCGCTCTGGCATTTTTTTAAATTTTGGTGACGTCACTGTGACGCAATTGCAAGTCATGTACGTCACATGAAGAATGCAACCAAAAAAACCACCATATTGTTAAGTCCCATATTGACCAAAAAATTATATTGTGTAGTCTCTTTGAAACTAAAAATGTTTGAAAATGAGAATGTCACAGAATCGTCACACATGTTACATTTTTCACAAATTGTGACCACTGTGACTTCACAAAGTGGTCACAAAAGGTCTTAACAACGGCCGTTCAAGTCACTATGACATCACATTGACGGTCACAAAGTCACAATGGGACTTCACAGTGACATAAACATGACGTCACAAAGTTTTGTGGGTAAACATTCCAGCATACACAGGACTAACAAATCGTTATCGAAACGATACCTTTCGAAAGGTACTAGTAGTGTCATTTCAATGTCAGCAAATGGTAACGTTTATATATCGAAAGTGTCCGCCAAAAGATATACCTTTGAATACGTGAATGGGTTATCTATTTAACTCCTGTTATCTAACACAACAAGGAAATGTGATCACATAAACAAAGGCAATAATTGATATTGATTTAAAAAAATATTTAGTAAAATAAAGATGTGAAGAAAGCGTGTAATAAATAACGTGTTTTCATTTATCTATTTTGTGAGAAAAATTAAACAGATGTGTACCAAAAAAGAAGGTTGCAAAAAATGAGAAAACTCAAAGAGAGGACTCTGACTTTCCTGAATCACTCAGACAATCTGAAAACATAAAGTTATGCATAATACAATAAACTTAACAACAACGAAAATAAATACTAGCATATGTATGAATCTAAAAACTCATTCAAGATTATCAAGCACCCCACATCACCGTTTGGATTGCAAATATTTCCGAATACCAGTCTTCCCTTTTTTAATTGTACAAAAGCATTGGAAAATTAAAAATTTAAATTTCAGTAATATTTGTCTTATTTATTGCACATATGCGATGCTAGTCCCGAAGTTGTAAAAGGATATAAAATATTTGCTGTTGAATTTAGATGCATGAAATGCATTATATATTATTAAATGACAGAAAAAAAATGTTTTACAGTTATATTGCACAAATTTGTAGCAGCAATTTTTTACAAGTGAATAAATGTGCACTTGAGTGATTCTGGCTTTGCAACAATTTTCATTTTTAGTAACATTAAACCTTTCTTTGCAAATGAAAAGTATGTATATAATGTTTTATATATTACCTTGAGTGTACAACAAAATGAATGTAAATTTCTGTTGTTGATTTTGAAGAAATAAGCAAAATATCTTGTTTTCTCCATTCGATTTTCTCTTTACCAAAAGTATTTTAAATTAAGGTAAAGCTAGGAGAGTCTGCGCACAATTCAAAAGAATAACAATAAAAAATCTAAATATTAATTTTTGGCTAAACTAACCAGGAATAATTTTTACTTCATTTGTTTTTTATGCATTAGCATTGCTATTTTGTTGTTATGTTGCAATTTAATAGAACAGTTGTAATAAAACCAATAAAGTTATTTTGCGCAATCTGTCCTTACCGGGTTGGTGTGATTGTGCAATTAAATTGTTAACAATAATAATTTACACTTAAATGACATTGTTGTAAAGTTTTTGTGAACAAATATTATTGTCTTAGGAGTGAATATTTCAACCTAATGATTAAAGAATCAGAAAAAAGAAATAATTTTAAAAAAGATTAAAAATTTTTAATTAAATGAAACAAAAATTAAAGAATCAGAAAAAGCAAGCCCAGATAAGATTACAAAATAACATTAATTTACTTGATAACACGTTTAACTTAAAATTAGTCCATTTTCATTTTTCATTTTTTTATGCAAATTTACCAATAAGCTGCGTAATCTCTCCTAGCATGGAAACGAATGGGAACAATGCGCCATCTCTCCTAAGTAGCAGATGCGCAAACTCTCCAATTTTGGTAGGAGAGATTGCCCGGACTTTTATTTAAATATGGCTGCTACTAAAACGAACCGTTGATGTTCACATTATTACTCTAGATTAGTAGCTTATAAGAAATCGTTTAAGTTTAAAATATTTTGTATTACTGACATTGTATAGAAATTCTGATGAATAGCTATGAAAATTCAAGCACATATTTTGGGAAAACAAAACAAAATAGCAATGCTTTATCTTAGATGCACAAAACAACCAACGTGCACTTTCAAGTAGACACTCCACCACTGCTATTGTACAACTACCTGGAGTCGCTGTGCGCTCACTCTACTCCTTGTCCCCGAAACTCTATTTGCGCCATCTTTCCTGGCTTTACCTTATATAAAATACTGTTATTTTCTACAATTCATGCAATGTATCCGTAAACTTGTTTTTCTTCTAATGAAGTAATCATATATGAGGCATTCCGTGTACTTAAATTAAGTAAATAATGTTTTATAGGCTTTAAAATCGTTGATAAATAAAAGAAAATATGTATTCGAAAAAATAAAATATTTTACTTTTTTCCTAAAAATAACTACAAAAAACACTACATGCGTAATGTTATGGAATCAAATTAATTTTTCAAACATTATGTTCTTTGAAGAATGCACATTAAAAAGAAATTGTAATGTGTGTAAAACTAAAAATATGCGTTTAAATTTAGATAATACTTAAAAACCAACCTAGGGATTTGTAACAAGGCTACTTTTTACAAATCATGTAATATATCTGTAAAATTATTTTTATTCAAATTATGTAATAATATGTAAGGCATTTGATGTATCTAAAATAAGTAAATAATGTTTTATATGCTTTAAAAAATGATAAATGAAAGAAAAAAATCCAGTTATAAAATCAAACCTTTTTCTTCTTTCTAAAACATGACAAATATATTTGCATTTATTGTGTTATTTAATCAAAACATTAATTCAAATATTGCATAACTCTACGTCAATTCCAAAGGTAATTTTAATGTTTATAAAACTAAATATGGAAATTAATCCAAATAATTATTTGCTGAAAATAATGTTACAACCATTACATAAATCTATTTCAATTTCAATGTTTATAAAAATAAAAACTTATAGCAAATAATTCAAAATAACATTTTCAACAAAATAATATTTCCATAATAATTATTTTTTATATTCAAAATAAAATTCCAAACATTACATATCTATATTTCAATTCCAAAGATTTTTTGAAATGTAAAATAAAATTCCATGCATAAACAGGTATCATGCAAACGCTAATCAAGCAGCTTTAAAAATGCAACTCTTTACTACAAATTTATAGAACTGTATTTTTAAAAATATTTAATTGTATAAATATAATGTTTTTCGTGTGTCTAAATCAAGTTAAAAAATGTTTTAAATGGTAATCAAAAGCAAAATCTAGTCGTGAAAACCAATTTTTGTATCTAAAATATTATTTATTTTATTTAGCTACAAGAAATTCTCTATAAATGCTTTAATCATTCGAAAAAATAATAGTTTTGGAGATGAATTACATGAATATGTAGATAACGTAAACACGGTTTTCTGACTTTGTATTTGTCTGGAATTTGTACCAAAGAGTAATATGTTCACAAATTTACGCAAATGTTGTGCATGAACAGGAAAACATTAGATTAGAGAAACAATAATTGCTAAAATGGTTACCTTGCATTTTAAAGATAATATAGTTTAAGTGAGTAGAGTACTCAATTAGTAAACAAACATCAGCTATTGAATTTCAGTTCAGAGTTGCCACTTCTGTTGTAGATAAACAATATTAACAGGATGATGACAGTGTTCCGATACCATTTCAATTCTTTAACTCTGACGCTAAAAAAGTACCATATCTCTGATATCAGAATAATATTATGCATATACGTACAATTAGTGACATGTCATAAAAATGTCAAGTGCTTGGGATCCCTCTTTTAACAACAATTTGATACTCAGGTTACTCAGCGTAAAGCTGCAATTATAATTTTAACCCTCCAGCCGCGGGCAACGCTTCTATTGCGTTTCACTTATTCTATATAATTCCGCGGGGTACGCTATTTTGGCGTTGCCTACAATTTTTATAGTACTTAAGCATCGGGAGACTCTATTTCTTCGTTGAATCTATCTTCATTTATTTAGAAATAGAGAGATTCTTTTACGAATTATAATATATATATCATCACATATATTAGGTCATTCGGAAAGTTCTGCGGTTTTTGAAATATTTTGAATCCGTAAATGCCACATTCCCACCGGAATTTTGAAATAAAACTTCGTTTTTATAAAGTACATGAAGAAATTGCTTTTACTTATTTGGAAATAAATTTGTTTGTAAATTCCGGTGACATTCAATCCTTATAACTGTTATAATTGACGAATAAAAATAGGCCGCGGTTTTATATAAGAAAATGGAAACATCGCCCGCGGCTAGAGGGTTAAAAGCTCTCTACTTCAGCATGTTTATCGCTCTATAATACTACAAATTTTCTTATTCTTATCTGCAATAGTTTTCTTAATATTAATCGAGAACGAATTCGGGTCATAAAAAATTCCTTTACGGTGGTGACAGTGTTAGTATTTTTTTAATATAGGATAGAGAGTTACATCATTGTCACGAAATCATCATTTTTAATTTACACTTTAAAATTATAAAATCGATGGTTTACATAAAGTTCGTTTTGAAGTCTTTTTCTCTAATTCTGGTCTTTTATATGTGCATTCTTAGCTGATTTTATCGTTGAAATTCACTTTAGAATATTAGGTTTTACATTTATGAGATATGTACGATTATGCTTCGTTTTCATGAGCTTAATTAATGGCACTAATTGAAATAAATTTGCAATTTGCGTTACAGTAATTATACTAAATACTTAAAATATGAAATATACTGTCTGAGGTATTTCATAGAATTAACTCTAGAAATGAAAATAATTACATGTAAAAATGTATTACGGCAGCATTATAAAAGCTATTATTGCAATTCATTCACAGCTAAAAGTTCCGCTAATTAATTCAGAAATTTGTTTGATTTCCTTTGATATTTAATAACATTTATAAATAATGACATCCATAGTTTTTCCATTTAATTAGAACTTGAATATTACCGTTTGTTTGAGAATCTTTCACAAATTAATGTCGTAATTACGAATGTGTCATTTAAGCTGAAATATTTTAATGCAATGAAATGACATTTTTACAAATAATTGTTTCTTTTTAAGCTGAAACCTTCTTATAATTTAAATTATGTATATTTGTACTGAACGGTTACACATTATAGTTTAAAATATCAAAATGAGATATTATGTTATATTTATTAGTCCAATATTTATTTGATATCGGCTTATGATAGTAAATAATGTAGTATAACTACATAAAAGGTAAAATATATTAGTTCTCTAAAAAAATTATTTTTTTAAGTTTTACAAATTTTTCATATTTACTGACTGTTTTCTTTAGAAAATGTTTTCAGTGGAATTGTTGCAAAATGAAAAGGAACCACCAGATGGCGCTAAGCGCGTAGAACTTTAAGACTGACTGACTGTTTTGTTTACTTTACGTTTGTACATAGCTTGTCGTGTATTCGTTCTGTATCGTCTTTAAGTGTGTCTACCTGTCCAATAAATAATCTTCATTAGTAAAAGATGTTTCTACCTTTAAAGAAGCTCATAGAACACGAACCAGAAAATTAGGTGAGATCAAACCTTTTATTTACTTTTATTGTCTTGTATGATTTAAGAAAGTTTACGAAATTCTCTTTTATGGTGCCGAAATTCCCAAGAGTTGAAATTTAGAGAATGGCGCTACCTAGCGAATTAGATAAATCAAAAAGTATGCGTAAGTCTCTTAGAACATCTTTAACGAAGATTATTAACAAAATAACTGAATATTTGGCAGGAGACGAAAAAGATATAGACGAAATTGAAGATCTTAAAATTCAATTAATCGAGAATGCAGAACAAGTTTACAAATTAGATTCAGAAATTCAGAAACTTGTAGATAACTTAGAAACGCTAGAAAAAGATGTATCATCCAGTCAAGAATATCGCGAAAAAATTACGAAAACGAAAGCTAAAATTGATCGATATTTAAAGCGTAATGCTCCTAACGAAAGTAAAATAAACTCTTCTATTCTATTGTCCACAGGACCTGATGAATCAAAGAATTATTCTCACGTAAGATTACCAAAGCTTACAATACAACCTTTCGATGGGAAATATGAAAATTGGCAGGAATTCTGGGGGCAATTTGAAGTAGCTATACATGAAAATGTAAAGTTAACTAACATAGAGAAGTTAAATTACTTAAAGAATTTCTTAACAGGAGCAGCTTTAAAATGTATTCAAGGTTTAGCTTTAACACAAAATAATTACGATGTCGCGATCAGATTGTTAAAAGAAAGATTCGGAAAAAATGAATTAATAATACGATCGCATGTAAACAAGCTATTAAGCCTAAATCCTGTAAAATCTGGAGCGAATTTAAGAGAGCTTAGACAATTGCATGATACCTGTATTATTCAAATCAGAAGTCTCGAAACAGCCGGAGTAGAATTAAATAACTATGGGGGAATTTTATTCGCTATTTTAGTCAAATTAATTCCTGAAGAAATTGTTCTAGGATTCAATCGTTCTGCTGGCGAAGATTCTTGGAACTGTGCCAAATTATTAGAATTTCTAAAACATGAAATCGAAACGCGAGAAAAAACGTATATGTTTCGAAATGATGAAGTATTTGAAAGGAATAAAATTAAAGAGTTACCTTATCGAAAACATGAAACTCATAAAAATATACCCACCGCAGCTACATTAAATACTCTTATCAAGAAAGACTGTTTATTTTGCAATGGGGAACACGAAAATTTTAACTGCCCCTTAACCATTAATGAACGAAAATCAAGTCTTTTACGAAAGGGTTATTGCTTTCTTTGCCTTCGCAAATCACATGTATCAAAATTTTGCCGCGAAAAAATGCGTTGCAACATTTGTACTCGAAGACATAATGTTTTAATTTGTGACGAAACTGAAAAGCAACATAACAAAAAGGAAAGCGTCTCAAAGTCTGAAAGAAAAAATGATTCCAATGCTCTGAGTTGCGCAACAACTGCAGTAAACGAAAATGTATTTTTACAAACAGCTGTCGCCTTTTTAAGTAATAATTCTCAGGAAAGAAAAATAAAAATTATCATGGATTCGGGGTCGCAAAATACGTTCATCGATAAAACGTTATCTCGTAAATTTAATTTAGAAGTTATAGGAAAAGAAAAATTAGCAATTTATGCTTTTGGGTCAAAACCAAAGAAATCTATTGTAAGAAATAAGGTAAAAGTAAATTTACGAAGCATTTATGATCCAAAGAAAATTATTTCTATAGAAGCAATTGAAACATCTTCCATATCGGAAGCTGAAATTCAAGGTCCCAGTAAAGAAATTCACAAATTTTGTAATGAAGCCAAAATACAGATAGCTGATATTGAAGGGTCTGAAAATTTAAGGGTTTCTCTTTTAATTGGGTCAGACTATTTCTGGAAAATCGCTACAGGGAAAGTCAAAAGAGTGTCCGGTGCTTTAGTAGGAATGGAAACGAAACTAGGTTATGTATTTAATGGTTCTGAAGCAAAACGCAAGGATTTTAAGGATGTTAGCGTAATGAATGTTATAGTGCGTAATCAAAATTTAGAAGAATCAGACATTTTGAAAAGATTGTTCGATTTAGAAGGTTTGGGAATTTCGCGTAGTGACAATCTGAATGAAGATGACGAAGTTATGAAAGAATTTGAAAATTCTACGAAACTAATCGAAGGTCGCTACCAAGTTAAACTACCATGGAACGAACATTCTGAGTCGCTACGTGATAACTATAGTAATGCTAACGACCGTTTGCGAACACTTGTCAAAAGATTTAAGAAAAATCGAAATTTTCATAGTCAGTACAAGGACATTATTTCAAAGCACCTAATTCAAGGAATAGCTGAAAGGGTCAATGAAAATGAATGTGGTGATAATTCTAAGATCTATTACATGCCACATCACGCAGTAATACGCGAAGATAAAACAACGACGAAAATGAGAATAGTTTTCGATGCCTCCTCGAGTGAACATAATTTTCCGTCCCTTAATGACTGCTTGAATCCAGGTCCGAATTTAACGCCCGATATCCTAATACTTCTTTTGCAGTTCCGTCTGAATAAGGTTGATATAACGGCGGATATGGAAGGTGCATTTTTGCAAATTGCCCTGGCGCCAGAAGAAAGAGACACAGTTAGATTTCTATGGGTTACGGAAGATTTAGACGCTGAACCCGAAGTTTTGAGGATGACGCGTGTAATTTTTGGAGCAAGATCGAGCGCATTTTTACTGAACGCGACAATTAAACATCACATCAAGAAGTATGAGGATATTTATCCAACTGCCTTCAGCGTTTTGAACAGTAGATTGTATGTAGACGACCTTATACACAGTTTAGAAGACACAGATTTAGCGTACACCGTCCACGAACAAATAAGGCTCATTTTGGGAGAAGCAGGCTTTAATATGAGAAAATGGAAAACAAATGTACGCTCATTGCAAGATCGATTTAAGGAAGAAGTTAACGAGGAATCCACGTTATGCAAGGTCCTTGGCTATTGCTGGAATTCAGCAGATGATGTCTTAAGCGTTGATAGTGATAAACTTTTAAGGGATAAGGATATGGCAGAATTAAAATTTACGAAGAGAAGCGTAATAAAAACTATGGGAAGAATCTACGACCCGTTGGGCTTAATATCACCATTTGCAGTTCGAGCTAAAATACTACTGCAAGACATATGGAAGAAAAAACTCAATTGGGATGATGCTTTACCAACCGACTTAGCAAAAATATTTCAAGATTGGTGTGAAGAATTGTTTTATTTGAAGCAGATATCTGTACCAAGACATCTATTCTCAATGAAAGGAATGGAAGAACTTACGGGCTGTCAATTTCACGTCTTCGTAGATGCCAGCAAACGAGCTTACGGAGCAGTTATTTATGTACGTTTTCGCAACTCTGACGGAATTTTCCATTCCAATTTAGTCACTTCAAAGACTAGGGTTGCACCAGTTAAAGAAATAACTCTGCCGAGGTTAGAGCTTCTTGCTGCACTTATAGGAGCCAGATTGTTCGATCATATTCGACTACATTCAAGTACACCGAAGGATACGAAGACTATATTTTGGTCAGATTCCACGATTGTTCTTCACTGGATCAAGAATAATTCTCGAAAATTGAAGATGTTTATCAAGAACAGAGTAGATGAAATCAAGAAAATATCCGATCCTGGTTGTTGGAATCACTGTCCTGGGAATGAAAACCCTGCTGATATTTTAACACGAGGTGAAAACTTAACCAGTCTAAAGGACCTGGAGCTTTGGTGGTTTGGGCCACCATGGCTAAGGAAGTGCGAAAGTCAATGGCCACAATCCAACATTCATACCGATCAGGAAACCAACTTAGAAAACAAAGAATATGAAGTGGTGAATATGCTCCTGACAACGAAATTTGAAGCTCTTTTCGATATCCGAAGATTCAGCAAACTTAAACAAATATCCAGAATTACTGCATGGATTCAAAGATTCATCCACAATACAAGGAATCCTCAGAGTAAGAGAAGTGGTCCCTTAGCTACTGAAGAACTTGAATTTGCCGAAGAATACTGGATTAAATTTACACAAATGGAGCATTTTCCTGAAGAATATTCAGCGCTGACGCAAGGAAAACCAGTACCAGCAAACTCAGTTATTCGGCCGTTCAATCCAATTTTAAATGAAAGAAAAATAATCTTGATTGGTGGACGATTACAGCAAGCTAATATCTCATACCATGAAGCTCATCCAGTTTTACTACCTAGTAGATCCCATTTATCAAATCTTATCATCAAAGATTGTCATGAAAAAACAAGGCATGGTGGTGTATCGGAAACTTTAACACAACTCAGAGAAAAAACTTGGATATTGAAAGCAAGACAAAGAATCAAGAGTTTGATATTTAGATGCAATTTATGTGAAAAACTTCGTGTTAAACCTGCCACCCAGATTACTGCACCTCTACCTGCCGACAGAATAAATGAAGCCTATCCATTCCAAGTTACAGGCCTAGATTACTTAGGTCCGTTGTACATTAAAGATCACAATGAGACTAAGAAAACTTACATATTGCTCTTCACATGTGCTGTAACAAGAGCAGTACACCTAGAATTAACCCCAGACTTGACCACAAAAACATTCATTCAAGCGTTCCGAAAATTTGTAGGAAGACGAGGAATATGCAGCACTATCTACAGTGATAACGCCAAAACATTCCATAAGGCAAAACGAGAATTAAATTTATTATGGAAGATTATGAAAAATGAAGAAGTGAAAAATTTGTTTAGTGGATTGTCCATCAAATGGAATTTCATAGTTGAAAGAGCAGCTTGGTGGGGAGGTTTCTGGGAGCGTCTTGTAAGATCAGTTAAAACGTCTCTAAAAAGAATTCTTGGAAAAACTTCAGTTTCCTTTCAAGAACTGGAAGTAATTGTCATTGAAGTAGAAGCGATTCTCAATTCAAGACCTCTCACCTATGTATTCAGCGATCCTCGTGAGCCAGAACCCCTCACACCTGGTCATTTCTTAATTGGCAGAAGATTGCTAACTCTACCTCAATCAAAGATAACAGTTCCCCAATCCAATGAATACCAAATAATAAAAATAAGAAAATATCAAGAAAATATTTTGACTCAAATTTGGAAACGATGGAAATCCAATTATCTGTTAGAATTAAAATCTGCTCACCAGCACCAACAGGTCGATCGACCAAGTGAACTTAAGGAAAACACCGTCGTTCTTATAAAGGAAAACACCCCACGCCTCATATGGAAAATGGGTGTTATAATCCAGACTCATCCCGGACGTGATGGTTGGACAAGAGCATGCACAGTGAGGTTGCCAAACGGAGCCATCATCAGAAGACCGGTGCAGCTTCTTTGCCCTCTTGAACTTTCAACACTTTCGTCTCCAGACGAACTTCGCCCGGCGGAAGTTGTTGCAAAATGAAAAGGAACCACCAGATGGCGCTAAGCGCGTAGAACTTTAAGACTGACTGACTGTTTTGTTTACTTTACGTTTGTACATAGCTTGTCGTGTATTCGTTCTGTATCGTCTTTAAGTGTGTCTACCTGTCCAATAAATAATCTTCATTAGTAAAAGATGTTTCTACCTTTAAAGAAGCTCATAGAACACGAACCAGAAAATTAGGTGAGATCAAACCTTTTATTTACTTTTATTGTCTTGTATGATTTAAGAAAGTTTACGAAATTCTCTTTTAGGAATAAATGATTAAAATTTTAGCTAGCTAAATAAGTTTGAATACGAACGTAAACAATAAACAAATGCTTCACTACAAATAAAATTATCGACAGAATATCACACAGTGTTATAAACAAACGTTTTTCATACGAAAAAAATAATAAATGATCATACATTATAAGGAACAATTCAGTCTTTTAAAACTTGAGAGATTTATTTTATTATATTTATATTTATAGTATATAATATTATATGTATATTATATACTTTCTCTCTCTATATATAATGTATATTTTCCATTTTATGATAACTGAGGATAAATAGAAAATATGAAACATTATTTCATTTCATTCTTTCGTGGTGCAATATCATTGCTGCCAATTTGTTTTATTAAATAAAACATAGGGAATCACTGCAATTTGTAATCGTGGTAATTGTAAATATGAAGTTCTGCCTTTTGTCACTATCGTAAATAAAAGTGTATGTGCCAATGTTTAAAGAATACAAAAAAATGTATATATATATATATATATATATATATATATATATATATATATGTATTTACGTATGTATGTATGTATGAGGATGTAATTTTCTCAAGTGCAAATGAATACACGCTGTACAATCTCAATATTTCTTATATATTTTAATAACGTGGACCTGATAGCGCTATCCATCAGTGGAAATTTGAACAATTTCTTTCTTTAGTCACAAAAAATTTGACTCCTTGCAAACCCTTATAACGCAACCCAATGAGACAAGGTGTTAGATTTTTATGAATTTCAAATTTTGAGCAGATATATCATATATTCAGTATTTTCAAAACGGTTTGGGATAGACAACATCTTTATATAGAGGGTGATTTTAATATAAGTATCTCTATTTAGAGCTGCCTGTAGCTTTAAGGAATAATCCGAATGAAACAAAAATCGTTACACTTACTAGTCGAGAAGGGGGAATAAGAGTGGAACAGAACAAAAAATTAGTTGCAATATTCGTTAACAGATAGCGCTACATGGCCTATCATCGGTGGAAACGCCCTTGTGTGCCGTGGAGGTGTCAAAAAGTTCAATGACTTTAAAGATCACATATCACAACATGTGGGAATCATCCCTCCTGATGCGTTACATTCCGCAGTTATGAGCACGTCGTGCACCGCCTGAATTCTGTCCTCCAGCACAGTGGCCATGTGGAACCTGAACATGATCCTCATCGCGCCATGCGAAAGCGTAACCATGTTTACTGTGATACTTTCCAATAAATTAGGTTTGTCATCCGGTATTACGCCTTAATTCTTTGTCCTTGTATTACACATTACATTTCCCACTCGAAAGCTCCATCTGTCGGTGATTATTACAATTATTTTTTTTATTGCTTCATTCTTCTTCCCCCTTCTCGAACAGTAAGTGTACCGATTTTGGTTTTATTCGGGTTATTCTTTCAAGCTATAGACATCTCCAAATTGAGTTACTTATATTATAACCACCCAGTATTAGGAATTGCAAGAAAAGAGAAATAAAGCGCAGAACTCATATTATGAAACATTTTTTTAAATTTCCAGGGAAAGTTGCTATAAAATCTTCATCGTTCTATAACTAAAGAAATATTTACAAATATATAAATTCATCCTTGTTCTAATATTGAGCAGTTTTGGGCAATTATTTGGAAATCGTGTCGGGCTTATTACAATTAGACTTACAAAATTAACAAAAATGCAGGCTTATCGGGAAAGAATCATCCGATTACAAAATTTTATATTTTCCATCATTACAAGTAGAAATCATAGTTAATAAGTCATTGTAAAAAAAAAAAAAAAAAAACTTTTTTTTTCGCAAGTGTTTGATAGGACTTGCTTTAGTCAACAGTATAACATCACTGCGATATGCCAATTCTTGACAAATACGTAAAATGTTTCACTATAAACTGTCTGTAAAGCATCACAAATGCGTTATTTATATTCGAGCAAGCTCGTAAATAAAGGTGGTATGAACACAAGATCTTTGACATATCCCCAAATGAAGAAGTCACCAGTGGTTATGTCCGGTGACATAGGAGGGCAGCTGAGTAGAATGAAATCATCGGCTGCACTGCGACCGATCCAACGGTATGGTAGTTCTCTGTTCAGAAATTTACAAACCTCGAAATGCCAATGTGGCGGAGCACCAGCTTGTTAAAAAATGAAACTTTACATATCTTCCTTCAAATGAGGAACAAGCTTAATTTACAAGATATCGAGGTAGGTAATACCACTCACTGATTTTTCGGTAAAAAAGAACGGTCCGCAAACCTTTGATGAAGAGGCAATGTTGCAAACTAAAAATTTAACTTTTTTATTTACAATGACATATTAATTATAATTTTCTGTTTGTAATTATGAAAAATATTAAATTTTGGAATCGGACGATTCTTTCCTGATATTGCATTATTATACAATAGGCATAATGTAAAGATTCCAGAGTTTTCTAAATTCGCAAACAATTTCTTAACAATTATTACAACTCAATTATTATGAATATCGCAAGCTATACTTCAGATGTTTCATTATTTCCTATACAGGGGTTGTCACGCAATTACTCAACAATGTTATGTATGCCCTATCTTCTTCGAAGCTGCATATGAAAACTGGCGGAATGCTTTTAAATAGAAAAGATAACAAAAATACGGAAAAATGATGTAGATATATGAAGACGACTCGGTAAAGACAGCAAAACTACAAACAAAGAAGTGTAGGATTTTATTCAGTAATCTTACAATTGCGTAAATGTTCACTTGACTTATGACAATATCTCTTCATTTTAATCTTAAACAACCTTTATTACTTATACAAGTTGTAAATTTCCAACTGGACGAAAAATGTCCGGGCCAGGATTCGAACCTGGGATCGCTTGGCTGAAGCCGCCACGCTCTACCACTGAGCTATCCCGGTCGAATCTGGAAGGCATAATTCATCCAGTTAACCTTATTAATCAAAGCATCTGGTCTGATATTTTAATCAGCTCAACAGAAAAGATCGCAGGTAATGGAACTCCAGTAAACGCTGGATACGTGAATACACTGGATTATATTTTAACACAATTATTAAATTGGTGAGGTAATCATACAAGTTGTAAATTTTACAACTTGTATGATTACTTCACCAATTTAATAATTGTGTTAAAATATAATCCAGTGTATTCACGTATCCAGCGTTTACTGGAGTTCCATTACCTGCGATCTTTTCTGTTGAGCTGATTAAAATATCAGACCAGATGCTTTGATTAATAAGGTTAACTGGATGAATTATGCCCTCCAGGTTCGACCGGGATAGCTCAGTGGTAGAGCGTGGCGGCTTCAGCCAAGCGATCCCAGGTTCGAATCCTGGCCCGGACATTTTTCGTCCAGTTGGAAATTTACAACTTGTATGATTACTTCACCAATTTAATAATTGTGTTAAAATATAATCCACTTTATTACTTACTCAAATAAACAATAAGATGATGAGATCACAACACTTCAAACCTATTAATACTATAACTATTTCGTAAACGTAAATAAGAATTTACCTAGAATTCTAGTTTAAATCCTTTATTTTACCCATATCGGATTTCCAACATTCACATATTTAGGTACAAAACTATGGAATACCGTATTTTCCTCGCTTTCTTTTGTAAACTTCAACTTTCATGATACTTATAATCATCTTGTGACATCGTGTATCTACTATTTGTACTGTTGAGTCTATTATCTGTTATCTTAAGAATATTAATTTACAGATGAGTATTATTTTCAATCTCACAGAAGTAGCAACTTATTTTACGATATCAGGACAGGTAATCATCCATATGCATGGCATTTCGGCTGTTATCGGTTGTAGAGGTTTGATTTATAGCATTTTAAAAATAATGTTTGATGCAAAGTCGACCATTATCCAATTCACAAACACAATCGCCAAAATTAACATTTTTAGAGGTTTACCAGTCATTCTAGTAATAAAGCTTAAGTCACTGGAAAAATTTAAACAAAGACAGACCTCACAAAGCCCAAGATTTTACAGCTGTTGATTTCTGATTGTTGGAATACATGAAGTTCTGAGATTTTAGATCTTTTTGCTAACGTGAAATAAGTTATATTCATCTTTCATACAGCAATTGTTGTATTTTTCATTTCCTTGTTTTGTGTTTTGTGTTGCTATGCATGTTAAAAATGTCCTTCTGTAATAAACGCACTAAAAATCACTTAAAAGTTTGTTTGTGGCTGCTTTTATTATCGTCATATATTATCTACACTATTTATCAGTGATTTTTGAGACTTGCATATTTCCAATTTAAAAATAACTCAATCGAGCTTGCAAAATTTATTACTCAGACCTCATTTCAATTCATTATTTTTTTCGTTTATTAATGTATTAATTATAATTTCTTTTATGTTTTTTACGTGCTTTTTGTTCACTAATCTCGGAAAAGAACATCTGAAATGACATTTTTACGGAGTCTATGATTTCAAAATTGTGTTGAGATGTACTCAAATTACATACACACTGTGCTGAATTAAAAAAAAAAATTGTAAAATCGAATACTATTATCGAATTATTGTTTATTATTATTTTGAAATATATGTTAGATTTCTTGAAGAAATTGTATATGGTCAAAAGTATACCATACATGAAATTTATGTTTAACCCGTCAGAACACGCGCTGGGATAAAATCTACCCCAGCTTACAACTAATACTTAAAAATGTGCGAAAATAGTTCGTGATCATTCTGAGCATTATAGTACCTTTCAAGCTGAATGATATCAAGATGCGGCCAAAAAGAATTTAGCTCCGGGTGTGTATTTTAAATTCTTTTGTCATAGAAATGTCACGTGGGAGGAAATTTACCCCACGCGTGTTATAACGTAACCCATAATGATAGGAAAATGTTAATGCAAAGTATTATGTAAAAAACATAGTGTGCAAAAATAATATAATTTTTCTTTTAAACGTTAACAACTCTTGCACATACAGTTTCTATATATCAGTTTTATGTTTTTTTTTTCGTATTTTTATGGCTGAATTTGGATTGTAAAAAGCTTTGTATGTAATGATATGCAGAAAAAAATCTTAGTGCGAGATTTTATGTTTTTTTTTGCTTTAAATATAAAAGAACTTTTTATTTTAAGTTAAATTATGTCCTTTATTGATTTACAGTTTATTTCAAAATATAAATTTTTGTTTATAATGTAACCGAGGAGAAATTGGACACAAGAAAACCAATTAGGGTAAAATTTATCTCGCGCGTGTAGTAACGTCATGGAAAGGGGCGCGTGTGCTGACGGGTTAAAAGAAAAAAATCAGCGTCACGATTAATTAAGAAACAAGAATTTGGATTGTAAAAGCTTTGTATGTAATGACATGCAGAAAAAAAATCTTAGTGCGAGATTTTATGTTTCTTTTTGCTTTAAATATAAAAGAAGTTTTTATTTTAAGTTAAATTATGTCCTTTATTGATTTACAGTTTATTTCAAAATATAAATTTTTGTTTAAAATCTAACCAGGGAGAAATTGGACACAAGAAAACCCATTGGGGTAAAATTTATCTCGCGCGTGTAGTAACGTCATGGAAAGGGGCGCGTGTGCTGACAGGTTAAAAGAAAAAAATCAGCGTCACGATTAATTAAGAAACAAGAATTTGGGTACATTGGTAAAACTTTCTATTAATGCACGGATATTTCTCGAATCTAGACATCTATCACCCGAAAAATATCTTATATTAAATGTGTCATTTATCATAACAATGTACTGACATTGCTACCAATCGATTGACACACATTTTAATGGCATACAGGGATTACAGTTTGGGGGATGTCTATATAATGAAATTTGAATTAACATTTAAATTTTTAAAGGGACATTGACTTTTAAAATATTTTTATTGTACGTTTAAATATGTTCTCATTTAGTAAAAATTAAGTATTTTGGCCAACAGTTTTTTTCCCTTTTAACTATATGGTGGCTGAGAGGTTGTGCTCTCGAAGCTGGTAGACGGGAGGTGCTGGGTTCGATCCCAATCGCGCCCGTCGGCCTAATCGTTCGGAGTTTTCGTGGTTTTCTTCGAGCCGTGGATTTATCCATGCGTAAATACGGGTTAGGTTCCCTTAGAAAGACCCCCACGAAGGGCACTCCCCCCGGGCCTATATCCCTAGTGTAGATAATTGGCCGTCAATAATCAACCCAACCCTTTTAACTATTCTAATTTTGAAGCTCTAACTTGAAATTAGTATTTTTTATATTTAATTTTTTTTAAGTAACAATCTTATAAGGCTTTTCCGGGGAAGACATCCCAAACGCTCAACGGCTGGGGTTCACCATCTGCCGAGTGGTCCTCCTCAGGCATTAAATCTTATAAAGCTGATTTTGAATATTAATGCTCTTGATTACCAAACATAGACGTGTAGTTCACATTATCTCATGTTAAAAAAAATATGAAATTAATATTTGAAAAATATATAAAATATAAAAGTGTTTCTTTACGTGACACACAAATGCTTTCAAACGTACACACAAAATTTAAAATTTTCTTGAGCTCTTTAGCCATCTTTAAAAATCATCTTAATACTAAATAAGAGGATAATATATTAGTTGAAAAGTGACTGATTTCCTTTAATTTTCACTTAATACACTCCTGTTTGTAAGAAGTTTTGCATAAAATGTTTGCTTAATTTAAATAAAAACATTTTATTAGAATACTGAAGGTTATTTTATTACGAATGCTTGATATAAAGGCCTGATTAAGCACTTTAGGGAACCCAATAAAAACTTTCGCCTTTATTATGACAGAAATTCTGCGTTTAAGCACAGTGAAATGTACTATTCGAAAATAATGATACTAATTTACCGGGGACTGTGCTTATGCCTTAATTTCGCTTAGCTTGATTAAGTATTTTATTACTTACCCATCATACGTAGTACAGGGTAAATCTGGTAATCGTTTTGAAAATCGAAAAATTTTTTGGACGGATTTACACGTTTCAGACACTGGAGATTCTGAAAAACATATTTTAAAAAAATGCCGTCCGTCTGTGTGTCTGTATGTCTGTGTGTCTGCGTGTCTGTGTGTCTGTGTGTCTTTAAACGCTCTATCTCCCGAAAAAATTGAGATAGAGACTTGAAATTTGATATGTATTTAGTATGAAATAATGGGAAGAAGCTTATTGAATTTCAGTAACCGCGATTATCCCGAAATATTTTTTTCGGACTGTCGAAATATTCGTCCTGATAAAATGTATATAAAAATTTTCGAAATTGTTTATTTTAAGGAGTGAATATAAAAGACAATAAAAATACATAAATTTTGCATAAAGCATGAAGTCAATCGGATAATGAGTTGCCGAGATATTTGTAATCCTATTTGCCACACTCTTCAATATTTCATGACCCTGTATTTCATCTAAATTTCAATTCAAAGATATATTTTAATTGTAAATGAGACGCATAATCAGATGCAATAAACCACTAGTTAATAGGATTATTGTTTTTAGAGTTATAAGGATGTTTCTTTTAAGCGATTCAGTAATCGAGCCTTTAAAGTTTATGACGTCATCAAGCCACGATTTTATTCTAATTGCAATGCATTTTATAAGTAGTTTACACATTTTTTATTTTAATATTTTACATTATGCATATCCATGATGGGTAAGTATTACGGTGGCCCCCAACGACTAGTTTTATTTTGAAGGAAATCCCAGAAATAGGTTCTTTATACAATAGTTAATAACTCTGTAGCTAAGTGAAAATCTGTATCTATACGCTAGATAGTACTCGTAAGATAGTCATTAAATATTCACTTGTGTAATTCAAAGGTATGCAATTTTTATCACTGCATCAATGCGCGTATAGTATGGGGAAAAAAAAGCTGGAGTTAATTTTAATATGACGCAAGTGCGCTAGAAAAATTTAAAAATAAAATAAGACAGAACTTTAATCGACAGTTACTAGTTCAGTTTTTTTTTATATTATTTGTGGTGGAATAGCTAGGTATTATTTTTTCTTTATAAAATTGCATGTGATTTTAGTATACTTAGTAATTGTTTTATATGTTACAGTTTTTTGTAGTATATGTATATTCAGTAATAATTTATGCTTTGTAAACTATTTATTTTATAAAAGAATCTTTTTATTTGTGTGCATTAAAGTATATTATTTTGGAAAGAATTTACAAATGATACTTGGTTTAAATAACTGCTTACATAACGAAATTAATAAAATACATATATTTATCAATATACCATATTAACATAAAGAATATACGACAGTATACTTCAATAAAAGCAGGAAAATAAATGTTAAAAACTCCAAAAAATTATCATCTTTATAAAATACTCAACTATATTAATACTCAAATAAGAAAAAATACTTACCTAATAAAACTGCTGCGCTTCATAAGATTTTCGCATACTGTGTTTATTTATAAAATAAAAAGAATGAACCATATTATTGAATATTTCATTAAAATAGTGATCTCTAAAAAATTGTACGAGAAAATAAGTTTTTGCATAAAAAATAATGTACTTACAAAATAAAAATTACGTATTACACAGATTTTTTGCTCAAGTTTTTTGTTTATATACTAAATAAACTATATTATATATTATGTATAATAAAATCTGCATAAATATTTAGTCAAAATACAGCAGTAAAATTCCGTATTGGTGAGAAAAATTTGACCCCTCAAAAAATGTCGGAAAATACCACGTATCAAATTTGGTAATTTGTTTAATAATATATAAATTAATGAATAAACATTTTATAAATTGGAAATAAAATTTCAAAAAGTAAACAGAGCGTGCTTTAGTGTTGACGCAAACACAACTACGCAATAAAGTACATTTTGTTAGTAATATCTACGTATAAACATAACAGAGCATATAACATTTAAAAACATCTTTTATTTCTATCAAAGCATATTTTAAAATCACATATTTAATATATTTCTAAATAAAGGTTTGTGAATTCGTTTGTTGTAAGATATGATAATCTGAACTATGTTTTAAATGTGTTGGGAGTTGATTTTATTGCGAATTAATCTTAGACATTACAGAAAACTAAAGAGACATTGCTATAATTCGACTCAGTAAATATACAGGGTGTCCACGTATAACCTGACCGACCTTTATTTTCGCAGTCGTTGGTCCTAGATGCATACTTCCAATTACAAAAATGGTTTAAATAAGGTAAAGAATTATTTTTAAAGCGATTTGGGTCAAGAAAAACATTTATTAAAAAATTACGAAATTTAAATTTTTATACAGTCCCCCGGTCCTCTAAGTGATATTTAGTAAAATTTACTGTGACACTAACAAGTAAGATAAAAAAAGTCCCACTCATCTAACATTAAAATTGACCGAATTATGAAACTTTGAAATGCATGACTTATACCACTTTTTTGCATCTCAAAACAGATGATTTTGGCGGTGCTTTCAGGGGTCGTATATAAAGTACTTAAACTTATTTCAAGGTATCTGCGCTTTGAAAGAAATCGTACAACTATTACGATTGACTTAAATTTTATTAGTTAAGCTTCAGATTAGTTAAAATAATTGTATTTTATCATATGTTTTATTTTGGATTTGAGGCTATGATTTATTTTAACAAAAATTATATTATTTTCATAAGGTTTTATTTAACTTGCAATGATCGTCTTTCCAGTTTAAAATTTGTACTCGAACTTTAACTCACTTTCAAATGTCCGATCGAAGTTAAATTTTACATACTGACTTAAATCCGATGACAATGTAATATTATTAAGATTTTCGACGCTTACCATCTTAATAATACTCATATTAGAGGATAACACAAAAAAATTCGGATAGATTACCGTCAACAAGTTTAAGAAAAAGTTTTAGATTACATAACTTAAACCTGCGATGGTTGTGTTTTTTAACTTTTATAATTACGTTTTATGTATTTTTTAATGCTGAATAAAAAAATTACCTTCACTTTTAACCATCATGTCAAGATTTTTCGCAAATCATAAATTTCAAGGTTAAAAAATAGTGAAAAATCTGACACTATAAAATAGATGTAAGACTTTTTTATTCAGTTTAATTTTATTTAATTCAATAATTTATTCAGTTTTTTGGCTTATACTGGGTTTTTTACAACTAAATAGCTCAGAGGTTGGGAGGGGGGGGGGATCAATTTTAACTTTGAGCTTTTTAAATTTCAAATTTTCGATTTGAGAAAAATCCTGACGTGATGGTTTAAAATGAAGGTCATTTTCAGATTCATCGCTAAAAAATACATTAGAATCAATTTTCAAAAGCTAAAAAACATGGCACAACCCAAAATTTAAAAGACAGTGTAATCTAACATTTTAAAATCTTAATTGAGGCGATTGTTTTTCATCCTTTTATTTAACAAAAATTCTGCTATTTTTATCCTCTTATATGTTCAGTATAAGGTGAAGCTAGGATAGTCTGCGCACAATTCAAAAGAATAACAATAAAAAATCTAAATATTAATTTTTTGCTAAACTATCCATGAATAATTTTTACTTCATTTGTTTTTTAAGCATTTTCATTGCTATTTTGTTGTTATGTTGTAATTTAATAGAACAGTTGTAATAAATCCAAGAAAGTTATTTTGCGCAATCTGTTCTTACAGGGTTGGTGTGATTGCGCACATGGGTACGAGAGATTGTTACTAATAATAACTACAATTAAATTGTTAACAATAATAATTACACTTAAATGACATCGTTGTAAGGTGTTTGTGAACAAATATTATTGTACTGGGAGGGAATATTTCAATCTAATGATTAAAGAATCAGAAAAAGGAAATAATTTTAAAAACGATTAAAAAATTTTAATTAAACGAAAAAAAAATTAAAGAATCAGAAAAAGCAAGTCTAAATAAAATTGCAAAATAACATTAAGTAACTTGATAACACGTTTAACTTAAAATTAGTCCATTTTAATTTTTTATTTTTTATGCAAATTTACCAATAAGCTGCGTGATCTCTCCTAGCATGGAAACTAATGGAAACAATGCGCCATCTCTCCTAAATAGCAGATGCGCAAACTCTCCAATTTCGGTAGGAGAGATTGTGCGGCCTTTTATATAAACATAGCCGCTACTAAAGCGAACCGTTGATGTTCACATTGTTAGTCTAGATTAGTAGCTTAGGAGAAATCGTTTAAGTTTAAAATATTTTGTACTACTGACATTGTATAGAAGTTCTGATGAATAGATATGAAAATTCAAGCACTTACTTTGGGAAAACAAAACAAAATAGCAATGTTTTATCTTAGACACTCAAAACAATCAACGTGTACTTTCAAGTAGACACTCCATTACTGCTGTTGTACAACTACCAGGAGTCGCTGCGCGCTCACTCTACTCCTTCCTCTCGAACCTCTATGTGCGCAATCTCTCCGTCCACGCCATCACTCCTGGCTTTACCTTAAATTGTATATTTTGCATTAATATGTCAGAATGATTAAAGATTTCACATTTATATTAGATTGCAATGTTAATTTTGCTCTCAACTATTTTTTTTATATATCTGACGATTATTTATATTCCTACTGCATTTGTGATTGACCCCTATTTCACAACAGAAAATATACTCCAACTTTAAACAGCTATTACTCGGTCAGTTTTAATCGTAGATGAATGGGACTTTTTTTATCTTACTTGTTAGTGCCACAGTAAATGTTTACTAAATATCACTTATAGGACCTGGGGACCGTATACAAATTTAAATTTCGTAATTTTTTAATAAATGTTTTTCTTGACCCAAATCGCTTTAAAAATAATTTTTTACCTTATTTAAACCATTTTTGTAATTGGAAGTATGCATCTAGGACGAACGGTTGCGAAAATAAAGGTCAGTCAGGTTATACGTGGACACCTTGTATATAATTCAAAATGGACATAAACGTCCATTTTGACATTTTAAACTTGTATGTAACATTTTATCCTGATGCCGTTCGCAGAAGCGAAACGAACGTAGAATATATTTTAAATGTATTTGTAAAGTCACTGTTTTCTTGTGTGTACCATTTAGCATGTTGTATTTGATTTGAATACATTATTTTTAGTATAAATTACGGTGCAATTGTCCAATTTTTAATTAAATACATATAATTTGTAATATTTTTTTTTTACATGTAAAAGCAAGAACATGTAAAAGCAGCACACATGTAAGAGCATGTAAAATTACATGTAAAAGCAGAACAAAGTGAAATTTTGTTCAGAATTTTTTTTTTTTATTTGTATTATTTTTAATATTCAAGCGATAATCCTATTTCTTCCAAGTGCTCTATAGCATATTCATGCGAAATTTTGCAATTACAATTGTTGTTTCAAACCATTAATATTACACATATCCTCGAAAATAAAGAAAATTCATCTGTCAAGCATAGATTATGAAACTCCTTTCCAGCACATTCAAAATAGTTCAACAAAACTTCACCGTTGAATAAGGTGAAATATGATATTTCTATAAGTAAACTAGTTGGAAAATGCATAACACTTTTGAAGCGTTACTTTTAGCAATTACCATCTATAGTCAGCAAAGTGTTCGAATTTGTTTGATAAGCCCCATATATGATCTACAGATTTGTATTTATACTACATAGTACGCAAAAATTTATGATAAAATTTTGTTCAGATAGGAAATGTGTAACACTGCTGAACATTTATCTCCAACAATTTCCACCAGTAAGCGGAAATGTACTCAAATATTTTTGTGCAGCCCTATGATCGATAAAATTTATACACACCAAGTAATATGCAAAAAAAACAGTTAATTTAAATACGCATACCGCAGTTGAAAACAAAATTGTAGCAATTATTGCTTATAGACAGTATTATAACATTATATTTTCTGCTTGTACTTGTAAACGAACGATAACTGCTATACTCATCATATTCTATACTGAGTACATTGTGCTGTAATCAGCACTATATAGTAGTTTTAACATGTTTGAAATAGAGTAACGTCATGAAACTGCATTGCAAACGATTTTTCCATATAGACCATAATGTAACTGAATTATTTTGAATTTCTCTATAAATGAACAGTAAATTCTTCGACACACTTCAATTTCAATATCGAACATTTTAATATGCAATGGTAAAACAGAAAAACCTAAACCAATTACATGGATCCGTGTATATCTACGCATGTTAGAGAACGACCAGACAGAAAAACATTTATACCGAAAGACTGTCAGTTAGACAGACGTCCAGACAAACTCAAGCTATACACTGAAGTTATGAATCATATAAATAACGTTATATACACTAGATTATTTTTTTAACACAATTATTTCAAATTGGTAAAGTAATCATACAAGTTGTAAATTTCCAACTGGACGAAAAATGTCCGGGCCAGGATTCGAACCTGGGATCGCTTGGCTGAAGCCGCCACACGCTCTACCACTGAGCTATCCCGGTCGAATCTGGAAGGCATAATTCATCCAGTTAACCTTATTGATCAAAGCATCTGGCCTGATATTTTAATCAGCTCAACAGAAAAGATCGCAGGTAATGGAACTCCAGTAAACGCTGGATACATGAATACACTAGATTATTTTTTTAACACAATTATTTCAAATTGGTAAAGTAATCATACAAGTTGTAAATTTCCAACTGAACGAAAAATGTCCGGGCCAGGATTCGAACCTGGGATCGCTTGGCTGAAGCCGCCACACGCCCGTACTACTCACCCGCCCGTACTACTCACATGCATAAACTTCGTATCATGTGTACGTTTAAGTGCAAGATGTTTCTGTTCTTTAAATATATATATATATATATATATATATATATATATATATATATATATATATATATATATATATATATATATATATATATATATATACAGTGACCTCTCACTTATACGACTTTCAGGAGACCGTAGAAAAAAGTCGTATAACTGAAAGAGTCGTATAAGTGAGAGACTGTCTTGTTATACAAGTTTAAAACTTTATATGTATTAATTATATTTTACCTATATTAAAAACGATAAGTTTTGAGTACTAAGAACAGATTTTAACAAAATTTATAAAATAATATTAAAAAATAAAATATAAAATGTATTTTAAAAAATTCACAAAATAGATCAATCACACTAATGTTTATTTTGAAGATTTACAAATCAGATTTTCTCAAAAAAGGAAGTGATATTAGTTTGTTTCTGTCGTCGACGAAAAGAGAAAATATCTTTTTCTAAGTCTATTAAAGTTCTTAAGCTATTTTGGGAATAATAATTTTGGTGGACATAATTCTTTAATGTATTTAAAGTGGCACTTGCTTCTGAAAAATTTAGAACAGCAGGAACATTGCTCTCATCTTCGTCACGCTTCTCGCTCACGTCTTCATTATTGATATCTTCAAAGATTTATCATTAAAGGATTCCCATAGGCTCTCAAAATCTGCTTCATTCGTTGAACTAGCAGTTTGGTCTTGTGAAAAACCACATTCTCTAAAACAATTCTTAATTGTCTGCGATGTCAAATTTTTCCATGCAGATGCTGTTAGATGCATAGCATCTAAACCGGAAATTGCTTTAGTTTCCTTTTTTATTTTCCCGATCAAAAATAAAACGACAAATCAAACTAATTCTGTAGTTTATTTGAAGTTATTTATAATCTCTAAATCTAATAGCTTTAATCTGTTTGTAGAATTTGTTGGCAAAAATCGAACTTTAATTTGTTGCAGAAATGATCTTTTACGTTTGGATGTGATGGACACTGATCCAGGAAAGTGCATTTTGAAATAACCCTGATTTCTCCCTCAGTACTATACAGATACGTGATCTGCAGGTGGTCATTTGGCTTTTGTTAATCGGTTTTGTGAAATGACAGGCACAAGGTAACTTTATACAACCATCTTCCCGCCATAGATTTCATCGTTAATAACACACCAAGGTAGATAAGAAATGTTATTCATCCTAATCCTAATAATATTATAAATCTGATTGTGTGCAAATGTTAGGCTGAAGCCAGCGTCAAAATGAAGCATTTAATGATCCTGTATCTTTGCATATAAGTTGATTATAATCCTCAAATGAACATAGACCGGGTTTTGTTGATTTTATTCAAATATTTTCTTTAATAATTAAAATTTTCATTATTTTCATACAGAATAAATGGACATTTTTTCGTATATTTTACAATGGTTGGTTGGTTTGGTTGGTTTGGCCCAAAGGGCCCGGTTTTGCAACTTTTTTTAAAATGGTTAAATTTATTTTGCCGTTGCTAATACTTTATCGTTGCCAATATAAAATAAAACCCCTGAGTAATAATTTTTAATCAACAATTTATTTTCATTTGAAAATTTTCCACGTGAAAAATCAAAATGAAATGAATTATTTAAGAATTAAACAGAATATGAAATGATGTCATATTAGAAATAAAACGTGCGTTTTCAAATATTTGATAATAAATCAAAGTGCATAAATACGAGTAAGTATGGAAAGCAAGCGAATATGATGTCATATATAGAAAAATAAAACAAATTTGTTTTGATGTAGAAATAAAATGATCTTGGGTTATCAAATTATTTGTGATTAATTTCTCTTTTTTTTTTCTTTTTCTTTTTCACATGAAAGGAATTATTTTAAATGTACTTAATATATGTATTTTAAATGTATGTGTTGTAAATTAAAGTTCTGTGTTTTAAATGAAATGAGTGAAAGATTTATATTTTTAATGAATTCAATACGAATGATGGGATAAGTTGGCGATTTATCGTCTGCACACGGCTAACATAAAGATACCATATTTTTAATTTAAATTTTAAAAAGTAAAAAAGAAAAAAAAAAAGAAAAAAAATTGGATGGCAAATGTCAATGATATGCATCGCAAAATTATCCGTATCGAAAATCAGAAAATCTTAATAAAAATAACTATATTTTTTAAAAGAAAGTTGCTTTTCTCATAAAAGCTAAAGGTTTGATATGATTGTGCCGAAGTAACAGCATTTTTCCTCTATCATTTTCCCACAATCGAAAACACATTTGTAAATCGTCGTTTCGAACCGGAATTTAATTTTACATTTCTTTTAGTTTTAAAATAGGAAAAACTTTGTTGTCTTTTTTAAATATAGCTTTTTTTAAAGTTGTTTCATAATAGATTTTTGTAAAGTCTTGCAGGATAAGAAAAATTGCATAGATTTTAAAGCAATGTTTAAGTAAAATTGCAATATTTTTTTAACTTAAAAAACAACAATGTTATCGAAAAGAAAATCGATTTTACCAACAAATTCACGTAATGCAAAAGCAAAGAAGAAATAAAAAGTAATGAATCTTTTCTTCCAGCCGAATTGTGTAAACTTGAACAAGCCGATCGTGCCAATTCATAACATTATAAACGTGAAAGCGCGTTCTATACAGTAGATTTTTTTTTTACATATAGGTAGAACATTTCTGAGAATAGGAACGTTAGGGGTCTGTAATTAGGTCCATAGTCAATTTGATTTTTTTTTTATCACGTGAAATTTGGCGCAAAATTAAATACATTGTTGTAACCAGATTTGTTTTTTGCGTGGTAAACACTTAATGGTATTTTAGATGATCATTTCCCCGCTCACCTTTGATGCCAACTATTACTGTAAAACATATTAAAAAATATTAGCCGATAATTTTCTAATTTTCTTATTGCTTCATGATGTAAATAGACTTCCTGGTTCATACTTTAAACCTGAATCGGTCATGCCATTGTCGTTCAATTTTTATTCTTAATCCTGATAATAACTTTAAAGAATATTCTTTGACACGAATATGTAAATGACATCAATATCCATAAATGGAATGAGTGGAAAATAGAATAAATAGAAATGGCAAAATAAAATAACAAGAAAGTACGTTTATTCGACACCTAACCCTAGAGAAAGCGTAAAAAATTTCAAGCGCATGAAATAAATCAAAATAATCCTATATATACTAACAAAAATATGTAAATTTAGATTATCAGATTTGTGTCTTCGGTATTTATTTGCTTATAGTGTTCTTGACGCGATAGAGAAAATATAGAGGTTAAATTGGGCAGAATTTAAAGTACTTTCTAGCAACCTTTATTTACATTTTAGAATCGCATCAGATTGTTATATCTTTGTGAAATATCTATCAATTTATAAAATCCACAAGCAGTTTGTTCACTATTTACACCACTTACCGTGAAGCACTTAATTTAATATATACATAACCAAGATAATGTAGTAAGAAATATATAACATATGCCTATGCAAATAAACAATATAATAATGCCCATTTAGCAATGCACACATATACAAATTGTACACCAAATACCACCTAAAATGCACTGTTGTATAGAAGAATTCTGCCAGTGTTGTTTTTCGTTTTACGAAGAGCGATTCGTCGATTTTCACGATTTTACTTGGTCCTCCTTTTTTCATTAGTTGCAGTTTCATTTTCGCGATTGTATATATTATTTGGCATGAAATTTCACTTTTTTAAGACTGGGTTATGTCAAGGCCCCTATAGCAAAGAAATACCGTATGGTCTCCTATAAAATGTGATAAAGCTTTGGTTAATTATATATGTTGTTAATTATCAAGTGAAATGTTTTACTGAGTTAATGCATTTATTCTTTTTTTAATGTTACGTGAACGAAGTCACGGGTAACAGCTAGTTATTTATAAACACTTTAACAATAGTCAAAAGGATAAAGGTAAGAAACGTTAATGATTTGTGCTTTAATGATTATAAAATTGAATTCTTGAGTGAGAAACATAAAATCGCCTGAACCGTTTAAAGCGCGATATAAGTGATAGAAGCAGTCCTATAACTGAGAGAAATTTAGCATTATTGCCCATAAAGCGTGGACGGGACCAAGAGAATTCAGCGTATAACCGAGAGAGTCGTATAAGTGAGAGGTCACTGTATATATATATATATATATATATATATATATATATATATATATATGTATATATATATGTATATATATATATGTATATATATATATATATATATATGTGTATATATATGTATGATAGATAGATATATATATGTATATATAGATATATATATAGATACATGTATATACATACATGTAGATATATATATATATATATATATATATATATATATATATATATATATATGTATATATATATATATATATATATATATATATATATATATATATATATATATATATATATATTTAAAATTCAAATAAATTATAAAAATATATATATTACAAGTAAATTTAAAATTCTACAAAATTTTATAAAAACACTACAGAGTGTAGCAAAAAATATTTAAAATCATTTTTATTTTTTACCTGTTGGAGATAAAAAAAGGCAATGTAAATTGCAAAAGTGTTCAAAATTAGGTAGTATTTAATATTATGTTGATGAAATAGTCCAGCCAATAAGTTTTATAAAGTCACATTTTTATTTTTTTATACATGCCCTACGCCCTATAAGCTATATTTAGACGATTTTTCTCCAGGCACTGAGAAGTAAAGCAGTAAAAATTCCATTATTTTAGGAACAAACAACAACAGCAACAAAAACACATTTTTATATGTTGAATGTTTTCAAATTATGGAGCTTTCCGGCAGTAAAAAAAAATGTCTGCTCGTTTTCAGTGTCGGAAATCTCCGATTTTATTTTAATTGAACGTATCATAACTCGGTGTGTTTTGATCGCAAAATATTATTTTTTTTACTGTTTTATCCACTAGAGAATGGAGAGAAGGTTGTACACTGTTAAAAATTACCAATGTTTCTTATTTTATGAAAATATACTATAACCACGAACGTAAATATAATATAATCTTCTGAGTTATCCGAAATGCCGAATAGCGTGTTCCATTGTGTTTTGAATCCCCAGAAACCAATACATTTTCAAAATTAAAAAAAATATATATTTATAAAAACAAAATATTTTTCGCTGCCCGTATTTTTCGGGAACGTTTCCGAAGGGTTTTTATAGTGTATTAATTAGTGTCCTCAACCTGGAATACCTGTTTTTCAAATGTCATCAATTCTCAAGTAAACGTTTTCAGCCGCATAAGTTAAGTTATACATGAAAGAGTACAGAAATAATCTTAATTTTAATGTTATTGTTAACGCCGTTAATTTTGCATGTTTGTCTGTTAAACATATTTTTTTAGCATGAAAATATTTACTTGAGAATTGATGGCATTCAAAAAACACGCATTCTAGGCTGAGGAAATTAATTAATACACTGTAAAAACCTTTCGGAAACGTTTCTGAAAAATACGGGCAGCTAAAAATACTTTGTTTCTATAAATAATTCTTTAAGTTTTAGAAATGTATTGGTTTCTGGGGATTCAAAAGACAATAGAACACGCTATTCGGAATTTCGGATAGTTCAGAATATTATATTATATTTTCGTTCGTGGTTATAGTATATTTTCATAAAATAAGAAACATTGGTCATTTTTTACAGTGTACTCTCTTCCTTAATATTTGGATTGTAGTATCACAGGTTCCTTTAATTTTTTATTGAAGACAAAACCAAACGCACAGACACAAATACAATTTATCACGACGCATCACACAGTGTATAGGATATAACAGATCCAAGCTGAAACTTTTCAAAGGAATTATATAAAGCTGATGGATGGAGAACTTCCAACACATTTCATAAACTTTTATGAGTACTCTTTCGTTGCATTTACGTCGCAAATTTTCCTCTAGAACTGTGGATTTCCTTTCAGAGACTAATACCATTGCCGTTTGTGGTTAAAACACTTTTGTTTTCCCCTTTCGTAGAAAGTCAAAACCTGAAGGAGGGAGGAGTATATAACAACTGCGCCATCTAGCGGGGTAGGTCAGAACTGCGCCATTTGGCGGCCTGCGGCGAGGAGAAGAGGAGAGAGTACGAGCTGAGTCTCGACGTGTGCTGATCGAGTAGCAAGGGCATTCGACCGGAGTCTAGACGTGTGTTGGTCGAGTGGAGAGAAAGGTGTGGTGATGGAGGTGAAAATAATATAGATGTAGCGATCAGCCGAATGTAATTCCTTCGAAAAGTTTTAGCTTGGTTCGGATATCCTATAAATTTGTTATTTGTCATAGGGCTTTATATGTGTGTGTGTATGGGGTTGTCTTCAATAAAATCATTAAAGGCACCTAAGATCCATTAATCCAAATATTAACGAAGACAGTACAAGGTTTCTAAATATAACTTATAAAAAACGCATAAAAAAAGGGAACCAGGGACCGTATAATAAATTAAAAGGTGTAACTTTCAGAAAAATAGTGTGATGAATATTTCATGTACATAATTTAAGTTTCTACCTTATTTTTAACACTTTGCAATTTATATTGACTACGTATCTCCAACAAGTAAAAAAGTAAAGCTCCTTTCAATATTTTTGAGCTAACCTAATCATCTTTAATAATATTTTCTGTAAAATAGAAAAAAAAAATCCATATTTACTTATAAAATATTCATGAACATGGATATCTCCATACCTTAGATTTTAACCGAGAATGTATAATGAAAAATTTTATATAAACTGCGTGCGTAGGGATTTCTATAGCATATGCGCAAGTCATAAAATAATGATCCTTTTTTATTTGTGCATGCATTTTTGCATGCATTTTTGCAAGAAGATTCTCACAAATGAAGAAAAAAATTCATAAATTATTCATAATTTTTAAATAAGTGTGAACATTTTGAAATGCATAATATTTTAAATATTATTTTCTTATTTATAATGGAAAAAAGGTTTCACGTAAAGCAAATAATCTTACTTTATTTAAACAACTACACAGTAAATTTTATGAAATGGTATTTTTCTTGGAGTTGTTAAAAAAAAAAGATTTATAGTTTACCTTTTAAATTTTTTATTAAGAAAGATTAATTTCTATAAAAATGCACGAAGAAATCTTTTTTCAAAATTTAAATAATGTGTTTAACATCACATTATTTTTTATTATATTCGTCAATTAAAAATGAATTAAAGAAAAATATTCAGATTTTCAAGATTCGTATTTATTTCTGTATTTATCTAGAATAAATTGGAGGAGAAAAATATGTTTTAATTTTGTAGTAATAAAGATTAATCAAAATTTGTAACAAGATATTTACTTAAAAATACAATAAATTATAACACCTTATAATAATATATTTATTTTAAATGCTAAAAGATGTAAATTAACAACATAATATGCAGTAAAATAACTTTTATTAGATTGTTTACATATTTCGGCTCACTCTGAGCCATTTTCAAAAACAAATGAGAATATTCTATAATTGCAAGGTATTTAAAGTTATTATTTGAAATGTTATCATTTAATTTTCATGAACTTTTTAAAAATTACGCACATGGTCTTTAATTATTACTTGGTTGTTTATTTTCATATCTGTAACCATGCATAACTCGAGTTATTATTATAATAAGAGAAACCATAGAGATATTAACACTCAAAAATACAATATGTAACGATGCGGCATCTTTCAACCTACCAAAATTGTGGCTCGAGTTACTCCATGGTTACAAATATAGTAAACTTCAGTAACATATAAAAACTGCATTTTTCAGTACATCTGCGCAATTTAGAGGACTGACACATGGACGGAGGGACAGACGGACCAACAAACCAAATACATAAATACTTTTCAACTATGGAAAGTGTCAAACATTCAACAATTCAAACATTCAAGTCCATTATCAATTATCAGAACTGAGAAGAAGTTAAATATTGCTTCCGCTTTTGAAGTGTTCGCTTCGAGTATGCTGCAATCTGGATAAAAAGTCTATGAACATACATGCAGATAGAGAGCCAGACAGCCAGACAAACTGATTTCATAACTATTTTTCAAATATGCTGGAAAGTGTCTATAAGTGTCAAGTGCATTATAAATTATCAGAACTTCGCAGAAGTTAAATATTGCTTCCGTTTTTTAAATGTTCGCTTCGAATACGTTTCAATCTGGATAAAAAGGAGTTCTTTTCATAATTATAGTATAAGCACTAACAGTACTTGTTTTTTTTATGCATACTGAATTTTTTTTTTTTTTTTTTTTGAAAAATACTAAAAATATTTTCTTCTCCGCTTTTCTTCAATTTATTTCAAAAGTAATAAATGTATTTTTAGCAAATAAAATGGTAAATTATTAGAAAAAACTGATAAATAGAAAAGAATATTTTTTGAGTAAAATAATACTTCTATCTTACATATACATTTTCAAAATATTTATTTTTAAATTTTCAAATACTTATTGGAAAATGAAAAAGATTTAAATATTGTTAACGTTTTGCAGCTCTTAATAATAACACTATAATGTTAAATAAGCTTTTGCTGTAAATGTTTCATGAACTAATATTATCAACGCCTAATTCTTCTTTATTTTACGTATAAATTATTTATGAACATGAACATCGCAATATCATAGAATTTAAACGAACAATACATTAAATAATAAAAAATTATATTCGGTATGTTTAAGGATTATTATAATACACGTGACTGTAAAAATCCTTTTAAGAAACTCCCTTTCTATTTGCGTAAGGGAAATGAAAATATATGAATGAAGAAGAAAGTTCATACATGATTCATAAATATAGAAATTTTAAAAGATACATGTAATATATTTTTTAAATAAATACAGAGAATTTTAAAATATATTTTTAGAGATATTTTAGAATAAATGTAAAAATTTTTAAGATATTTTTAAAAATATTTTTGAATAAATATAGAACTTAAAAAAATATAAGTACAAACTTCATTAAATATTCAAACATGTTAAAATTGTTTGAACTAAAGAAAATTCTCTTAAAACATTATTTTTCCAACTTAACTGTAAATTTTATGAAATAGGATTTTCTTTACAGTTGCTGAAAACATAAAATAGAATTATAAATCCTTTTTAAATAAAAAAAAGAGAAAACTAATTTTTTTAAATGCACCAGGGAGTATTTTTTATGAAGTTCAAATAATATTTTTGACATCACATTACGTTTTTTTTTATATCCATACTAGAAATATAGACTGTTTCAGTGTTTCGTCTTTTGTATTTATTTAAACATTTTTCTACAATAAAAGGGGAAGATAAAATGAATATATTTGCAGGAATAAGATATAAGTAAAATGACGTAGCAAAATGTTTATCTACTTCATCGAATATAAAAAAAATGTATATTTATTCAGTTTCTGCTTAAACATGAGTATTACGATTACAATTTAGAAAAAAAGAAAAATTATGCATCAAGCATAGATTATGAAACACTTTCCAACAAAAATTTACTTAAACATAAAAACACACAACTGAAAACTCACTTCTATTATATATTTCTCATATACAGTACTGTAAACGAAATCTTTTGTGTTTCCCTTTAAATGAACGGTAATTGTTATGCACGTCATATTCTATAGTAAGCATCTTGTAGTGCACCTCAATAATGTGCATAACTTCCATTTTGTTTGAAATAGTGCAGCATCATTAAAATATGCAGAAAACAATCCCCCCCCCCCCCGTAAAACATTATGTTGCCGAATTCTTTTGTGTGTCCTTATAAATGAATGATAAAAGCTATGCTTGTTATTTCATTATGTTTGGACGCCAAACGTAATGCATACATCCCAAACAATTTTTCCCCATACAGAATATTGTAACGGATTTCTTTTGAGTGTCTCTGTAAACAAGCTATAAATTCCACACACTTCGTTTTCAATACCGAGCATGCCATAGTAAGCCTCAATAGAAAAATAGCCTCAGAAAACACTCATTTATCACTTACATGGTAATCCGAGTATATTTTCGCGAGTTAGAGCTCGGACAGACAGTCAAACGACCAGACAAACCGAATTCATAAACACTTTTCAAACTTTCCAGTGTTAAAAATCGAAACATCAGAAACGTTTCCAAATAGTTTTTACAGTGCATTAATCCGTTTTCCAACACGAAATATCGGTTTTTGAGAAGCTAGTAAGTTTCAAGTAAACATTTTTATGTTCAACAGAAAAACCTGCTAAATTAACAGTATTAACATTAATGTTAAAATTACAATATTTTGTTAGTTTCGCATGTATACACTGTAAAAAATGACCGATGTTTCTTATTTTAAGAAAATATGCTATAACCACGAACGAAAATATAATATAATCTTCTGAGTTATCCGAAATTCCGAATAGCATGTCCCATTGTCTTTTGAATCCCCAGAAACGAATACATTTTCAAAATTTAAAGAATAATTTATAAAAACAAATTATTTTTAGCTGCCCGCATTTTTCAGAAACGTTTCCGAAGGGTTTTTATAGTGAATTAATTAGTGTCCTTAGCCTGGAATACCTATTTTTCGAATGCTATCAATTCTGATGTAAACATTTTTATGCTAAAAAAATGTTTAACAGACAAAAATGCAAAATTAACAGCGTTAACAATAACATTAAAATTAAGATTATTTATTTACTCTTTTATGTATAAATTAACTTATGCGGCTGAAAACGTGTACTTGAGAATGAGTAACATTCGAAAAACAGGTATTCCAGGCTGAGGACACTAATTAATACACTATAAAAACCCTTCGGAAACGTTTCTGAAAAATTCGGGCAGCTAAAAATAATTTGTTTTTATAAATTATTCTTTAAATTTTTAAGATGTATTCGTTTCTGGGGATTCAAAAGACAACGTAACATGCTATTTGAAATTTCGGATAGCTCAGAAGATTATATTATATTTTCGTTCGTGGTTATAGCATATTTTCATAAAATAAGAAACATCGGTCATTTTTTACAGTGTAAGATCTGTTATGGAGCTGAAAATATTTATTTTAGAATTGTTAAAAAACTTCAGCCTAGCTTTGAAAATTTCAGAACTTGAAATCCATATTTAGACTCTTTTTTTTTAATAGCTATTTCTCCGGAAACATCTATGCAAACATCTTTCGGTGGATTATATAATTGCTAAAATTAAACAATCTTAGTACACAAATTCAGTTTTAAATTCAGTAATACGGAAATAATAAGACTTCATCTTTAATAGAACGTAATCACCATGGCAACCTAGAATCATTACCTATCATGGAATATCATTGAATTAATTATGTATGATAGGATTTAATAGAATGAAGAATGTGACAATAACTTGGTTATAGAGGTTATAAAATGTCATATTCGTCATACATGACTATAACGTTATACCGGTTTTCCCAAAAATGAAATGACTTATGGCTTTATGACTTTACTTTTTTTATGACTTTACTTTATTATATTATAAATAACTACTTCATTTTAGTTCAAATATCAAACAATAGAGGGCACTAACAGCGATTGGCTCTCACTCCGGGCCGAAGCTGACGCCCCTCAGCATTGATGCACCGCCCCCTGATTACTACGCCTGCGCGCTGTCAAAAATGGCAGCTGTCGCAGGCGGATTTTTGTTTTTCAGCGTTTGTACGGTCCCTCGAACTTCAACACCAATAATATCTAAAAGTTTTCTTTGTCTTATTTGATCTCAGAAAAACTAGGCGAATAAAACTTTTAGAAATTATTGGTGTTAAAGTTCGAGGGACCGTTCAAACGCTGAAAAAAAAATCCTCCTGCAACACCGCCATTTTTATCAGGGCACAGGCCCAGTATTCAGGGGGCGGTGCATCAATGCTGAGTGTGATCAAAACGGCATCTGGCGGTGCATCAAAACTTTAAAATCCATCAGTCATTTTTGGGACACCCGGTACATGTCAGATAACTTGGCAATACATCTCGGTGACTTGACGATTAATACTCGGAAGCTGATATAACAAGTATGTACCGATTAAAAAAAAATTCAAATCACTTAATGAATATTTTATTATTAATATATTTTTAAGTTTTGATTCGAGTTTCATAAAATTTGAAATGACTCGACAAAAGTCTGCTACGTTTATACATATATTAAATTTCAGACCATTCGGTTGGATAGTTTTTGCGCTGTTATATGAAGACCGACGGATAGACGGACAGACAGACGGACAGGCGGACAGACAGACGGACAGGCGGACAGACTAGACGACGACTATCGGTGCTTCATATTTATATAATCACGAACGCACCTAAAAAATCACAGATTAATATACTATAAAAATTGTTAGGAAACACTTTGGTTTTTCCTTTTTTTTAATACCAGCAGCAAAATAAACTTTTTTTTTACAGATGCTTCTGTAACACTAGAACGTCCGTTTGTGTCATTTTGACATCAAACCAAATTTACACTTATATCTGTATTACTAATTTTCATCTAAATTGTTCAAATTATGTGACTTTTAATCATTTTACGTAATAAGGACACTGTCGAAATTTTTATTATGTGATTCGATTTTTAAAAAAATTACAGCCAAATTCACCAAGAACATCCGTTATTGTTATTTCGATACCAAGCACAATTTGCAATAAATCATCGTTCTTTTGTGAAAATGTAACAATATAAGCTTATTTAAAGTACAAAGGCGCAATATAGTATTAAATTAGAATTTATAGCGTACATTTTCATGTGTCGAAATGACACCTGCGACTGTTTTAGGATGTTGAAAGTGTCGGCTGTTTTGATTTAATGTATTTTTCTAATCATCGTGCTTTTGTGAAAATGCATTAATATAACCTTAATTAAAGTACAATGAGGCAATATAGAGTTAAATAAGAATTTATAGCGTCCATTTTGCATAAATAAATTAGTGGCGTCCAAATGACACCTCCAGCTGTTTTAGGATGTAGAAAGTTTGGACTGTTTTGATTTAATGGATTTTTCTAATCATCGTGCTTTTTTGAAAGGAACAATATAAGCTTAATTTAAGTAGAATGACGCAATATAGTGTTAATTTAGAATTCATAGCGTCAATTTTGCACAGTTAAATTAATGGTGTCGAAATGATACCAACAGCCGTTTTAAGATGTCGAAATTGTCGGTCGTTCCAGTATTAAATCTCGGAAATCTATTCGTTTCTTAGATTTTTTAATATAAAGGAACGGTTTTCGAAATTGGGGACAAATCAAAAGAAGTCATGTTATGATTTCATAACGTTTTCGCTAGATTGAGAAATTACTCTTTTATTCGATGCATTGTAGCTTTTTTTTTTTTTTACTTCATGTAGTTTACGAAGTTTTACGAGTTTCTCTTGATCTAACGAAAAAAACTGAATTTTCTTTGTTGTCCCTCAGCATTAGAAGTATTTGTTCTAATGCTTTTCTATCAAATAGAAATGTTTCTTAAAAAAGGGCATTATGTTTCTTTTTGTTAATGTGGTTCATATGTTAAAACAAATTACATTTTAAACATATCGATTATATTACATAAAGTGTATTTTTACATCCTCAGAACATATTGTTGTTCCTGTAAATTATCGAAAGGGATGGTGAGATTGTATAGAATTGTTATACGCAATCCAACTAATTGTAGTTGAGAAATTCCTTAATTTAGAATAGCGATTATATTTAGTTTTATATATGTGTATAAATAACAAGAATATTTATGATATTCTAGATCATACCCGTCGAAACTTGATGGTGATTATCTTCATGCTCCCATAGCATAGTAAAAAAGGGTTATAATCTCATTAAAATGTTAGAAATATAGAATTTTTAATAGAATATTTGTGAGCAATTGTTAAAAGAAATAAAAGTCCCTTCTTTAAATAATAGAGAGTGATCTTCTGGGAGGAGCGGAATTGGAATTCACTTTCTTCTTCATGAACCAGAACCGAAATCTGGTGCTTTAGACCCTTCGGCAAACTGCATTCAACAAACTTCCACAGCAAAATATGTTGCGAGACTAATTTAGTGAAGGCTCTGATATGTTTTGAATATGATTTCAATTTTGATCGAAACCATATTCAAGACCAAATGTCTTGAATATGAGATTTCAAAAATTTGTTATCATAATCTTTCAGAATAAAGAGATTTGCCTAAAATCCATGTTATCGATTTTCGTCAGAAAAGGATTTTCCATTTTAAAATCATACATTTTTTAATTAATTATGGAACGTTATTTTAATGCTACATAATAAGGGTCTCCAATTGCGACAAGCATGAAACCACTATTAATGAATAGTAATCACTTTATTTATTTGCAGAATATATGAGATAAAATAAGACGAAGAATATTATAATAGCGGTTCCACGTGTGCCTAAGTTGGAAACTCCTTCTATAATGTTTATTTTATTTTGCCGAAGTTCGAATGTATGGTAGTTCATTTTCATCTATATTAATTATTTAAATGACCAATTTAATGTTTTTCATGAGTAATTCTGTAAGATTTTGCTAGATATTCAACAGTTCTTTGATATATTCAGTTTACTATTCCTCTTTCTTATAATAGATAAAAAATGTCTGCTAATTAAAATTACTGTTAACTTTAATTTATAAAATTAACTAAGAAAGAAAATTTCAAACAAATCTACAGAAGTGACAGATTTTATTTACCTGGAAACAAGGATAAATTAAAAAAAAAAAGAAATATTTTTTTTTTTTAAGTTAAAAAAAAATGTATAACCATTTAGCAATCTCCAATAAAATAATTCAAAAAAAAAAAAAAGCAGGTCACTGATACCTTTCTTCATTCGTATTAACACATCTACATATGCTTAGTCACATTTGTGTATTCATTTATAGAATATCTGAAAGAAGATGCATAAATTTTAACATACATCTAAGGCAAATATCTTAAATTTTGTATAAAGTAACTTTAAAATTTTTTTACATTTTCGTCCACAGATGCCGTTATAATCTTTAAACCTGTATTATTTTTCAAACGTATGCCAATCAGAATTAAGGTTAATTTATTTTTTATTCTTCACTCTGTTTAACTCATAAAGCAGTAGAAGAAAATATGTTTTGGGATTTTATGTTTTTACGTTATTTGAAGTATTCTTACAGTTTGAGACAATAAAGGCCATTTTCCGAATAGTAATCGATTCTTTCAGAAATTTTCTAAATGCTTTTTTCATTTTATTTCATCTTTATATTTTTTATATTTTAGGGCGTTAAATTTAATTTTCGGGCGTACTTTCTAAGACCCCCCCCCCCTTTTTTTCATGTATATCTACAGTTCTCCATCTATACATGAATAGCTATGTATATACATCCAGACATCTACATCTATACATCCCGACTTAATTAAAACTCAGCAAATATACATTTAAATTCAGAAATCGTCCATAACCGTAGTATTCTATAATTTTTAATAAGAGAGATTTTTAAGAAATAAAATTTTTAACGGAAAACTTTGTGCTGAAAATAATTACCATCTCAATAATAATCTTATACCTAAATATTTTAGCCACTCCTATTACCTCTGTAAAATATACTATAGTACATTTCAAAACCAACATTTAAATAATAAGAAAAATATTTTATATAATGTAGTAGTATTTACTGATATAATAAATAGTATATCGAAACATAAAGTCAGAATTATTAGTTATTTATGCATGCGTGTTTTCCTGAGTATAACCATAAGCTGCAAATATCTAGAAGTCTATTTTTCATGTTTCGTATTTGTGTCATATATAGTTTATAAGTAGATATTGCATAAGTTTTTAGATATTTTCCGTTCTTTTTTTAGTTTTTACAATTTACAGGATGTTTTCTGCAAAAGAAAATTAAATTTATAGTAAACACATTTATTTAAATGTAAACATAATTACGAAATTGCAGTTACAAAAGTGCCACATTATTAAAAAACTACAGAATTTCACAAGTAATTAATATTCGGTAATTTACAAATCGCGTTACAGAAAGCAAAAACGGGTCAAAGTAGTCCGTTAAATGTTACAATGCTTTCTTAGAACTTATTATTTTTAGAAAAGTCAAAAACCTTTCTTGAATGGTGCCTGACAAAACATTTGCAAAGAATAAATGAGAAAAAAAATTAAATTAAACCTCATTAAAAAGCATTAAAATATTAATTTTTAATATGATAAACTATCTATTTTTACTCAATAATAATCTTTTACCTCAATAATTTAGCCACATATATTAACTCTGTAAAATATACTACAGTAAATTCCTAAAATAACATTTAAATAATTAGAAAAATATGTTATATAATGTAGTAGTATTTACTGATATAACAAATAGCATGTAGAAACATAAAGTCAGATTTATTGGTTATTTATGCATGCGCGTTTTCCTGAGTATAACCATAAGCTGCAAATATCTAGAAGTCTATTTTTCATGTTTCGTATTTGTGTCATATATAGTTTATAAGTAGATATTGCATAAGTTTTTAGATATTTTTCATTTTTTTCTAGTTTTCACAATTTTACAGAATACTTTCTGCAAAATAAAATTAAATTTATAGTAAACACATCTATTTAAAGTTAAACATAATTACGAAATTGCAGTTACAAAAGTACCAAATAATTAAAAAACTATAGAATTTCACAAGTAATTTTTATTCGTTAATTTACAAATCGCGTCACGGTAAACAAAAAATTGCTCAAAATAGTATGTTAAAGTTACAATGCTTTCTTAGAACTTATTATTTATAGAAAAGTCAAAAAACCTTTTTTGAATGATGCCTAACAAAACATTTGATAAATATAAATGTCAAAAAAATTAAACATCATTAATGATAACACTAAAATATTAATTTTTAATATGATACACTATCTATTTCCAGTTTCTGTACTCAGCAATAACTTATTGTTTTAGGCTTATGATTATGTGTTTTTTATATTTTAAATGAAAACAATTAAATTACAAAGTAATCGTAATGCTTCAGTTAAAAACTCTGAACTTTATTCTTCAGAATTTTTATACAAAAGTTCATTTTTATACAATTTATAAAAAAAAGATACAATTGACATTTGTATAGCTGACAACTTTTATGCTTTTTTCTGACCACTAAAATGTAATAGTAACTTTTTACTTAAATTATCGTAAAAATCCGTGAGTAATCAATTACAATATTTCTTTTAACTTTTAGGTGTAACAAAAAAACATAAAAGTTGCAGTTAGTCACTAGATATATCCATTAGACTAAGTCAGCTGAGCCGAGCCATAACTTTACTTCGCCATTTTTCATTATTTTTCTACACAACAATTCGTGAATAATTTTTAAAAATGAATTATTGGAACGTACTAATTTTTGTTTTTATATATACTAAACTTTCGGAGAAAACAAACGTAAAAAATTAACTCTGATCGGAAGTCGTGAATGGACGTAACCACTTAAATATAATATTTATTTTGTTGTAAAACTGTACACTGTTAAAAAATTGCAGCAAACTGTCCAGTCATTGTATAAAAATGGTTACATACCTGTAATTTAATTATATTTTGATCATATTATTGCCCATATTATGGTGAGAATAGAGTTAAATTACGGTTATGCAACCATTTTTTTTCAAAAAACGATCGAATGACTGGACAGTTTGTTGCAAATTTTTAACAGTGTAGAAGTCTGGAAAGGAATGAAATATACTATTTGAAACTCACATACTGATCGTGTGTGCGTTAAATGTCTTTGCACGATAGAAATATAAATACTTAAAATTTATGAAGCTTTCATATTCATATAGCTTTACTCCCAGTGAATTATAACTTCATCTTAACTTACTATGACAATATTAAAATGATCTTGAAACAATGTTTTCATCGGATGAACTGAAAAAAAAGAAATAAAATAAAAAAAACATAAAAAACAAGAAAACACGATAAAATCTGGTTATTTATTCTTTACTATTTTAAAATCATGTAAAAGTTTTTCAAAGTTTTGTCTAACTATTAATTTAAACACTTTTCTGTTTATTTTAAATATACATTCTCTTTCTAAACAAAATAACATAGAATAAGAAAATAACATTGTTAAACTGATAGTTCGAATATCAAACAAAGTATATTTTTATGAGTGTTTTAATACCACTATCAATAAGTTCTCTCTTGCAGATTTAATAAATTTTACCAATTAGAAAAAATATCATCATGTTGTTTTACGAATAAATGAAAGTTCCATATTTTCTAATGCAGGAATTCAAAATAAATATACGTTTAGATAAATATATTCTATTTTGTAAATACTTGTTTTTTAAAAACAGAGAGTTTAGTATAATAACATGTTTTAAATAAACTACTTTGATATGAAATATAAAGCAATTTGGTTTGAAGACAGCAGTACCATAAAATTTTACTTTAAAATTTATGCTGTATTTGCTTATAAATTACCAGAAAAGGTATATTTTTAACTTATCCCTAATATTTCAGAGGAAATGTTTTTCATATCTTAAAAAATAAACGTGGCCAAAATAAGTTTTATTGTCCTGTTATATTTATGTATATTTCAAACCGTGCTTAAAGCTTCTTTTTACCTTAAACTGAAGTATGTAGAAGTATCTCAGGTGTTATTTATAAAATATATTTGTTCAGTCTTTTTACTTTTTGTTGCATTTATTCAGTATGATATCTGCAATTTGAATCGAACATTTTTTATTCCAAATATATTTGAAGAAAACGTGTGCTGAAACTTTTGTCAAATAACGATATGCGATGTGTGTTTTAGTGAACATTTTATAAGATCATCTTTTGCGTTTATATATAAAAACGAAATTTTAGTTTTCTTGCTACTCATTTTGAATTAAATACCATATTTAATCAACATAATATAAATGTTTGTTTAAAATACGTGATTAAGACTATTTAGTTTTAGATTGAATTCACATAAAAATCAGGTGTCCTAGCGACAGTGACCTTTGTCTTTTGTTTACACTGCTTAAAAAAAAATTGTGATAATTTTTAAGAACATAAGCAATATATACCTACTACGGATTGAAATGTCTGGAACTACTGGTACACAAAAAAGATAATACTTGGACACATGAATACAGTTTTAGACTTATAGCAAAGTATTCATGGTAAACAAACAGAAAAAAATAAGGAGGAATAATTACTATAATAAAAAATGATTTTGTAATTCTCTAATACTTCAAAACAACATTATTACTATCGACATCATATCTAACAAGAACGAAAAAACGTGCATTCGACATAGATTAGGTACACTTCCCAACACTAATAGAATATTATTAAGAAATTTGACTACTTAATACAATGAAATCGATTACATTCCGTCCTGTTACGAAATTTTTTGTGCGTCTCTGTAATCGAACTAAAGCTTCTACTTATTTTGAATTTCTAAGAAAGCATGTTTTAGTATACCTCATTTATGCATGTGAATTACGCTATGTTTGAAATATTGTAAGATAAGTAAAATGCATCGGAAACGATTTTTACCCCATTCTCTATAATGCAACTGAATTCACTTGTGCACACCTGTAAACGTACTATAAATTCCATGCAATTTATTTCAAAATCCGAACATTCTATCATAAATATAAATAACATATAAACATTACATGGCTATCCGAGTATATTTACGAGAGTTAAAGTACGGACATACGGCCTAATTCAGAAAAGAAAAATAATAATAAGAAAAATTACTGTAATAACAATGGATTTTGTAATTCCCTAATATTTCAAAACAACATTATTAATATCGATCTCTTATCTAACAGGAACGAAAAATCATACATTCACTTCCCAACACTGACAGAATATTATTAATAAATTTCATTTTTTAATAGAATGAAATCAATCACAGTTCGTCCTGTAACCAAATTCTTTTGTGCGTCTCTGTAATCGAACTACAACTTCTACTTATTCTATATTCCTAAGAAAGCATGTTTTAGTCTACCTCAGTTAAGGTAAAGCTAGGATAGTCTGCGCACAATTCAAAAGAATAACAATAAAAAATCTAAATATTAATTTTTTGCTAAACTATCCATGAATAATTTTTACTTCATTTGTTTTTTATGCATTTTCATTGCTATTTTGTTGTTATGTTGCAATTTAATAGAAAAGTTGTAATAAATCCAAGAATGTTATTTTGCGCAATCTGTCCTTACAGGGTTGGTGAGATTGCGCACATGGGTACGAGAGATTGTTACTGATAATAACTACAATTAAATTGTTAACAATAATAATTACACTTAAATGACATTGTTGTAAGGTGTTTGTGAACAAATATTATTGTATTGGGATGGAATATTTCAATCTAGTGATTAAAGAATCAGAAAAAGGAATTAATTTTAAAAACGATTAAAAAAATTTAATTAAACGAAAAAAAATTTAAAGAATCAGAAAAAGCAAGTCCAAATAAAATTGCAAAATAACATTAAGTAACTTGATAACACGTTTAACTTAAAATTAGTCCATTTTAATTTTTTATTTTTTATGCAAATTTGCCAATAAGCTGCGTGATCTCTCCTAGCATGGAAACAAATGGAAACAATGCGCCATCTCTCCTAAGTAGCAGATGCGCAAACTCTCCAATTTCGGTAGGAGAGATTTTGCGGCCTTTTATGTAAACATAGCCGCTACTAAAGCGAACCGTTGATGTTCACATTGTTAGTCTAGATTAGCAGCTTATGAGAAATCGTTTAAGTTTAAAATATTTTGTACTACTGACATTGTATAGAAGTTCTGATGAATAGATATGAAAATTCAAGCACTTACTTTGGGAAAACAAAACAAAATAGCAATGTTTTATCTTAGACGCTCAAAACAATCAACGTGCACTTTCAAATAGGCACTCCACTACTGCTGTTGTCAACTACCTGGAGTCGCTGCGCGCTCACTCTACACCTTCCCCCCGAACCTCTATGTGCGCAATCTCTCCGTCCACGCCATCACTCCTGGCTTTACCTTACTCTATAATGAAACTGAATTCATTTGAGCGGACTTGTAAACGAACTATACATGCCACACATTATATTTTCAATTCCGAACATTCTACCATAAATATAAATGACATATAAACATTACATGGTAATCCGAGTATATTTACGAGAATTAGACTACGGACATACGGACAGACAGACAAGCCTAATTCAAAACCATTATTTAACTATGTTGGAAAGTGTTAATGAAATTTACATAGCCAAACAGATATTTTGTTAGCTAAAAAAGAAGATATTCTTTAATCTAGTTTTAATAGTACTTTTACGGATTACACTTTAAAAACGACATTTTCAAAACTGAGCAAAAAATACTTAAATCTGAGTATATCGTATAGTCAAAATGTCTCCGAATCAAAATTACTCAAGTTTGTAACATGTATATACTCATTTCTGAAAACATACAAACACTCAAGAATACAACATCATGTGCTCATATTTGAGTATGTCCATGTTTCAAAAATGAGTATGAACTGACTTCTGTGTGCTCATTTTTGAGTATGTCCATGGTTCAAAAATGAGTTTGAACTGATTCTAATCCTTTTTGAGTATGTCCATGTTTCAAAAATGAATATGAACTAGCGTCTATGTGCTCAGTTTTGAGTATGTCCTGTCCATGTTTCAATATTCAGAGTATTTCTGGTATTACAGTATTAAAAGCATCTGATCGTCCTATTTGAAACAAAAAGTTTCTTAACAAAATGAAGACATCGATTTACTCAGATTCGAACGTGAAATTTTTCTCAGTGTACTATTAGTACACTGCACTGCAGTTTAAAAATATATATATTAATTTAATTTAATTTCATCCTGTTTTATGAATAAATAAAGGTTTGATATTCAGTTTTGCATTATAAAAAAAATTCCATTAATATTTTCTATTTTACAAAAATTTGTTTCCCATAAATAGACATCTTGCCATAATAATACGTTTTATGTTTACAGTTTTGAAATAACATATAAATAAAAATTGCTTTGCAGATAGGCGTAATATAAAATCTTACTTTAAAATTTATGAAATACTTTTATGTGTTTGCTTATAAATTACTCGAAGTAATATATTTTTAAACCGTGCGATATCCCTAGTGTTTCACAGAAAATTCCTTCGCGTAAAGAAAAGCAAATGTGGTTACGGAGAGCTTTATGGCGATGTTATACAGGTAGATGAAAAATCTCGCAATCCAGACTTTAGAAAATTGCACAACATTTAAAATATATAATAATTGTATTATTGTACTATATACTGCAGAACTATACTGATGTGAGACGTATAGAGATATTACAGTCATAGTTTATGGCTAGTCATGGAATTTATTAAAGTCATGGAGGCGAAATTATCCCATATACAAATAATTTTTAGGACTGAGTATTATTTCGCTACAACGTTCATAACATTTCAGTGAAACGTTTTTTGAAACATACCTCTAATAATCAATGTCATTTCTCTAACTTTTTTTTTTCTGATAAACTTTTCCTTTCTAAAGCGCAATAGCATCCAACGTCCACCGTTTTGTTGCCAGTTTTCTTAATTTTAAGGGGTCATGTGGACATGAGAATAATCCACACACTATTAAACCCTTAATCGTCGCGTAATTTTCGGAAAATTCGCTCAAAAATCGTCGATTTTTTATTGCCCTATATTATTATTTATACAATTCTGATTTCATGAATTTTTTTTTCATATTTAAAGTATTTAGGATGAATAAAATTCTTAAAAATCACAATTTTACTTGCTTTATGTTTGCTTTTTTTGTATACAAACTTTTTTAAAAATTCAGAAAGCTTGATTGTCCCCACTTTTTTAAAGTAGAGATATTCGCAATGACAGATTGGATAATGCAAGAATAAGGCCAATTACACTATTTTAAAAAAAACTGGGGAAAATCAAATAATTTAATTTTTTTAAGTGGTAGCGTAACAGTAGCCTTCAGGGTCACGGACACGACAAAATGTGTTTACAAATGACTGTCCGTGAAGATGTCAGGCGCGACGATTAAGGGGTAATAAATTCTCAAATATGCAATATAAGGTACAATAACCAACAATTTCGTTTATAAAAATATCATCAAAATGTCTCAACTGCATTAGAGATTATTATCCGCAATTTTTGCTGTACACAGGTTAAATATTAAAATACTTTCAGATACTTTGTTTGGCTTAATTTTCAAGTATTAAAGCAACAATTAGGCATGCCTTAAAAATTCAATTTGTTCCAACCAAAATATTATTTTCAAATATAAATCCCAACACAAAATGTATATATTATGCTAAAATAGAAAATTCGTACATAAAACTAAATATTTATAAATAGTATAACTGTAATAATATAAAAATGACTACACTCAAAAATATCAAGTGTACTTACAAACATAAATGATTTAAAATGGTAAAAGTAAATACAATGTAAAATTGCATAAATTTTCAAAGTTTCATAAAATTTTCATATGTTAAAGAAAAATCATGAAATGGGTGGGAAAATGTCGGCTAAGTATTACAAGTATAAAACTATTCAGATGTAAATTAGAAGATAGTCATTAAATAGTGTGTAGTTGTACAGTAGAATTAATAATCGTTAACTTTATCTTGCATGTAATATATGTGTAAATGAAATGAAGTTCTACAGAAAGTAAGTGTATACACAGTTAGAATGCAACGATTAATATAACTTCTACAGAAAATAATACTGGTAAAAACACCAATAAAGGTTAGAATAAAATTCAACTGTGGATAAAATACTCACAAAAACAAGAAAGGCGAAAAAATTAAAATATGATCAAATGTGAAGTAAATGTATGCCTCGAACAAAACGGAGTTATGTTGAATAAAAAGTATACCGTGTATTACATGACCATAGAGTGTAAGTATTGAGTGAGTATACCAGAGTGTATGCGGAGTGTGTCAGTCACTTCATGTAAAAAGTAATTCACTTGAGCAATTAAAATTTAAATTAGACTGTTTAAAGTAAACAAAATGTTTCTTTGTTTGTATTAAGATACAGTTAAAAAAATGTGCGAAACCAAAGGAGGTACCAGTCACATGGGACATTTTCTTTAAATGATATCTAAAAATATGTAAATGATAAAATGCAGTATTTTATGTAGATATAGTAGGAAAATATATAGATATTTGAGTATATTTAGAGAATGAAATATTTTATGCCTTAATCATAGCATTTTTATTAAAGCTATTTGCATTACACGACGTCTAAATAGATTTCAACGAAATATTAACATTATAAAAATAATATAATCTCCATCAAGGAATTATTCTGTAACGCGCAATATTTATGTTTCAACTATAGACAATTAAATCTAGGTAACTATGAAAAAAATATAAACCAATATAACCAATGACATGAAAAAATTAATTAAAATATGTTATAGCTGGCATTTCAATAACAGTGTTAAATTAAGTGTTAAATGCAATAATGTAGAAAATAAAAAGATTAAATATTGAATAAGATAACAGTATTGAGGTGTAAAAGTGTAAAGGTTTGTGATAAGAGCAAACACCCATTCAAGGCAAACCCGACCCGAAAGTGCAAACTCTAATTAATCTCGTCGGAAATTAAGATAACAGCTTGCAAACACAATGTGTGTGTAAACTTCTATTGATATCTGTAATAAACTGAAAAGAGTGGTGTAACAAAAGTTTTATTTCCTATAAAAATCTAAAAGCGTGAACATGTAAAAATGACAATGAGTGGAAAACATTGCGTGCAAGAATGTGTAAAATAAAAAAAGATGTAGAGAATAACAAAAGAAGACAATATCACATACAAAGTATAGGTGTAAACGCTCTGTAGTGAGACTAAATTTCCTGGTAGGTGATGGAAAGACAACATAACAAATAAGTCAAAACACTTTTATTTTTGCATCGTTTGTACGCTGTTACAGTAGGTGCTTAAAAATCCGACCATTTGCTGCAATACATGCCTGCCAACGATGTTGCATGGACAACTTGATAGTTTGAAAAATGCCTGGTATTTTCCGGACGTTGCCGGTAGAGACTGATATCGTGCTGTAAGCTCCATATCACTGTCAAAAGGAGTCTCCTACACCATGTTTTTCACTGAACCCCAAAGAAATCAATTAGAGATAAAACCGGCGACTGTGGAGGCCAAGATATTGGTCCACCTCAACCATTTGAACTCTAAATTTTCTAGTCAAGCAATCACAGTATTTGCGTAATATACACCACTTCTGTCATGTTGTAACTACATTTGTCGGAGTGTAACAACTGGAACCTCGTTCAGGAAGCTCAGTTACACAATCTCAAGAAATATGAGGTATTTCGCGCCGTCCAATCTCGGTGGGTTAAGAAATACGGTCCCAGAAAGCAGTTACCGATTAATCAAGTCCACGCATTGGCGGCAGAACGGTGTTATGTATTTCTACCTCTCGTACCTTTCGGTTTGTCAAAGCCCACAGATGCGATTTGTATGTGTTGAAAATTTTCACGAGTGAAACACGCGTCATCAGTGAAAATGGACACGCGTTGAAAAATTGGGTTTAATGACAGTTTTCTGCATCAACCATTGAGAAAATTTCCTGCAAATGTAAATGATACAAACATTCATCATTCAGTATCCAACACACTGCTGCGTCGGAAACACCAAACCGGCGAGCAATACCTCGTGTTCTGGAACTTGTTTGTTCTTAGACAGACTGTAGGATATCTGTGAAAATGGACACGCGTTGAAAAATTGGGTTTAATGACAGTTTTCTGCATCAACCATTGAGAAAATTTCCTGCAAATGTAAATGATACAAACATTCATCATTCAGTATCCAACACACTGCTGCGTCGGAAACACCAAACCGGCGAGCAATACCTCGTGTTCTGGAACTTGTTTGTTCTTAGACAGACTGTAGGATATCTGTGAAAATGGACACGCGTTGAAAAATTGGGTTTAATGACAGTTTTCTGCATCAACCATTGAGAAAATTTCCTGCAAATGTAAATGATACAAACATTCATCATTCAGTATCCAACACACTGCTGCGTCGGAAACACCAAACCGGCGAGCAATACCTCGTGTTCTGGAACTTGTTTGTTCTTAGACAGACTGTAGGATATCTGTGAAAATGGACGCGCGTTGAAAAATTGGGTTTAATGACAGTTTTCTGCATCAACCATTGAGAAAATTTCCTGCAAATGTAAATGATACAAACATTCATCATTCAGTATCCAACACACTGCTGCGTCGGAAACACCAAACCGGCGAGCAATACCTCGTGTTCTGGAACTTGTTTGTTCTTAGACAGACTGTAGGATATCTGTGAAAATGGACACGCGTTGAAAAATTGGGTTTAATGACAGTTTTCTGCATCAACCATTGAGAAAATTTCCTGCAAATGTAAATGATACAAACATTCATCATTCAGTATCCAACACACTGCTGCGTCGGAAACACCAAACCGGCGAGCAATACCTCGTGTTCTGGAACTTGTTTGTTCTTAGACAGACTGTAGGATATCTGTGAAAATGGACACGCGTTGAAAAATTGGGTTTAATGACAGTTTTCTGCATCAACCATTGAGAAAATTTCCTGCAAATGTAAATGATACAAACATTCATCATTCAGTATCCAACACACTGCTGCGTCGGAAACACCAAACCGGCGAGCAATACCTCGTGTTCTGGAACTTGTTTGTTCTTAGACAGACTGTAGGATATCTGTGAAAATGGACACGCGTTGAAAAATTGGGTTTAATGACAGTTTTCTGCATCAACCATTGAGAAAATTTCCTGCAAATGTAAATGATACAAACATTCATCATTCAGTATCCAACACACTGCTGCGTCGGAAACACCAAACCGGCGAGCAATACCTCGTGTTCTGGAACTTGTTTGTTCTTACACAGACTGTAGGATATCTGTGAAAATGGACGCGCGTTGAAAAATTGGGTTTAATGACAGTTTTCTGCATCAACCATTGAGAAAATTTCCTGCAAATGTAAATGATACAAACATTCATCATTCAGTATCCAACACACTGCTGCGTCCGAAACACCAAACCGGCGAGCAATACCTCGTGTTCTGGAACTTGTTTGTTCTTAGACAGACTGTAGGATATCTTCCTGGACTGGAACTGTTCGCCTCTTCTATCATGACAGGTACTTGTAACCGTTCCAGTTCCGTACTGTTGTTGATGAATATGTGCAAACATTTGATACTGAGGTTTGCTCTAGAGCTTATATACTACAGGATGAATCATCGTCTCCATTTAATTACCCGCGATAAAAAACAAGCTGAAACTGGTTAACTTACCGTAGTGGTGGATGGCGAGTGACAGTGAGAGGGACGGCAAACTCCTGCTGCGGGTGTAGACCAATGCTGAACTGGGTGACAATATGGCGGCTATTTTGGACAAAAAGATGAATATGCGTCAGCTCCACTTATTTGAGCCATAGTTTGCACCAGTTGGGGTAACGTTCACCTTCCATATGTGAAACTCTCCGACTGTTTTTTCCTGTCGCCCCATAGTTTATATATATATATATATATATATGCATACTCATTAAACGTATAATGATTCATGTTACTTCTGTAAAGTCACCTTAACGAATGACGACCGGATGGTCTTGTCAGAGAGCTTTGCGCGTGATCAGAAGTTGTGGATACGCAGCGCCTTCTACAACGTCATGCGTTCATCTGCGCTCATACTTTCCTATGTGGGATTGCATTAGTTTGCTATTTTCTGCCTCCCCAACAAATTTGAACGATTAATCATGAAACACTCTGCATAATAATAAACATTACGTTAATAATGATAATAATAATAAAATACTACTCAAACGTTTCTCGTATAGATTCGGAATATCTGAATAAAAAGTCCGTCAGATTTGTCTACACTGGGTATCCCATTCTAAATGAAAGAGTGTTTTTTTTATTTTTTAAAATTTAATTATAATATTTAATTATGTACAGTAAAAATACTCCAATTCCAACTTAAAAATATATATTCTAAGATACTGGCTGAAGAATGCTGATCGTAAAAGTTTAAAGAATTCACGTTATCTGGAAAAGAATGAAAACTAACGTTAAATTGTTGGATTTTTTATAAGATTAATAGACACAAAGATATATAATATCTTAATAATGCCCTTATTTACCAAACTAGTGGCCTTTTTCAGCTACCGTAATGACATTCAGTAGTGACTAGCGCCCTGCTGTTTTTTTTTTTTTTTTTTTTTTTTTTTTTTTTTTTTTACAGTGAAGAATAATTAAGTGGGTGGCTCTTTTTTTATTACTATTAATATGAGAAATTTTAATAAATATTTCCTAATTAAAAATGCGTAATCGATTATTATACCACCACGTTGTACAAATAAGTACTTTCACTATAATGGACACTTTAGGGATGAATAGTTTTCAATTTAAATGTATTTGGCGAAAATATGTTTGTTAAATTTTTAAAATGAATGCATTTTCTAAAAAAATGTCGATAAACGAATCATTTTAAGTAGATCGTGTAGATTAAAGATCTAAATCTACATTTATGTAGCAAAGAATTAAATGTAAGCTTCAATTGTGGTATCTAGTTTGTTTTTTCTTAATTTTTCCTTGAAGTTTTAATAAATATTTATGAACTAAAAGGTATTTCGTCTAAATTCATTTTATCGTCTAGCACGAACAGTCGTAGTGCGATATTTAATTTACATTCCATTGTAAAACATTAATACATTTTTATTTATATATTATATTTTGTAAACATTTGTTTTCTAAAAACAAAGCGTTTGCCCTAATAACATTTTTGAAGCATGCCATTTGGTATGAATTATAAAATGAAATTCTTTGCAGGTAGTCGTAACATAAAGTCTTATTTAAAAATTTACAAAATGTTTTCATAAAAATTATTCGAAATACCATACTTTATAAGCTGTGTGATATCCCTAGTATTTGCTCAGAAATTGCCTCGTTTGCATTTTGTCTTCGGAGAAACAAAAAGCAAACGTAGTAACAAAACCGTTTTATGGCGCTGTTATATTTATGAATACTTCAAAGCATGACAATGCCTCATTTCTACCTTGAAATAAAGTATTTGGTTACTTACTGACAATTATAATTGCATATGGTGAAATTCATTCAGTGTAATAAATGCTTCAGGAAAGTGTTTTTCATTTCCAGTGTACTTGTGGGAAATATCTCCATAAAATTTTTCTAAAATGATGCTTTTTGTTTTTCATATGAAAACTGAACGATGTCGAAGTTTTAGTACTTCCAAAATTTGTTGAAGAGAAATTACTTATTTATTTATTTGTTAATTTATTTATTTATTTATTTATTTATTTTGCGAAATTTTTAATAATATGAAAATTTAAAGTATTTATTAAAATAAATATTAGTGGATATCCATTCTAAATAAAATTGTATAGTTTTATTTTTTTTCTTAAAACGAAGCCTTTCCTGTCCACCATGCTTTTCCGCAGTTCCCGAATAAAGAAGCGGGGATTTTGAAAATAAGTAGTTGGTAATAACAGTTTGCATTTTATCTCTGATGATGGCTATGTATATTGCTGAAAGTGCTTGGAGTAATTAAGGTTGAATAATATTAATGTAGTTTCACATCTTTTTTTATAATTTTATCGTATTTTATGTAATAAAACACATTAAGTGTAATTTTAATTTTTGAAGGAAAATATTATACAGTTTAATTATATACTGGAAAAGTACTCAAATTACTTCAATTCATCCGTGACATCACATTAACATTCATTATAATTGACCCTTTAGGAATAAATAGTTTTCATTTTAAATGTATTTGAAGAATATGTCTTTGTTAAATTTTTAAAATGAATGAAATTTCTTTTCAAAATATCGAGAAAGAAAATCATTTTAAGTAGATCGTAGAGATTAAAGATATAATACTACTTTTATTTAGCAAATCATTAAATCTAACCTTAAATTATGGTATTTTGTTTGTTTATTTTTAATATAAAAAATTCCTTGCAGTTTTAATAAAAATTTATGAACTAAAAGGTATTCTACATTACTTTTATCATCTTACACGAACAGTCGAAGTGTGATATTTATTGTGCATTGCATTGGAGAATAATACTGAATTTGTAATTATATATTCGATTTTGTAAATATTTGTTTTCTGAAAACAAAGCGTTTGCCATTAAAATTTGTTTGAAGCATGCCGTAGGAAATTTAAAGTAAATTGATTTGATGGTTATGACATAAATTAAAAATGCGTAATCGATTATTATATCATCACGTTGGACAAATAAATAAAGATGCGATATTTATTATGCATAATATTTTATCAAAAATATAAATATTCACTAACATATTCCATTTTCGAAACATTTGTTTTATAAAAAACACAGCTTTAACCTTAATAATACGTTTTATGTTTGCTGTTTTAGTATGAAATTTAAAGTAAATTGATTTTTGGTAGTTATATCATAAAATCTTATTTTAAATTTGTACAGTATTTTTTTATAAAAAGTAATTGCTCTGTGATGTTTTTAGGAAAACGCTTTCACGGAAAAAAAGCACACGTGGCTACTAAATTTTTCATGGCGATGATAAATTTATGTTTATTTCAAAGCATGTGTTTAGTTGTTTGTTGTTGCTCCTTTTTACCGTGGATTAGAATATGTAATATCATAATTATACTTATACAATGCATTCGTGAAATACTTTCAATATAATGGACCCTATTCGATTGAATGTTTTTCATTCTAAGTGTATTTGGCGAATATAAGTTTAATATTTGTTTTAAATGAATGAATTTCCTTAAAAAGTTTCGATAAAAAAAATCAGTTTAAGTAGATTATGGAGATTAAAGATCTAAAACAACTTTCATTTAGCAAAGGATTAAATGTAACCTTAAATTGTGGTACATACGCTACCTGTTTATACCTAATATGGAATTTTATCTTCGAGTTTTAATAAATATTTATGAAGTAAAAGGATATTTTATTCAATTTAAATATATCGTGTTGTACGAACAGTTGAAAAGCGATATTTATCATGCATTATATTGTAAAATAATAGTAAATTTTTATTAATATATTCTTTTGTGTAAATATGCGTTTTCTAAAAACAAGACGTTTGGCATAATACAATTTTAAAGCATGCTGTTTAGAATGAAATATAAAGTCGATAACTTTTCAAGTATTCGTAACATAAAATCTTACCATCTTATATAGTTACCATGGGAACTTGATGACGTTTGCGCACTCTCCGATCATGTTTTCTCCAGAAATCTGACGTGTATGCTCATTTTGACATTTTCAACTTGTTTGTAACATCCTGATGACGTTCGCAGAAGCGAAATGAAACGTTGATGTTTAATTGTGTTTGTAAATTCACGATTTTAATGTATGTACCATTTAGAAAATGTTGTATTTGAATAATAAAATCTTACATTAAAATATTTGTAGATTTTGCTTACAAATTACTGGAAACATCCTATTTTGAAACTATATGATACCCTACGTTTCTCATAAAAAACAGTAACGGATAACAGGGTTACAAGGTTATGTTGTTTGAACAATTTATGAACAGTTTTACGACGCTCTTATATTTATGTATATATAAAAGCATACTTTAAAAAACCTATTTTTTTAACCTTTAATGAAAATATGTAGTATCTTACTACCACTATTACAATTCATTTGATGAAATTCCATTAATATAACCATCAGGAATGGGGTGTTCTTTGTTTCAAGTGCTTTTATGAAAACATTCTTTTTTTCATTTTTTAAAAAGATGAAACTCAATATTTTTTATGAACTGTAAATGACGTATAAAATAAAGTTTTAGTGATTTCAAATTTTCCATTAGTTATTAAATATTTATATTCCATATGAAATGAATTAAATTAATATAATACGGGAAAATATTGTTTTCTATAATTAATTCCAATTTTTTTCCATTCCACACATTTTGTGTGAAATCATCCTATGTTGTATCTTGGACCAGGTAATTTCCTTGTTCCTATATCCATGGTACTATATGAAAGGGAATCATTTTTTTTTCAATGTTTTCAATAATAATGGATGAGAACACAGGCTTTTTGCTGATGTACAATTTTTATATATTTAAATTTTATTTATGCATTTAGATTCTAAAATGCTTTCAATATAAATAAGATTGTAAATATCTGATATAGCCGATCTTTAATCTTCATAAAACTTCCTCTATAAAACGTTATATTATAACCTTTATTAAACGTTTATAATCTTTATAAAATCCTCACAGACTAAATAACAAAAATGATCGTTTAAGTTTCAAAGCATACCTGCACCGTACTTGTAAAAGAGGAGTTTCGAATTGTACTGTTATTTGAAGTTTCTAAAAAGAAAAAAAAAAGCATTTCGGAATTATGGATAACTCAGAAAAGATTATTGTATATATTCGTCAATAGTTACATTAAATTTTCGTAGATTGGGGAACATTTGTCTTTTTTGTACAGTGTAGTTTTACACCTAATGTTTATTTTGAAAGTAAAAATGTAACTTTCTTTTGGAGATCTTGTACGTCATACATTTTAGAGGAACATTTTATTTAGTAACAGGCATAAAGAAGAAAGAAATAATTGTCCGTGCATTTTTGAAAAGCCAATGACTACATTTTGCATCAAAAATCCAAATAAGAAACACAAATCTCAATTCTTCATGCAAACACAAATAAATTTTCTTTTCCTTTTTTTTTTTTTTTTTTTTTTTTTTTTTTTTTTAAATTAATGTTAGAACTTAGTTAAGAGTGTTTAAAGAAAAAAAAGCTTGTTTATTTAAATCAGATATGTTCATGATGAAACAAAAATAACTCATAAAAATGTATTTAAATTTAAATATTATATTTATTTTAAGAACGTAATTCTTACATTTTTTTAAAATATTTTTAGCTACATAAAAATACAAATAAAATGTAAGAACAAGTATAAAAATAATTTCCAAAGCTTCAGATTCATTTTTAAACAAGCATTCTTTAAAAACTGAATTTTTCTTCTTTCTTCAGTTTTTATTTGTATGCAAAATTCTTGTAAAAAAATAAGGAATTGTAAAATAAATTTTCTCAACACTAATTTTATTGTAAAATCTCTGAGGACGATAAATGCATTTCATTCTTTCCTGTATTTTGAACTAATCACTTAACTGTTATTACGTAAAAACGATAGTTATTTTATAATAAAAAACTGTTTACATATAAGGTTGCTCAATAATGATGATTAAAGTAGAAATGAGTATGTATATAAATATTATATTGCTGTGTATGCAAAAATTGCTTTCTTTATGTAATAAAACATTGGAGAACAACAAAGGAAAAGCTTTCAAAAATTAGAATTATTCATATACATTTTATGCCCTAAATTTTCTAGTGTATCATTAAAATTTTAATCCTAGGCGAGATATGAGATCGTTTTAAAAGCGCATTCTTATATCCCATTCATTTATTTCATACACAAAGCTTACGTTTTTTTACATATTTTTAGCTACGTAAAAATACAAATAAAATGTAAGAACAAGTATAAAAATAATTTCCAAAGCTTCAGATTCATTTTTAAACAAGCATTCTTTAAAAACTGAATTTTTCTTCTTTCTTCAGTTTTTATTTGTATGCAAAATTCTTGTAAAAAAATAAGGACTTGTAAAATGAATTTTCTTGTAAAATAAATTTTCTCAACACTAAATTTATTGTAAAATCTCTGAGGACGATAAATGCATTTCATTCTTTCCTGTATTTTGAACTAATCACTTAACTGTTTTTACGTAAAAACGATAGTTATTTTATAATAAAAAACTGTTTACATATAAGGTTGCTCAATAATGATGATTAAAGTAGAAATGAGTATGTATATAAATATTATATTGCTGTGTATGCAAAAATTGCTTTTTTATGTAATAAAACATTGGAGAACAACAAAGGAAAAGCTTTCAAAAATTAGAATTATTCATATACATTTTATGCCCTAAATTTTCTAGTGTATCATTAAAATTTTAATCCTAGGCGAGATATGAGAACGTTTTAAAAGCGCATTCTTATATCCCATTTATTTATTTCATACACAAAGCTTACATTTTTTTACATATTTTTAGCTACGTAAAAATACAAATAAAATGTAAGAACAAGTATAAAAATAATTTCCAAAGCTTCAGATTCATTTTTAAACAAGCATTCTTTAAAAACTGAATTTTTCTTCTTTCTTCAGTTTTTATTTGTATGCAAAATTCTTGTAAAAAATAAGGACTTGTAAAATGAATTTTCTTGTAAAATAAATTTTCTCAACACTAAATTTATTGTAAAATCTCTGAGGACGATAAATGCATTTCATTCTTTCCTGTATTTTGAACTAATCACTTAACTGTTATTACGTAAAAACGATAGTTATTTTATAATAAAAAACTGTTTACATATAAGGTTGCTCAATAATGATGATTAAAGTAGAAATGAGTATGTATATAAATATTATATTGCTGTGTATGCAAAAATTGCTTTTTTATGTAATAAAACATTGGAGAACAACAAAGGAAAAGCTTTCAAAAATTAGAATTATTCATATACATTTTATGCCCTAAATTTTCTAGTGTATCATTAAAATTTTAATCCTAGGCGAGATATGAGAACGTTTTAAAAGCGCATTTTTATATCCCATTTATTTATTTCATACACAAAGCTTACATTTTTTTACATATTTTTAGCTACGTAAAAATACAAATAAAATGTAAGAACAAGTATAAAAATAATTTCCAAAGCTTCAGATTCATTTTTAAACAAGCATTCTTTAAAAACTGAATTTTTCTTCTTTCTTCAGTTTTTATTTGTATGCAAAATTCTTGTAAAAAAATAAGGACTTGTAAAATGAATTTTCTTGTAAAATAAATTTTCTCAACACTAAATTTATTGTAAAATCTCTGAGGAAGATAAATGCATTTCATTCTTTCCTGTATTTTGAACTAATCACTTAACTGTTATTACGTAAAAACGATAGTTATTTTATAATAAAAAACTGTTTACATATAAGGTTGCTCAATAATGATGATTAAAGTAGAAATGAGTATGTATATAAATATTATATTGCTGTGTATGCAAAAATTGCTTTTTTATGTAATAAAACATTGGAGAACAACAAAGGAAAAGCTTTCAAAAATTAGAATTATTCATATACATTTTATGCCCTAAATTTTCTAGTGTATCATTAAAATTTTAATCCTAGGCGAGATATGAGAACGTTTTAAAAGCGCATTCTTATATCCCATTTATTTATTTCATACACAAAGCTTACATTTTTTTACATATTTTTAGCTACGTAAAAATACAAATAAAATGTAAGAACAAGTATAAAAATAATTTCCAAAGCTTCAGATTCATTTTTAAACAAGCATTCTTTAAAAACTGAATTTTTCTTCTTTCTTCAGTTTTTATTTGTATGCAAAATTCTTGTAAAAAAATAAGGACTTGTAAAATGAATTTTCTTGTAAAATAAATTTTCTCAACACTAAATTTATTGTAAAATCTCTGAGGAAGATAAATGCATTTCATTCTTTCCTGTATTTTGAACTAATCACTTAACTGTTATTACGTAAAAACGATAGTTATTTTATAATAAAAAACTGTTTACATATAAGGTTGCTCAATAATGATGATTAAAGTAGAAATGAGTATGTATATAAATATTATATTGCTGTGTATGCAAAAATTGCTTTTTTATGTAATAAAACATTGGAGAACAACAAAGGAAAAGCTTTCAAAAATTAGAATTATTCATATACATTTTATGCCCTAAATTTTCTAGTGTATCATTAAAATTTTAATCCTAGGCGAGATATGAGAACGTTTTAAAAGCGCATTCTTATATCCCATTTATTTATTTCATACACAAAGCTTACATTTTTTTACATATTTTTAGCTACGTAAAAATACAAATAAAATGTAAGATCAAGTATAAAAATAATTTCCAAAGCTTCAGATTCATTTTTAAACAAGCATTCTTTAAAAACTGAATTTTTCTTCTTTCTTCAGTTTTTATTTGTATGCAAAATTCTTGTAAAAAAATAAGGACTTGTAAAATGAATTTTCTTGTAAAATAAATTTTCTCAACACTAAATTTATTGTAAAATCTCTGAGGAAGATAAATGCATTTCATTCTTTCCTGTATTTTGAACTAATCACTTAACTGTTATTACGTAAAAACGATAGTTATTTTATAATAAAAAACTGTTTACATATAAGGTTGCTCAATAATGATGATTAAAGTAGAAATGAGTATGTATATAAATATTATATTGCTGTGTATGCAAAAATTGCTTTTTTATGTAATAAAACATTGGAGAACAACAAAGGAAAAGCTTTCAAAAATTAGAATTATTCATATACATTTTATGCCCTAAATTTTCTAGTGTATCATTAAAATTTTAATCCTAGGCGAGATATGAGAACGTTTTAAAAGCGCATTCTTATATCCCATTTATTTATTTCATACACAAAGCTTAAATTTTTTTACATATTTTTAGCTACGTAAAAATACAAATAAAATGTAAGAACAAGTATAAAAATAATTTCCAAAGCTTCAGATTCATTTTTAAACAAGCATTCTTTAAAAACTGAATTTTTCTTCTTTCTTCAGTTTTTATTTGTATGCAAAATTCTTGTAAAAAAATAAGGACTTGTAAAATGAATTTTCTTGTAAAATAAATTTTCTCAACACTAAATTTATTGTAAAATCTCTGAGGAAGATAAATGCATTTCATTCTTTCCTGTATTTTGAACTAATCACTTAACTGTTATTACGTAAAAACGATAGTTATTTTATAATAAAAAACTGTTTACATATAAGGTTGCTCAATAATGATGATTAAAGTAGAAATGAGTATGTATATAAATATTATATTGCTGTGTATGCAAAAATTGCTTTCTTTATGTAATAAAACATTGGAGAACAACAAAGGAAAAGCTTTCAAAAATTAGAATTATTCATATACATTTTATGCCCTAAATTTTCTAGTGTATCATTAAAATTTTAATCCTAGGCGAGATATGAGAACGTTTTAAAAGCGCATTCTTATATCCCATTTATTTATTTCATACACAAAGCTTACATTTTTTTACATATTTTTAGCTACGTAAAAATACAAATAAAATGTAAGAACAAGTATAAAAATAATTTCCAAAGCTTCAGATTCATTTTTAAACAAGCATTCTTTAAAAACTGAATTTTTCTTCTTTCTTCAGTTTTTATTTGTATGCAAAATTCTTGTAAAAAAATAAGGACTTGTAAAATGAATTTTCTTGTAAAATAAATTTTCTCAACACTAAATTTATTGTAAAATCTCTGAGGAAGATAAATGCATTTCATTCTTTCCTGTATTTTGAACTAATCACTTAACTGTTATTACGTAAAAACGATAGTTATTTTATAATAAAAAACTGTTTACATATAAGGTTGCTCAATAATGATGATTAAAGTAGAAATGAGTATGTATATAAATATTATATTGCTGTGTATGCAAAAATTGCTTTCTTTATGTAATAAAACATTGGAGAACAACAAAGGAAAAGCTTTCAAAAATTAGAATTATTCATATACATTTTATGCCCTAAATTTTCTAGTGTATCATTAAAATTTTAATCCTAGGCGAGATATGAGAACGTTTTAAAAGCGCATTCTTATATCCCATTTATTTATTTCATACACAAAGCTAGATTGTTCAACATTTACATTATTTAGTGAGTACATAAAAAACAATTTATCTAATATATATATACACAAAATTAATTTATTACATAAATATACATAAAATAGCCATAACAATGATGGTGGCGAGATAATCCTGACTAGAAGAAGATATTTTTTTCACAACGACATTCTGGCATCGTGTTCATTATTTCATACAATATAATAATCTCTTGTATGATTGCACTTTGTTTAATACATACACAAAGAAACAACAAACAATTTATGTAATTTATAAAGTAACTGTGAAAGCCCGAAGTCTAATAAATGCTATGTTTTATCGGTAACTGCTACCATTTAGCAACGTAAAGTGGCAAAATCCCAAAATATACCTTTCAACTCTTCTATTTCGGTAAATGCTAGGATTTATCGATTTGTGTTTAGTCGAAGTTGGAAATGAAGGATCAATATACACTCACAAAAAAATTAAACTGGGTTGAAACAATGCTTGGGGCTGCAGTAGCTGCAACAAAAGAACGGTGAAATATTTTCGACATGTGGAACTATGATTCAACCAAAGAACGGTGAAATATTTCCGACATGTGGAACTATGATTCAACCAAAACTCTAAATGTTGAAATGTGATTGCACCATCTAATGATCCTTCATAGTAATCTTTTTAATTATATATACAAAAAAATCACATTATCTGCTCAGATTGAGGTCAATTTCTCATTTCAACTTATAGTGGATGAATTTGAATTTTTATTGGCTTATAAAAATATTGTTCTTTTTAAGGCAACGTGAAAGAAATTGCATTAGAAAATTTAAAAAAATAGAGATATTACTATACTGAAAAATATTGAAGTGGTTGAAAAAATTTTAAAGTGTTGTCTAATAAATTTTTAATGTTGATAGAAATTTTACTCATGTTCTAAAGCGTATGAATATTAAGTTTCGTGCAAACTGGTCGAAACCAGCAGATTTCTATAAGGAACGTACAGACCAAGAACGCCTTTTATATACATAGATTCATCTGAATAAACGAAGCTCTTATTATTCTACTGTAATGGTTTCGTTGTGACATTAATCCTACGTAATTTTTCCGGGCGGTCAGTATCAAATTCTGCAGAGTAATAGCTGCCATGGATGGCATGGCTCGTATAAAGACATTCTGACACAAATCGTGTCCTTGTGGCATAATTAAATATTATAAATGCCTTAAAGTTAAGAGCGTAAATTGAAACCTTCGTGCGATTGTTTCCATTATTTAGAACGTGTGAAGTTTTGGCTGTAGGACATCAATGTTCCATGTTCTAATACATTGGAGTAATGGTAACTTATTAGGTGCGTTCGTAATTATATAAATACGTAGCACCTATAGTCGTCGTTTGGTCCGTCCGTCTGTCCGTCCGTCTGTCTGTCTGTCTGTCTGTCCGTCTGTCCGTCCGTCCGTCTGTCTGTCTGTCCGCATATAACAACGCAAAAACTACCCAACCAAATGGTTTGCAATTTAAAATATATTATCTTTGCAGAATTTTGTCGAGACATTTCAAATTTTATTAAAATCGAATCAAAACTTTAGGAGATATTAATAAAAATATTTATTAAGAAATTTGAATTTTTTTTTTAATTGGTGCTTTTTTGTTATAGGAGCTTCCGAAGTTTAATCGTCAAGCGACCGAGATACTTATTTTATGACAGAAATTAATCTGCAGACGATATAATGCATTTCACAGAATTAAAAATCATCAAGATCTGAATATTTATATAACTAGCTGATACATATATATCTGAATATTTATATAACTAGTTAAGATATTTGTATGAACAGTGTCATAAAATATATTCTTAACTAGCTGTTTAACCCGTTCTACGCACGGGATATCATGAATTTAATTATAAAACGTGCGTACGAACGCACCTAGTTTGTAACGTTTGACGTACAATTTCCAACTTGTTATTATAATAAAATTACACCTCATTTACTTATTTACAAGAACAAAAACACAATCTTGTCTTTAATCATGTTATAAATTAATAGTCCTTAGTTGTAATTTTCCGTAAAATCTTTTCAAATGTGTTACACATAGCAATCAGGTATCAAACTTGACATCTAGAATTCTCAATCTTTCGCTCAAAGAAATTTTGTGCAGACTCTGCAAGTGCTTCTCTGGTTGAGTTATTTGTCGGTAAATGCAAAGCACATTTTTAAGTAAGAAATTAATTAATTTTTATTTTTATTGATATAAAGGTGTAAAATAAAAAGATTATAAACAGTAAAATAGGTTTTATTAGACTGATGATATATGTTTCAGCTCAATCTGAGCCATTATCAAAACAAACAAAAATGTTCGATAAAAACACTGTCTATGAAGTTATTTGAAACGCAATAACTTAATTTTTCACGTACTTTTTAAAAATTGCGCACGTAATTTTTATTTTTTACTCGGGTGTTTTATATTTGTAACCATGGAATTACTCGAGCCACAATTTTGGTAATTGAATATTTTGTTTGATTTGACAATGGCTCAGGTTGAGCTAAAATGTCTAAATCAAACCAATTTACAGTTTATAATCTTTTTATTTTACACCTTTTAGCAATTAAAAAATTATATAATTACAAGGTGTTATGATTTGTTATAATTTATAAATTAATTATTTAAATTTCTTTATTATGTGCTTTATATTCTCTTCTATACATCTTTAGTCAAATATAATAAATACCAAAATTTTAATAGGATTTAACAGATATTTTAAAAATAACTGTATATTTGTATGTTATAAATTAGTTTAAAATAAGATTATGTACAGAAAACATAATCTCAAAAAGATAAAAGCTTCGAATGTTTTAAAATTTCCACAAATACAGTATTTCAAAAGAAAATCTTAGTTTTAACGAGATTTTCGATAATATGTATGGAATTACAGTTAACAAAACAAATTTTGTTTTTAAGATTATAAATTATTCATATATGTTCTTTACAATATAACAACATTTAAATGAGCGGCATATTAACTATCAAAATACTATTCCAAAAGCGTAAATAACATATTATGTATTTTCTAAAACAATGTCTGAAATATACATATATATTTGCATCAGAATAAAATTATAGAGAGAAAATTACTTAACATTAATCCAAAATATTCCACAATTTTTAAATAAACCCAGTATTGGAAAATTTAAAATCTTATTTTTCTTGCATTGCATATCTTATTTTCTTGCATCTTGTATTGTGTTATATTTTGCTGAAATAATTTTAATATAAAATATCTCTTCTTATGACTAATTTATCGTATTAACGCGATTTAGATATTGCATAGCCGCAGAATTTATGTAAGCTGTATTTTAAGTTCACTGTAAAAAATGACCAATGTTTCTTATTTTATGAAAATATGCTATAACCACGAACGAAAATATAATATAATCTACTGAGTTATCCGAAATTTCAAATAGCATGTTAAATTGTCTTTTGAATTCCCAGAAACAAATACATTTTCAAAATTTAAAGAATAATGTATAAAAACAAATTATTTTTAGCTGCCCGAATTTTTCAGAAACGTTTCCGAAGGGTTTTTATAGTGTATTAATTAGTGTCCTCAGGCTGGAATGCCTATTTTTCGAATGTTATCCATTCTCAAGTACACGTTTTCAGCCGCATAAGTTAATTTATACATAAAAGAGTAAAGAAATAATCTTAATTTTAATGTTATTGTTAACGCTGTTAATTTTTCATGTTTGTCTGTTAAACATTTTTTTTTGAGCATGAAAATGTTTACTTCAGAATTGATAGGATTCGAAAAACAGGTATTCCAGGCTGAGGACACTAATTAATATACTATAAAATCCCTTCTGAAACGTTTCTGAAAAATTCGGGCAGCTAAAAATAATTTGTTTTTATAAATTATTCTTTAAATTTTGAAAATGTATACGTTTCTGGGAATTCAAAAGACAATTTAACATGCTATTTGAAATTTCGGATAACTCAGAAGATTATATTATATTTTAGTTCGTGGTTATAGCATATTTTCATAAAATAAGAAACATTGGTCATTTTTTACAGTTTATTAACAAGAACAAAAAATCATACCTCAAGCATAGATTATGTAACATTTTAATTCATAAACCAAAACCAATAACAACGTTGTAACGCACAAATATGAAACTAGTCGTTGGGGGCCACTGTAATACTTACCCATCATGGATATGCATAATGTAAAATATTAAAATAAAAATGTGTAAACTACTTATAAAGTGCATTGCAATTCAAATAAAATCGTGACTTGATGACGTCACAAACTTTAAAGTCTCGATTACTGAATTGCTTGAAAGAAAAATCCTTATAACTCCAAAAATAATAATCCTATTAACTAGCAGTTTATTGCATCTGATTAAGCGTCAAATTTCCAATTAAAATATATATTTGAAGTGAAATTTGGATGAAATACAGGGTCATGAAAAATCGAAGAGTGTGGGAAATAGGATTCCAAATATCTCGGCAACTAATTATTCGATCAACTTCATGCTTTATGCAAAAGTTATGTTTTTTATTGTCTTTTATATTCATTTCTTAAAATAAACAATTTCGAAAATTTTTATATACCTTTCATCAGAACGAATATTTCGAGAGTCCGAAAAAAATTGTTCCGGTTAATCGAGGTTATTGAAATGAAATAGGCTTCTTCCCATTATTACATACTAAGTACATACCACATTGCAAGTCTCTATCTCAATTTTGTCGGGAGATAGAGCGTTTACAGACACACAGACACACACACAGACACACAGACGGACGGCAAAATTTTTTTTCTAAAAATATGTTTTTCGGAATCTCCAGTGTCTGAAACGTGTAAATCCGTCAAAAAAAAAATTTCGATTTTCAAAACGATTACAAGACTTACGCTATACTACGTATGATGGGTAAGTAAAACTGCTACAAAAAACCGCATACGGCCGTTTCAAGGATTTCTCGATCCCCTTCAAAAAAAAAAAAAAAAAAAAAAAAAAAAAAAAAAAAAAAGATGAGTTTAAGAGACACCTCGGTTATAGCCCCGAGTACTGGCTTGAATGAAAATGCTAAAGCAAGAATTTATATGTTCCAAAGAAGTGACGCAGTTAACCGGAAATAACTGAAAAAAGGAGTCACTGCGCAGAATCCCTCCACACGTGCGAGAGAAAAGGGGTGCTGGTCATATATTCTTTAATTTTCGAGGGGGTTTGACTATTAAGCAGATATTGAAACGTTTAAGGATGTATTTAAAAATTTTTTTAAAGCTTGGATAATATTGAAGAGTATAAAGTTTGTATTTTTGCGAATCAACTTTGTTTTTTGGTTTCTCATTATTGGCGATATCCATGATAAATTTATTAATATGGTGGATATCGCCAATAATGAGGAACCAGAAAACTAAGTTGATTCGCTAAAATACAAACTTTATGTTCTTCAAGCATTAAGTTTCAAGCTTTATGTTCTTATGTTCATCCAAGCTTTTTTAACAAATTAAAATACAACCTTGAACGTTTCAATATATGCTTAATAGCCAAACGCCTTACAAATTAAAGAATATAATTTGCAGTAAAATTGACCCAATTAATTTTGAGAATTATTCAGTAGTATATGAAATACATTTTATTAAAGAAGACGGATCTAATAATTACTATATTGGCATGACATACCAGAAATTTAATAACAGAAAATTGTGAATATAGCTGATATTAAGTATATAATAGAAAAACCACAGCCCTGACAAGATTATATCAAGAAGAAACCATCCAAATAAATTTCAATGAAAGTAAAATAATTTTCCCTCCAGTCTATATTACTGATCAATAATAAGAGAAACCACAGAGATAGTAACACGAAAAATACAATATGTAACGATGCAGCACCTTTTAACTTACCGAAATTGTGGCACGAGTTACTCCATGGTTACAAATATGAAAACAAACAACCCAGTAGAAGTAAAAGATAACGTGCGTATTTTTAAAAAGTTCATGAAACTTAAATGATAGCATTTCAAATAATTACTTCAAAGACCGTGCAATTATAGTTAGAATATTCTCATTTGTTTTTGAAAATGTCTCAGAGTAAGCCGAAACATCTCAACAATCTATTAAAAGTTATTATTTTACTGTATATTTTGTTGTTAATTTACAACTTTTAGCATTTAAAATAAATATAAAGTGTATTTTGATGATGTTACACTATTTCAAACATAAGAAAAATTAATTGCATTTTTGAAGTGCACTAATACATGCTTTCTGCAGAATATGGAGTGCAAAGCATTTATGAATCATTTACAGGTGCACACAATTAATGCTGATACATAATGGTCTAAATGGAAAAAACTTTTGCAGTATATATTAAGGTTGTTACAAGTTATATGTTAAGGTTGTTGCAGTATATTTTAAGGGTGTTTTTAAGGTTGTTAAGGTTGTTTTGAATGCTATTTCAATCATAAATAAATTTACGTACAATACTGAGGTACTTTATAATTTGTAAGTTGCTTACTGAAAATATAATGTGTATTTATCTTTTATGTACAGGGACACACAAAAGATATTGGTTACAATACGATAAATTATTGGAAGTGCGCTTTCAACTTATGTTTGCGTTTTTAAGTTTAACCTCATTTTGCATAGAACGTTTTGTTTATAAATTTTGTTGATCGTGTACAGGGCTACACAAAGGAATTTATAAGTATTACTGACTATGCGGATGATTTGCTTAAGTAGAAATTTTAACAGCATTATGCGTTTTCCTGCTGAACTATATTTAGTTTCTTAATGGAAGTTTGTGGAATATAAATAAATTCATATACAGGGCTAGGGAAAGAACAAGACACATTGTCGTTTATAGTTGGTAATTGCTGGAAGTGCGTTTTATGTTGTGTAATGCGTTTTCGAACTGAATTAATTTTAAGCGTAATATGCGTTGTGTACAAAAATCTTTAGATAATATATAATGGTATATAGACCTGTACAAAAGAATTCGTGTGCATTTCCATCTAATGATGAAAATTGCTAAAAGCGAATTTTCTAACTGAATTAAATTTTATCATGCTATGTTGAATATATAAAAATCCATAGATAATATACAGGGTTGCACAAAATTATTAGACTAATTTTTCGACTTTAGAAGGTAATTTCTAAAACTTGATTTTTCAACAAAACTTGATTTTTTTACATATTTTCTAAACTGCTTATTTACATATATTATTTTCCCTTATTGAATGGTGAGGTTTCATTACAGTTTTCTATGTGTTTTGAAAAATATTTCATAATCTAAAATTAACTCATGAGTTTTCGCTCTTGTTTTACAAATATTATTGTTACTTCTTTTCATTGGAGTAATTATCAGTATTCCTTATTTATAAGATAACTAACATAAAGCTATTGAACAATAAAAGAAATTTAAAATTTATTATGCTGGAATTTTCTGGCACATTTAAAATAAACAACAAGTCAGTTTTAATAAAGAAACTTTTGATATTTTTCCCTTCTGTCACTTTTAAGAATCTAATCTGTCTTCCTCATTTAATTAAAGTAAATATGAAACAAAGCTTTTATTAATACTCTTTCTTGAATTAGAAGACAATATTATGATGGTTCAGCTGCAAAACGTTTGAAAGTTTAAATTAAAATTATGAAGTTTAGTATTGCAGCGAAAATATTTAATAGAAGCTATGGAATATTATATAATTAGGAAATTTATCCAATGTTAAATGATTTCTCAAAATTGTTTAAAAAATATATAAAACAAATAATTGCACGAAAATTATTAATTTTAGTAATTCGTAATTTCAAAAATACTTAAAAAGGAAATATGAGCAAGATACTTTATTTCCTTCAATTTAATTTCAATAAATAAATATAAACATGAAATGCATAGTTCTGGCAGCATTTATGATGATATTGTGGGGATAAAATGTTCAGGTTTTTTTTTAATGGAATAGGTATCGGGAGTACTTTATAAAATTATTTGCTTTGTCAGTAAAATAATACAGACCGTTTTGTGTTACATTTAAACACTAAAAATTATCTGCACTATTTTACTACACATAAGGTAGGTGAACCAAAGGTGGTCATACTTAAGCTTTGAGGATTATTTATAATTTTTTGGTTGGGTGTATGTGGCTGAATTTTTGTTTGTAAAATTTTACACTTATCTCCAGAACATATCAAGTATAATTTTCTTTGTAAAATAAAATTTAATTACTTTTATAATACAATTTCAAAATTGTAATTTGTGCCCACCTTTGTCGCATAGTGTTCTTAAAGATGGCCCATATATTGAAATCAAATTTAAAATGTGAAAAAATACTCGACAAACTATTTTGTTTACTATTATGCTCTGATTATTCTTTCTTTCTTTTGATATATTTCCCGTTTTTTTATTAATCTTCTTATCTCATTACACGAAAAGATCTTGAAGCACTTTTTGTGCACGATAGTTCTGGGATTTTCTTCTGGGAGTTACTGACTTCTTTTGAGTGATTTCTGGTGTTAACAATAAACGGTAATAAGGTTTTCAGTATTTATGTAGAAGTTTTGAGAATATGGCTTACTACACTGATACATTTGTTTTCTAAGGTGGCCACCTTGAGAAGATGCGTATGGTCGCTATTTGCACGACGTAAAAGTATTACTCTGATAAATCTCTAAATTTGGTTAAAAAGAAGGAAATAAGCTTTCAGAAAACATATCGTAACTCAATGTTCTAAGAATTTAAACACATGTAAATTAAAATATCTTCTGACCTGAAAATTAGAATGACTACTCCTCAAAAGTGAAATCACTGCATAAAATGTCAGATGATCAAGGTGATATCTTTAAATTCAGCCACGTGCACTGTAGATAGATGATTAACAATGTAGTAGCACCATTTTGTGATTAAAAATTAAATTAATTCTACTTTTGAGGGGTGGACTACATTAGAAATACTGGCCACCATTCGTTCACCCATTTTATATTACTTTATACGAGGGTCGATCCAGAAATCTGATTCCCATCAAATTTGCAAATAGACAACATTGTTTATTCTCATAGAAATTTACATCGTTGGAAAGAAGAACGTTTTCGCTATTTCTCTACATAAACGCCATCTTTTTCTACGCATTTTTGTAGACGGTGCTCCAATTTCTGTATCCTATGTCGTAGAACTCTAAAGCCAAGCCGCTGAGGAAGCGTTTCACCTCTTCTTTGACGTCATCGTCGCTCCGGATGCATTGGACATCCAAATGTTCCTTTATCTTGGGGAACAAGTGATTATCACTTGTGATAATCCCAAGATAAAGAACATTTGGGTGTCCAACACTTCCGGAGCGACGATGACGTCAAAAAAAGAGGTGAAACGCTTCCTCAGCGGGTTGGCGGCGGAGTTCTACGACATTGGATACAGAAATTGGAGCACCGTCTACAAAAATGCGTAGAAAAAGATGGCGATTATGTAGAAAAATAGAGAAAACTTTCTTCTTTTCAACGATATAAATTTCTATGAGAATAAACAATGTTGTCTATTTGTAAATTGGATGGGAACCTTATTTCTGGATCGACCCTCGTATTTACAGTCTTGTATATGTGTTGGAAAATGTTTCATAATCTATTATTAACACATGAGCTTTCGTTCTTGCTTTACTTCTTCTCTTTGGAGCAATTATCAGGACTCCATATTCATCATATAACTAACATAAGACTATATTTTACGCTTTCTTTTAACCACTAAACTTTTTAGGTAAATTTTGCCTTATTCAATCGCCGAAATCTGTGATTAAATAAGGAAATGATTACAAAAAAGTTTACTGGCAACACAAAAACGCAAGAATTATCATCTATGATATTGCACGAGAAAAATTCTCCTTTTACTTACAATTCTTAATATAATATTTTATTTATATTAATATTAGTGTCACATACTGAAATAAAATAATATTTTTCTCAAGTAATTTCATTGTAATAGAAATAGAAATACATACATTTAATTAAATAAGTTTTTAATTAATAGAATATCTAGTAACGAAATGGCACATTACTTTACAATCTAGCGAAAAACAATTTTATTTGGAAGGTTTTTTTTTTAATTTGCGAAAATCACTATTATTTCTATAAAAAAATTACAGATTATTTGTTTCGTTAACAATTTTTTATAAGTAAAAACTAATAAAGATAACTAAAAATTTTATGTAAATTAATTTAAATAAAATTTAACGCTGTTTGCAGAAATAGGATTTTTTCGATGTTTTTATAAATATAAATTAATTTAACTATTATTAACTCTTTTCGATAACTATTATTAATTGCTTTCGCTAACTATTACCTTTTATTTTCGCTAATTAATAATATACTTAAGGATTTCCATTTGAAATTTGATGTATATCAACTCATTAAACTTGACGTTTTTTCATGTTTATAAATGTTGAAATTTTAGGGGGAAGTTTTCTCATAATTTATATATATATATATATTTTCATTGAGTTGGTAAAGCTATGTGTTTCTAACGACGTTATATTTTAAAATGTCAAAAAATAACTTAATTGTTTAATTGTTATATTATTTTTTTAGTAAAATAAAGCTTTAAACGTTATTAAATTTAACATTTTTAATAAATACTATATTTTTCTTTATATTTTAATCTGCAAACTATCACAATTTGTAAATTATTCAGACTTTTAAAATATTTTAAAGTGTTTTATAAAAATTGTAAGTCCATAAATGTTTCTAGTTTTTAATTAATAAGAATATTTAAATCTATGCAAACATATATAAGCCGTAATAAAAATAAATTATTACATTCAAAACAAGGTTTTTATGTTCTGTATTATCACCTACGTTGTAATTTTGAAACTTGATCTTCTAAATTGTTAAATGCTAATAACGAAAGAAATGTAAACTTTAAACATTTTCTATACGCACCTGATATATTGTTTTCTAAAGACGTTATGTCTAGATTTATTTTCTAACCACTTATAGGCTTTTGATTTATTACTAAAAAATGTAAAAATTTACAATTATGATATCTAAGCTTTGCTTAAAGTAGACGGATATACTATACAAATATAAAATTTAGACACATTTTTTCAATGTTTATTGTTATGCATTTCTGAACTAAGTTCAGAATTCCTAAACTTTGAAAATCCATACTACTTTCATTTGAATAAAATTGTTATACGAATATAAAATTTAAAAAAAATGAAAGTGCTCGTTGTTCATTGCAGTCTTCATTTTTTTTCCTTTTAATTCAATCGTCTATAATATTTTTCAAGAAACATATTTTAAGTTATGTGTGAGCATATATTTATAAAAATACAGAAGGATGTTTGTTATTTGGGAAATTCACAATACAATAAATAACTTTGCAATATTTTATGATTTTATTATATATTCATTCATTTAAAGTGTTTACGCTTCATATTAAAACTATATGTTTTGGTTAAAATCTGCTCTAAATAGTATACAATATTTCAGACAATGAAACATATTTAAAAATGAAATACATTCTATATGTAAATAAATATATATTCTCAATTAATTTATACTCGTATTTTATATAAAAGTAAGGATAAATATTTTGTTAGAATATCCAAGCGATGAAAAATACAAAAATATTGAAACTGATAATGTACAGGGTTATTCTAAATGATGGACCCGTTTTCAAAAAATTGTATCAATTAAAGTACAAATCCAAAATGAACAATCTTCATACAAACGAAAAGAGGAAGTTTCAAATTTTTTTTAAGACGAAATGACCGCTGCACTGCAATTTGCAACTCGCTTCTTGCGAACTCAAGAAAGCAGAAAACCTTGTGCTCCACAGTAGCCATCTTACTCACAACTGACAGTGAAACGAAATCACGGCCTATTGCCGCGCGACCTCTACCGGCCGCCTCTGAAACCATTACCGCCTTGAAATCCGTGCACTCAGTAACAGCAGATACGCTTTCTGGTGTGTGGAACGAGTTTGGCTATCGCATTGAAGTTTGCCGTCCAGCAAACGGTGAACACATTGAACATTTATAATGTCTTAAAAAACTTTTAAACTTCCTCTTTTCATTGGTATAAAGATTGTTCATTTTAGATTCGTACTTTAATAAATATAATTTTTTGAAAATGGGTCCATCATTTAGAATAACCCTGTCTGTTAATTAATTTAAGGTATTTAAGTTTCATATTAAAACTACATGTTTTGGTTAAAATCTGCTCTAAATAGTATACAATATTACAGACAATGAAACATATATAAAAATAAAATACATTTTGTATGTAAATAAATATATGTCCTCAATTAATGTATACCCATATTTTATATAAAAGTAAGGATAAATTTTTGTTAGAATATCCAAGCGATGGAAAAATACAAAATTATTGAAACTGATAATGTATAATATCGGAATACAGTATTTACTTTAGAAACATTTACAAATTTTGTTCGATTATTGGATATTATATGGATTTTATTGTAAATATTTTTTATATGCAACTTATTTAAAATGTATGACTTTTGTGAGTATATTAAAAGAAATATATGAACCAGTATGATTTTAAATAAATCAGAATATAAATGTAAAAAAAATGATTATCAGATCGAAGAAATACATTTTTAAAGAATAGTTTATATATACAGCAGAACTTGTTTTACACGCTTTTCTACAATAGCATATTTCCGTGTAAATGTATCCACGCATTCCATCCTTCTCGCATTTAAATTTTAAAATCTCAATACTATTAAAATAATGTTTTTTCAAAGAATAATTTTTATATACAGCAGAGTCTGTTTTATGAGCATTCCTGCATTTGTATACTCCATCGGAAATGAATTCACATATTCCCTTCTAACTGCAATTATGTATCACTACTATTACGATAATTGTATTGGTGACTTACGATTGGTGACATACGATGATGACTTACGTGGTGTTTACGATAATTCATTCCTGTATTGCCATTGTTCTCATTATTTATGCACTGAAATCGAAAGATAGAAAAAGAGCTGCCTCCTTGTTCTTCAATATGATTTCTAGAGTTCAGTGTTACAAATATAGTGATGGTTATATGAGAACTGAAATTGGCAGTTTTTTGTATTGTTTTATATGAAATGCTTTAACGTAATTCGTTTTTATCGGTTTATAAATACTACGGGATTCAACCGAGCTTCTCGTGTTACAGAATGTACGTGAAACCCTAATTACTTTATTATTGATGTATTTCGTGTAGACTTCCCTTTTTAACACTTTCCAACCCAGTTGAAAAGTGTTTAAGACTTCGGTTTGTCTGCCGTCTGGCCGTCTGCTGTCTGTCAGTATTTTACTCCCGTAGATATGCTCGGATTGCCCTGAAATTTTTGTATGTTATTGTCGTTTACTATAGCATTTTCCCTATTTCAACTGAAGCGCGTAGCATTTATAGTTGTTTTACAGGGACAGTCAAAAATATTCCGTTACATTACAGTCAATGGGAAATAATCGTTTCAAGTGCATTTTGATGTCCCTACGTCATTTATAACATAAGGAAATTGATATTTAATTATGAAGATATATAATTGATATATAATTATATTGATAATTGCATTAATTATAATTGTATTAATATATTAAATTGATAATTGATATATAATTTTAAAACATGATTCTTGTAGAATATGAGGTGCAAAGCATTAATTATTCATTTACAGGGTCAAACAAAATAGTTCTGTTACACATCGTTCTATGGGGAAAAATCGATTGCCGTGTACTTTAGTGATATTTCACTATTTCAAACATAATGAAATTTATATGTATTATTGAGGTGCGCTATAAAATGCTCTCTTGTGCGTATTGCGTTTATTTACAGGGACGCACAAAATATATTGGTTACAGTACATATGCGATATTTAAAGTCTATGAGTGATAAGTGCGCTTTCAACTTTGGTTTGCGTTTTTAAGTACAACTAAATTTTTTCATAGTACGTGTGTGTTTATAAACTCGGTTGATCATATACAGGGCTACATAAGGGAATTCGTAAGTATTACAGACTATGGAAGTGAATTGCTTAAGGGTAGTTTTTAATTGTGTTTACGCATTTTCTTGCTGAACTAGTAGTAGTAGTTTTTAGTAGACTAATAGATTATAATAATAATAATAATTATAGATTATAATTATAATTTTTAGTAGTATTCAGTAGACTAATAGAAGTTTGTGGAATATAAATAAATTCATATACAGGGCTACGCAAAGAAAAGATAAATTGTCGTTTACAGTTGATAATTGCTGCGAGTGACTGTTAAGTCGCCTTTTAGCTTAATATGTTGTGTGTACAAAATTCTTCAGATAATATACAGGGCTGTACAAAAGATTTCGAGTGCATTCCCATCGACTGGCAAAAATTGCTAAATGTGAATATTCTAACTGAACTAAATTTTATCTTACTATATATCCACATCTATTGATTATATGCAGGGCTGCACAAAGTAATTCGACTACTTTTTTGATACTGGAAGGTCATTTCGTAAACTGTAATTTTCAATGTGTTTTATGTTTTCTTATCTATTTACTTAGATATCTTCTTTCACCTTATTTAACGGTGACGTTTCGTTACAGTTTTCTGGCTGTGTTGGAAAGTGTTTCATAATCTATGCTGGACGCATGATTTTTGTTTTATTTGTAAAAAGCATCTATTTTTGAAAAATATGAATAATGTATTAAATCAAAGTTATGAAATTTATTAAAAGCGATACTTTCGTATAAGACGTATAAGGAGTTAATAGCTGAAGAACTGCACTTGTATGGATGAAGGCTCAGCTCCTGTTTGACCATACGTCGAACCGATTCACGAGCAATCCCTGTCTGCCTCGCTATTTTTCTCGTCGACACCTGAGGAATTCAGGAAACGAGTTTCTTAATCAATGTCGGTTTCTGGAAGTGTTCACAGTCCTTTTTCTGCCTTTTTTTCTCTGATTTCTTCATGGCCAAGCTCCTTGAATCCCTTGATTGCTTTGGCACTGAAAGCAATCAAGAAATCTCTCACACACGCTTTCCATGACAATGAATCTCCAAAATCGCGTTCTGTTTGTTGGCCATTCTCTTAAAACAAATTAAAATTGGAGCGAAGATTAATAAGTGAAAAAAAAAAACTCTGAGAATCAAGTAATAACAAAATCATCAACCGTGACGTTAATTTTAGTCAGCAAACGTTATTTCTTGTCACCCTCTAATCACGTTTTTCGTTTTAAATGCTTTTCAAATGTGTGCATGTAACTTACACGCGTAATATAAGTCAAGCGGGGGAATGCCCCACGTAGGGGTCATTTGATAGGGACTCACGGTAAACTATGTAAAGGCAAGAATTGGCCAAATATACGAATACTTGATATTTTATTAAAAACACGCGAAAATTTTAAAAAATGAAAATAAATTGCCATATACTTTCCAAAAATGTTGCTTTTGTACTTCTTAAAAGTAAGTAATTAAAATAAAATATGTCATAATTTATTTCATATGCATGTTTTTCTAAATAATTTTTTCGATGTCTATAAATATTTAAATAGTCTATGGGTTTATATTGTTATTTAAAATTCTTAAATAAATCTTAGGAATAATCTATACTTCTTCGAGTAATATAATCCACACTAAGTGCATCTTAACGGATAAACTGTGCATTTTAACGGATGCACATATTACAAAAATATGTGCATCCGTTTTGAAATGTTACATTATCAAAATCTGCGATTTTTTTTAATAAAGTATATTAACTTGTGAATTTTCAATAAAAATTCAGTGTTATGCCAGATTTTAATTTATTTTTAAATAACTGTCTACTGGCATAAAAAGCGCATGCACAGTTATTTTATTAAAGTCCTTATAAGCAACAAAATGTATCAATCGAGAAACTACTTTAAAACAGGAATGCAAGGGACCTTTTAAAAATATGTTAAAATACTATTAAATAGCTTCAAAAATTACATTAAAATTATCATATTTTAAGTAACTTGAATTTGTTTTAAAATGTTTATTGAATTTTTTCTACAGAATACTTTTATAAAAAAAAAATGTTGGAAAACGTAAGTAATAAAAATTTATTTTTAAAGTCGTTTGCCGTGAAAAAACTTCGTAAAAATCCATTATATGTATTGTACAGTCGTGGAAAAAAAATAACACCGTCCACCACCTCTGCAACAAATTATTCTGGAAGAAAGTTATTAGTACCAAACGATTGGGAAATAAAGTTTACTTTCAAATTATGTCTATAAAGTTTGCTTAGGGGGGCATCTACATATCAAAACCAGCCCAAACTTTGTTTTTTTCAATAGCAACACCCAATTTTTTACAATATTTGAAATTTTCGGAGCAAACTATGCCTAGATACCAAATTTCAGATAATTTGGATGATAAGTTTTTGAAATATAAACATTCAAAATTTAGAACTTCTAATGTTAAATTAAATTTTCATATTTTTATTAATATCTCTTGAAATTATAATCCTAAAGTGCTAATTGTTTATTTGGTTATAATGCTAAAAAACACAAGCATATATACGTTGAATTTGTAATTTTTATAATTTTGTAATTGAGTTATGATATTATGTCTTGTTTTATGCGCATTTAAAATTTTAATTTTTTTCTTCCAAGTAGTTTTCAAATGATGCTTAAATAACGGCAAGATGCTAGTTCAAGAGGCTATTTATGATGTGCAGAAAAGCATAATTTGAAAAAATATTTTACTCATTTTATAGCATAGTTACCAACCTCCCGATTTTTTTAATACCAGTAAAATCTTGCACAAATTTTCGCTTTATTAAACTACAGAAATTGTACAATAAAATAAAACAAATATTTTTACATAAAAATACTGGTGTGGAAAAAAACGGGAGGTTGGCAACTATGTTATAGTTACAGTTTATGCACTTTTTGTGCACAATTCAGTTTGCACTTTTTATGCATAACAGAGGTGCCAAATACGCTCAGATTTTGTGCACTTTTTTTGCAAACTCTTTGTAGCTGGGTATTAAGTGAGTAAAATGGTCATATTGGCAAGGAATAATACATTAATAGGAGTGACATAGTCATTCTGTGGCATTTTAACAATCGAGTACCGAAATTCAATTTGGATACAGCCTCTAAAATATGCTGATTTTAAAATAAATTATTTCTCTGAAACTAATCGTAGGAATTTCGTGAAATTTGGTATTTAGGCATAGTTTAAACTGAAGATTAAAAATATTTTGTCAAAATTGGGTTTTGTTATTCAAAAAAAAATAAAGTTTTGGTTTGTTTTGATATGTTGATGGTCCCCTAAGAAAAATGTATCTTAAAAGTACACTTTATTTCCAATCGTTTGGAACCAGTAACTTTCTTCTACAGTAATTTATGTCAGAGTTAGTAGGGAGTCGTCACTTATTTTTTCCACAACAGTACATTATATTGCATTTGTAACATATCCATTTTTATGGTATGAAAACAGTGTTTCTGCGTTAAATTAAAATTCAAAATACAGTAAATGTGCCACTTTAATTGTAAACGACATTTCCAAATTCAAAACTGCACGAGATAAGGAAAAAAAAAGTCAATTTTACAATTGTAGAGTGTACTGGATTAATATGAAATTATGTCGTCCATGGAAATCATAGAAACTCGACAGAGTTTCTCGCCAAGCATAAGAAACAGCAATGCATTGAAGCGTAAATGAAAGGAATTTTCGCCAATGGATGCCAAACGATTTTACATTTTTTTTTTTTTTTTTGCACTCAGTCTAGTTTATATTTTGCGGACGGGACAAAACGAGTTTTTGACACATCTATATCTCGCGTTCTATTTATGATAGAAACAAAATTCTTGATTCTATGGAATGGGGCCTGCCACGCAACTAAGAAATCAAAAGTAAAGCAAAATCCGACGAATAGGTTTTCAGTAAATGCGATTTTAAAAGTGCTGTTTTTTGCACTTTTTAAATCTTGTACAGACCAAAAACTGTTGACAGGGCTACAGCAATGTGTAATTATCGGATTTATATGCAGTTTGCGTCATTTGAATTGTTTTTATGAGTAGTTCAAACCTTTGTGAATTTCATGTAAAAATATTAATTAGTTTTTGATTTATATCAGTTTAAAGTTATTGGTTACTATACTTAACATAGAGCAAAAAAATAATAAATGACCCAACTCTTTTAGGAATGGTCGTATACACATGATATTAAGATATGTTATTACAGTCGAACTAAGTAAGCTTCCTATTATAAAAAAATAGTAACATTTAAGATTCATTTACAGGGTCTCACAAAAGATTTTTTGATATAGGGCTAAAGAGTTGTGTAATTATCCGATTTTTACGCGGTTTGCAGCATTTGAATTGTTTGTATGAGTAGTTTAAATATTTAATATTTTGTGTAAAAATATTATTTAGTTTTTTTATGTATACCACTTTAAAGTCATTTATTCCTATACCTTAAGATGATGCAAAGAAGTATTAAATGGTCGAACTCTTTTAAAAAAGAACGTATGCGCATGATGTTAAAATATGTTACTACGAACGACCTAAGTTAGCTAGTTACCTAAGTGTAAAACAGATTTGTAGAATTTACTGTTCGTTTACAGAGTAACTCAAAATTTTTTTTAATAAGACTAAATAGTTGTGTAATTAGCGAATTTTTACGTTGAAGTACTTGATTCCTGTACTTAACACAGAGAAAAAACAATAGTAAATAGCATAACTTTTGTCAAAGTGGCTATATACACAAGAATTTCAAATATGTTACTACATCCGATTCATTTAAACTCTCTATTGCAAAGTGGCATTGAAACATACACGTTTCGTTTACAGAGTCCCTTAGAAGATCTTGATTACATTACAACCGATGTGATACCTGAGTGAGATGTATTTCAATGATTTTATACTCTTTCAATCTCTGTAAGGTTTTATTATCTTGCTTTAAAATTTAATACGATTTCATTTTATCCGCCTGAGTTAACCTGAAGTTATGGTAATCTGAAGCTCTAAACCTATTAAAATATAGTATTTTCATCGATTAAAAAAACTGTGTTTATTTATAAATATATAATTCTAGCGTATCAGGAATTGGTTGAAATAGTGATTACAAAATTCCAACTTTACATTCATGCGCTGAGAAGTAGAATGTAAAAATGTTGCTACCCCAAGATTAGAAGTTTTGCGTTTAAATATTTGCCGTTCATCAAATCTCCGGCTATGACGAACTTAAAATGCTTTAAAAACGGGCCTAGAGCACAATGAAAAGGAAATAACTTCTTAAATTCCCCATAAATATTTAAAATGCAAAATTTCGTATACAATAGAAGATCGGTAACGAACTGTTCGGTTTACGGTTAAATTTTAATAAAATTTTACATCTTTTTAAACGGTTCATTATGTAAACGCTTTAGTCTTTGCGGTCTATTTACAAAACCACACAAAATTTTGGAATACATGTCATCCTACGAACAGTTTTTATTTTGAAATCACTTTAATAGTTTTTATACTTTTGCAAACGTTGCGAATCTTATATTTTCCCGAATCTCGAAACGTTGAGTTAAAAAACTTAACAAATAAAAATCTTTTAAGGTGCTCAGTAATTTTCAAAAATAATATTTAATATATTAGTATAAAAATCAATGTGAATTAGAATGGTTTGTAGATAAAAAAATTGATTATTCTCGGTAAAGTATGCTCCATAAACTTATATTGACCGAAAAAAGTGCTTCTTATTTTTCCATATTTTTCTGAAGCTGTAGTATTTTAATTAGCTTGTAAACTACTGTAAAATTTTCTATTTTTTTTAATGTACATAAACGGAAGAGTGATATAAACAAAAGAAAAAGGAAAATAAACATGTCATAAATAATCTGATGAATACAATGTAAGGAAATTAATATAAAAGTTTCCCCGTTGCTATGGTAGCGACATGTACATTGGAATAAGTCACTCAATAAATTGTATAATTCTGATGTATAATCTGTACATCACTATTAATATTTTTTTTGCCCCTTTTATCTGTCTTTTATCTTTTCTTTCCTGAGTAAAAATGGAATCTGTATAATTGAAATTAAGTACCTTACAAAAAGGAGTGATATCTCATCAAAAACAACTCGTTGTAAATGATCCCGCCAAGCCACAAATCTAAAACGTCAGTCATAAAAAGAAGTGATATCACATAAAAAGAAGCGATATAGAAGTGCATACTCCGAGTCCCGTGTAAAAATGTATCACCACTCATAATGTTTCCAAAGGACTCGGAGTGAGGTACAGTATGTGAAAACTGCTTGGCGACTTGCAGGCTTTTATAATATATGCAGTATATCAATTTTGAAAATCGAAAAAATAAATTTTTAATTTTTGTTATATCACTTTTATAAATATTTTTGTATGCGAAAGAACTGTCAGAGCTGATTTTTCCCCAGATCTGTGCGATTCCGCTTACACTAGAATTACTGCAATATAACTCAATTTAGTTAACGTTTATTATAAGGTGCATTGTTATTAATATGCGTATGATCATTATATATATATATATATATATATATTACAAACTCAAAATCTTTACATGTTTACTAAGAAAATCCTCTTCGTAAGAGTGGTGTTTCTAGTTTAAATAATGGTAAATAGAGTCAACAAATTGATTTTTCAAGCTCATAACATGCAAACACAGAAGCTTCAACTTTTTACAATTTTATGGGAGCAAAATAAATAAATAAATAAAATAAAATAAAAATAATATAGTCATATGTAATTGCAGGAAACGCAAACATTATAAAAGCCTGCAGGTCGCAAAGCAGTTTTCACATACTGTACCTCACTCTGAGTCCTTTGGAAACATTATGAGTGGTGATAGATTTTTACACGGGACTCGGAGTATGCACTTCTATATAGATTCTTTTTATGTGATATCACTTCTTTTTATGATTTACGGTTTAGGTTTGTGGCTTGGCGGGATCATTTACAACGAGTTGTTTTTGATGAGATATAACTTTATCAGAAGCTCCTAAAATGTATTTTTTTTAATCAGTCAACATTTTGCCACTAATGGCATGCAAAAAGTGTGGCACTATGTAGCAAACTCACATTTAACCCGTCAGCACACGCACTGGGATAAAATCTACCCCAGCTTACAACTATTACTTAAAAATGTGCGAAAATAGTTCGTGATCATTCTGAGCTTTATAGTACCTTTCAAGCTGAATGATATCAAGATGTGGCCAAAACGAATTTACCTCCGGTTGTGGATTTTCCATTATTTTATTATAAAAATTTCACGTGGGAGGAAATTTACCCCACGCGTTATTTAACGTAACCCATAATGATAGGAAAATGTTAATGCAAATGTTTATGTAAAAAATATAGTGTGCAAATAATAATATAATTTTTCTTTTAAACGTTAACAACTCTTGCACACACAGTTTCTATATATCAGTTTTATATTTTTTTGTATTTTCATGGCTGAATTTGGATTGTAAAAGTATGTAATGATTGTATGTAGTGATATGCAGAAAAAAATCTTAGTAAGACATTTTATGTTTTTTTTTTTTGCTTTAAATATAAAAGAACTTTTTATTTTATGTTAAATTATGTCCTTTATTGATTTACAGTTTATTTCAAAATATAAATTTTTGGTTATAATCTAACCGGGGGGAAACTGACACAAGAAAACCCATTGGGGTAAAATTTATCCCGCGCGTGTAGTAACGTAATTGAAAGGGGCGCGTGTTCTGACGGGTTAATAATAAAAGTAACATATGCGAGCAAGATACAGTTTGTTTTAATAAAAAATTCAAACTCAGTAGCTCAATTCTTCCACTATTTTCTGCAATGCATCATGTGTTCTGCACGTATTCCGATAGATACGTTAATTAAATTGATTTTATTCTTATAATAAACTGTACCTTGCGTACATATGTTACTTTTATTAGTAATTGAGCACCTTCCTTATAATACCACACTTCTGTATCCAGTTTGAAGCATATTTTAGCTGGTGATAGAATTTTTAAAAATTTGCATTTCCGGACTTGTAAAGAAGTTACTTTTACATGTAAGATATCATTTAATAATAAATCGAGGAATTGACTTTGAAATTGAATTTTGTTTCCTGTATTGTGGACAGTTTTCGAGATAGGAACGCTAAAGCTACATTTTGCCGCTAGTTGGCGATGTAACCAGTCTTATCACATAACACACAGACACTTTACTATTCACTGATCAGACGAGGAGACCTATTGTGTAGAGCATAGATGTCCCACCCGATACATTTCTTAAGATTTAAAAAGAAAAGTAATACAATTTTCAGCTGGAGAGAAGTGATCGAAATTTACAGAACAAAACCATCGTTGCCGGAAAAGAACTTCCTGGAGACACGGGACAACGAGATGCCGAGGTTGTTAAAATTGCCTTAAGGATGACAGCATATTGTTATTAGACAACAGGTGAGCTAGAGTGTTGCGCTCCACAGGCACGCTCTCTCACGACAAGGCCCGCTGTGGTACCACCAGAGAAAACTCTACTCGCGACAAGGGTCGATGCATGCGAGTAAATTGAGGTTACTTCGAGTACTTATACCTTGACACCACGTTTATGAACATAGCTGTCACTGTTTTAAAGTTAATGGATGTGGAAAATTTTTAGTGGGCACCCTGTATACCGCTAATTATTATTTAAAGCATTAATGCTAAATTCTATTTCCACCAACTTAAACTAAAAGTGCTACTCAAATAAAAATTTCTTCAACGGTGTTTAAGAGTGCTCATTCTTAAGTTGTTTAAACTACGGTTAAACATCAAATCTGTGATGGCACCCAAACTTTCAGGAATGAAGCTACTCTTAGATGGGGCATAAAACCGGCGTCAACTAGTAATCCCATGAAATGTCTAAACTCTTTACCAACGGAATGTTTTTATGCATAAGAAGGCTACTCAAAATAGTACGCTCTCATTGCTTCTCTGAGTGGTTTTCTAGGATGCGTTTGCGTTGTAACTATACTTCGAAAGTGATAACACATTGGTATTTAGTACACAATTTAGTATTGCAATTTCAAATGCTTTTCCTGTACTTTTACTGTGTGTGTAATATACAGTTTATACACAGATTACAATTGCTTTTACAGTATATATAGAGTATATTATGCACTTGTATATACACCAGTAAGATATTTAAACGATGTTTTAAGGTGTATGTGCCTTAAATAATTTACAGTACATGTTCTGTTCATCTGAATTATGGTACACATACTGGTCACATTGCTTGCAGTACATGTACCGTCCTTTTACGCATTTAATTTTCTTGATTGTTTCGTTCGCAAATTAATAGACTACTTCGCCCGGTACGCTGGTCGGTTTATTTAGCAAGAAAATTTCATTTAGAATCCTGCAGAAACTGCATCAATGTATTTTTAAAAACTGTCATTGTTGATTTATTTTTTCACCGGTGAAACTCGAAACTAAAATCGGTAAGTTCTATCGATATCGAGTCAAATGAGCCAAACTGCGTCGTGATTGGACCCATATATTCCGAGATGTTTTAAAATGAAGTAGAAAAATCCATAGCGTTTTATTTCTTTCTCTATATAAAAATCGGGATTTCGCTAAAATAAAAAATTATGGGCCGAATTCGAAAATTTTTTGAAACTCTGAAATCCCAATCCACTTTAAGCAAGCATGTATACTTTTCAGATCCAAAAATTCAATATTTTAAAAACATTTATAGGGCCCCGAAATTTGGTGGTATCAAATTTTTCAATCTTTCGGGGAGTAGTCTCGAGTGACAGTCGGGCGTTGCGGCTATGAAAAGACGCGATGAAAAAGCGAATCAATTAATTAAAAAATAAATGATATTTCCACTTCTAATTATCCTATCGTTATGAAAATTAGATATTTGGATTCGTCGTTAAAAATACTTATAAATGCAAAATTTTCAAATCCATAAATACAATATTAAAAAAAATAATAGGACCCTAGTTCTTCTACTATAAAGAAATGTGGTTTCCGTCCTCCTTTCCGATTAAACACCAAAGAAGGGGGTTCTCATTCTAAACCCGCTGTCAAACAAAGCACGGGGTAGAAGACTCATCGATCACGATCAAGGCGCTCCGGGAAGGGGTAGAAAAAGTACAAATCGCAGAAAGAGCGCTAGGGTTGCGAGCAGTAAGCCAATATTCGAGCTATTATGTCCCCAACCCTCTTCATTCTTGTTAATTCTATTACCTCCCTTATTCAACGTTCAAAAAAATTTGAAACATGCGCAGAAAAATCGATTCATCTGCGCTGAAATATTTTGATTTTTGGCTTTTTGCTTTAATATATAAGGATTTTTAGTTTTAAATTATAAAGAACAAATATATGTTTATTTATTTTTTCATAAAATCTAATTTTTCAATTCACAAATATAAAGAAAAAAATATTATCTTGTTTATTTATAATTTTTGGCAATAAATTAACATTTACATTTGCCTAATTTCTATACGTTTCAGAATTACACTGATGTTACGTTTTCGATATTTTACGCTTACGAACAGACAAAATAATCCTTGTTTGCCAGAATAAGTAGTCCGAATGGTAAAAATTATTAACCTTTCCGCGGGCGCACTTAACTAGTTCACACGAACAGGATAGTGAGAGTTTTTTTATTTTATCAAAATAGTAATATGTTTCGATCAGAACGCTAATATAAATGGAAGATATCTTCTAATAGCAGAGTAAAAGGGGGTCATTTACCCACATTTCGCCCAACGTTAGATTTGCTACCAGCGAAAGTTGCTTGATATTACTGAACAAAACCCTATTTTTGCTTACCAACATGGCCGTTGTCAGATGCAAAAAGTTGATCATTCTTCCAACATTGATGATTCTTTCCCAACTGAACAAATCGGAAGAAAGCTAGGAAACATATCTATACTTATTCCAACCCATTTATCACACGATAGAAAACCCTACAAAAACTGTTCTCTCAACTTCCGCAATTTTCGGAAAAAGCTGAGGGAACATACTTTGTAAAATGTTTGTTGTTTTCCTTCTCACATCTGATATGGCTTTTGCAGCTATGAGACGTGTACATGAATTTAACAGCAAAACGAGACCTGCATATGGATTTATCAGTAATAAGAGACATGTATAGATGTGTAGTGTATGACTGTAATAGCAATAAGAGCAATTTGAAGAGCAATTTTACATACAAGCACTATAAATTAAATTTCATTTTGGTGCCATTTTTTATAACAAAGTTTCAGAGAACTCACTTTTATTGTAAATTTTGCGTAAGTGAGTTTGGTAAAATATTAAGTAAAGCAAATGCTTTTGATGAAAAGAGATCGGAAATGAAACATGATGATATTTGTAAAATAATATCTATGCGTAGTTAATCTGTAGTATACAATACAATTTAATAACCTTAATTCTTGTCAATTTCTGAAATTGCGGGAGCTTGCACATCCCTGTGTTTAGCATAAATTCGCAAAATGAGGATCGTGAGCCGACGTTTGTGGTTTCGATGCGGGTGCAATCTGGAAGAGATGATTGTGCGCAGTTTTTAGGGATTTCCTTGTGAGAGAGCTATAATTCGGATAACTTTACCTTTAAAAGTCCTCTGTGACAGCAGCAATATGACCAAAACTGATCGATGCATAACATCCTCTCCGAAATCGTAGAATAAATAAAATTAAAGTATTTACAGCAGAATATATGATTACATATAAGATGAAATAACTAAACAATAATCTAATTTTTTTTCTAATTCTGTAAATCTAAACCCCCTTTTATTTTTTATGTAAAAACCGAAACAATGAATTCTGTAAAACTATGAATTTTAACATAACATATGTTTACATTTAGAAATGTCCAATGTTGCACATCTTATAAAAAATAGTAATTTTATTTTTACATAATACTTGAAGCTTTGGTAAATCTGTCGGAAAGATTAATTTTATGACTATTTCAATAAATATAACAATTGAAACATTTTTTATTTAAAGAACAATGGTGTTAAGCATTGGACTTTAGGTGTCAACGCAGTCAATCTTATGACTATCATTATTTCTAAACAATAAACTTCTTGGTACATTTCTACAATGTTTTCAAAAGAAATCTACTGCGATAATTATTGTTTGGAGCTTGTGGTAATCAAAAGTAAAACCACTCCAATCCCTGAACTTGTAATAATCATGATAATATAAAGTACAAGGTGACTGTAATTACGATTTAGGTATTCAGAGCTGCATTCAGCAGTGAAATTTCATGAGAAATGTGAGAAACTTTGTGAATGAATCAATAAAGGGATAAGAAAACATGCAGCGGAAAAATAATAGTTCCAAATTTGGTTAACAGACGGCGTCTTAGCGTGAAAACCCTTAGTTTAAATGCAATTTGTTTTTGACGTCAAAGTTAAGGTCAAGGTCAAAACGGGCGGGATGGCCTACCTTTCGGCTTAAGCTCAACTAGCCCCGCCAGCAGGTTTGTTTACCTAATTTTACTGAGCATTATGTTTTCGATGTGAAGTAGTAACTGTTAAGAAACTACAAATATTAATACGGTGTATTAAGGAACTTCTGAAAAGACGTTTTACGAAAAACGTATCATCAGCCGAAAGTGCAGTAATGTGCAGCCTCCTCTATCCCCAGGTATCAATCCACGCGATTTTTGGCTTCGTGTAAATTTGAAACATTTCGTGACAACCAGAGAACTTTACCTGATCGTAAAGACAGCTATTCCTGGCGCGTGTTCAACATTTGTGTAATGAGCTAACTTCCGATTTCAGATTGTACGCAGTAAACAATTTGCAGCAAACTGACCAGTCGTTCAACCGTTTTTATAGAAAACGGTTACATAACCGTAATTAAACTGTATTCTGATCGTAAAATGGGCAATAGTATGATCCGAATAGCATTACATTATGGTTATGTAACCGTTTCCTATAAAAACGGTCGAATGACTCGACAATTTGCTGCAAAATTTAACTGTGTAGCTGACACTTTCGGCAATCATATGAAGCCTGTTTGGCTTCAATCAAAACTGTAAAAATACAAATTTTAGCTAAATATGTAATTCATTAATAAAACGCTCTCTGGTGCCCATATTTGGAATTTTATTTCTTTTCTCAGAATATATCTCTTTATGAAATCACCAATAAAGTTTTACACTTTTCTAATGAATGGTTAGGGCATTTCCTGAATAAGGGAAGTTTATGCACACCCATTACATAGATGGGTGTGCATACAGATGGGTGTGCATGCATGTGCAGGGGGATTACATATCACCCTATGGGTTCTGAGTAATATTTCAAAGCACTATAAAAAGACTAAAGCCATATTACATAATTAAATATTGCAATGAAATTAATTTATGCTTAGAAGGTTAACAACCTTCAATTAAAAAAATTTTCACATGTATGTTCTGACCATATATAGCATGGAAACTTCTAATAAAATTATGTTTAATTTGCAAAAGAGTAGTCTTAGTAATATTTTCTAAATTACATAAGAATTGTGGACAACAACTACACAAAACTAAGACGATAAATTATATTATAAATCAAAATTTTGCAAAGTAAATATATTTTAATCTCTAAATCCATAATAAAACAATAATTTAAGTAACATTTAACTGTAAAATTTTTTTTCATTAAACATATTAATTATTATATAAACTAGGAAAGGTTTAATCCCATTTTTAATTTATTTCTGTTTGCTTTAAAGCAGTTTATTTACTTATGGTTTATTTATTTATGTCAGTTTATTACATTCCGTGATATCCAAGTATAATTCAATATTTTACTTAGCTTAATTTTACCATATTTTAAAGTGTTTGACATGGTTTTACGTGTTGCGTAAATGATTAATTCTGCATTTAGCATAACTGGTGTGCATTGTTTATAATTCATAATAAATACATATATACATATATATATTTTTTTTTCTGGAGAAAGACTTTTTAATACATTAAGCTTTATAAGTATTTCATTTTTATAATATAAGATTTATATTTAAACCTTTGTTTTACAATGTACAATAAATCAATAATAGTTAAAATATTACATTTCTATCATTTTAAACAATTTAATACAGAGGGTGTCTACAAATTAGTTGGGCAAAAAGAATGATTTATTGAATGGAATTGACGGGAAAAAAAAATTAAGTATTGTTGTACGATAGAAAAATAGGTCAAGTTTACCATTATCACAAATGTTCGATGTGACTTCCTTTCGTGACTCTGCAAATGTCCCATCGGTAAATCATTTATTTCCACAGATTTGTCAGCATGTTTCCGTCGATCAAATTAATTACAGTGCAGATTCTTGATTTTAGTTCAGGTATAGGTATGGATGCAGGAAGTAGCGGCTTGCACACTCGGTCCTTTACAAAATCCCATACACCGAAATCAAGCGGTGAAAGATCTGGTAATCGTGGTGGCCATTGAATGATTACCACTCGCTAAGCGATAGCGTCAGTTATGACATCTAACGCCATCTATGAATAAACTTCGGCAATATTACTACTAGTCTGACTTTCAACTTGTTGATTCCATTTAGCATTTCGGAAGCTCTTAACTTGCGACATTGCCCAACTAATTTCTAGACACCCTGTATGTTAAAATTAATAAATACTGTACTATAATTTACACCTGTTTTACCTGTTACTAAATGTGTTGATATTATAAAACGTTAATGTATTGTGATCAAAACTCATTTTTCATGCTCGCGTACAAAACACTTGAATCAAAACAAAATGTTTTATTCAATGTTCAAACATAATAAAAAAAATATTTTTAAATGTTAGCTTCCATGGGAATCAAAATTTTGTTTGTACAAGATGACTACTTATTGAACAATTTCTGATCGTATACAAATTATAAACGAAAAGAGCTTCTAGTCCCATAAAATAAAAATGAATTTCAATGATTGGTACGGTTAATTATTTTTGCCAAATTGGATCTGAAACAGGGATCACAAAACCACGTTTTCATGGAATTTAAAAGTGTAGAAAATTCAAAAAGCTCTAGACAATTGTATAAAACATCTATCTATAACAATAAGGAAAGAAAGTTGTCTGTGTATCTGTGTGTCTGTTCACTGTGTTCCGAAGAGACTGCTGAACGCAGAGTTACAAAATTTGAAAGCGAGGTATCTACCTCTATTATGCAGATTTGCACCTCGAAGCCCGATTTTGAAATTTTGTAATAATTTTTTTTTGATTTTTTATGTGATTTTTAGCATTTTTTCACATTTTGCTGCAGTTTTTCTCCATCGGTTCCAATCTTGTAGCCAAATACAATAAATTTTGTCCTCTTTTCAATATAGTTTATTTAGAATTCGTACAAGGATTTGAACAAGGATTTTGGTGATATATTTTCCTTCGGCACTAAGGCATTTTATACACAGTGCTTGTTTGGTCTCTTTCATTTCGTCCTCAGTTATGTCCAAAATAGTTCATTGTTTTCTCTTTTTAGCTTGGAGAGGGTTCATAATTCTTTAGAGATAAAAAAGGGATGATTTTAAAAGGGAAAGTTGGGTTATTAATTATCCCGATTTGGATTTTTTTATTACACTTCTTTAACTTAATTTTTTATGTGTTTTTTTTTTAAGTTTTGCGGCGAATTTTTACATTATTAAAATTAATCAATTTCAATTTTTTAGCCCAATACAGTACAGGTTTATTAAGCTTTTACCACAATTTTTAATAGAATTTTCCGCCTTATTTAAATGCAGAAAATTATTACAAATTTTGCAATTAAACGAGGCGTCTATAATTTCTGCTATTTGATTATTAAATAGAAGAATTCTATTAAAAAATTGTGGTATAATAGTACGAACCTTGTAGTAAATTCTGTTCTCTTTTCAATAAAAATTATTCCTAATTCGAACATCGATTTTTGAATTTTTAGAGATTTGTTTTATGCGATTTTTATTTTTTTTCCTGTACCATTTACGCCATTTATGCATTTGACTTAGGAAATTGGCAAAGATAACTTACTGTATTTGTATGTTACACCAAAAGAAGCGTTATTTTGTTTCTGTTTCAGAAGTTAACGATAATTATTAATATTAAAGGTCCTTGGTTTAATTTTGAGGGTGATGTGTTGTCCGGTCGTAATTTACATATCGCGTTAATCCTCTGATTCAAACTCTCCCTTCCCCAGCCCTTGGTTACCACTATTTCTGAATATTAATCTCCATGTGGGGATTTATTTTCTCGGGTTCTATGGGCCCGATTCCAACTGGAAGTGGTTCATTCAACTTAATATGAACTAATTAAGATATAGATAACTAATTAAAATATGGATTTAATTCCCGCTGGCTGCGGAAATTGAAACTAAAAGATTTTAGCTCCTGTTACACGGCGCCATAGGAAGCCTGGACACGTTCGGAAAGAAGTTTGTTTAGAATAGGGAGCGCCCGCTGATGGTGGAAAGCGGAACTTAATGTTTTTTTTATTTATATTAGTCCGATTCAAACGAAATTTTTTCTAACATTCTTCCCAGGTTTCCTAGATACTAAATAAATTTCGGTATAAATTTTTCAGCCCTTTGTTATCATAATTTTTTTAATAATAATCTCCAAGGTGGTTTATTTTCTGGGGTTCTATGGGCCCGATTTCAACGAGAATTGGTTCATTCAACTTAACATAAACTAATTAAGATATAGATTTGGCGGTTCCAGGCTGTGGAAATTGGAGCTAAAAGATATCAGAGCACGTGCGCAGCACACCTGTTATGCTCTGATGAAGGCAGCAAGGACATATCTAGGAGGTTCGTTTGGAACCGAATGCGCCCGTTGGCGGTAGAAGTAAAATATTTCCCTGAGCATGCGCCAAAAATGCCTATTTTTATAGAAACCACAATAGAAAATTACCGATTTGATAATTCCAGATAACGAAATATTCTCATTTCTACACATCCTCGAATATTCAGAAAACTATAGGAGGTATCGATTTAAAACTCACAGTATTTGCGTAGTTTTTTTTCTGATTCCGAAAATGCCCATTTTGTGAAAATCGGACGGTAAATTTTCTTAATTTTGGCCCAATACTGACACGATTTCAATCAAATAACCCAGACATTTGAGGTGGTCGTCTTGAATTTACTTCCGCTACTTTGTCTGTCTCCTCTATTTACTTTCCGACACACAAAATGTTTAACAGAGGAACGGTTTTATGCAGCGATTTTTAGCGTGTTTCAATGTTTTTTTTTTTTTTTTTTTTTTTTTTTTTTTTTTTTTTTTTTATGGGACTGGTAAACGCCAGGCGGATCAGCTAATAATTATAATAAGGATGAAAATTACATTCATTAAAAATATATTTAGCAGTTTCACTAACCAAAGTTGGTGCAATGTTTTGCCTCTACATCATTTAACCCTTTCAGTGGCAGATTACATTTGTTGCTTAAATGCTGAAATGACTGATTGACACCGAAATTTACAAAAAACAAAACTATTGTTTTCACGTCCATCATAAAGACATAAAAATTCTGGGTGTCACTTGCGAGTTTTGAATGAAACTTATGTTGTGTACATAATATACCACGGCCCTTCAAGGGGATAAACATAATTACAATTACAAAACTCGCTTTCTCAATTGATAATACTTATTTTACATGTCTTGTATGAAGTGAAAGAAAGTTGTGAAAATATATGAAAGGAGTGAAAAGCAAAGACATAACAATTCTGGGTGTCACTTGCCAGTTAGGAATTAAACTTATCTATACTAATATTATAAAGGAGTAACGATTGTTTTTTTGTTTGTTTGTAGGGGGTAATCTCTGGAACTACCAAAGCGATTTCAAAAGTGATGGTGGCAAATTGATGGTGACAACCCCTGCTCCAACATAGGCTATATTTTATGTCACTAACCCCAGAGGGGGTGCAAGAGCGAAAAACGTTTTAAAATTTCGAATTTTTTTATACTGAAGGAGCTAGAAACATGAAATTCGGCATGGTAGTTACTTATAAGATGCAAATGTTCTCTAAAAATAAATTCTAAAAAAATTCGAAATTTAAAAGGGTGAAATGAGGGAAAAGCGTTCTAAAAACATTCTAAATTACAATTTCTATAGAATCTCTAGAACTACAGAACCATTTTCAAAAGTTATGGTGGCAAATTGATGGTGACACTCCTTGCTCCCACATAGACTATATTTTATGTCGTTGCCACTACCCCAGGGGGGTGCAGAAGCAAAAAACGTTCAAAAATTTCGATTTTTTTTTATACTGAAGGAGCTAAAAACATGAAATTTGGCATGGCAGTTACTTATACAATGTAAATGCTCTCTAAGAACACATTAAAAAATATTCGAAATTTAAAAGGGTGAAAAGCGTTCTAAAAACATTCTAAATTACAATTTCTATGGAATCTCTGGAACTACAGAACCATTCTCAAAAGTGATGGAGGCAAATTAATGGTGACACTCCTTGCTTCAACACAGGCTATATTTTATGTTGGTGCCACTGCTCCAGGGGCGTGCAGGAGCGAAAAACGTTCTAAAATTTCGATTTTTTTATACTGAAGGAGCTAGAAACATTAAATTTGGAATGGTAGTTATTTTTAAGATGTAAATGCTCTCTAACAACAAATTCGAAAAAAAAATTGAAATTTAAAAGGGTGAGATGAGCAAAAAGCGTTCTAAAAACATTCTAAATTATAATCTCTATGAAATCTCTGGAAAAAATGAAATGGGACCATTTTCAAAAGTAATATGAAATCTCACCATTTTCAAAAGTGATGGTGGCTAATTGATGGTAACAGTCCCTGCTGTAACATACGCTATATTTTATATAGGTGCCACTACCACAGGGGAGTGCAAAAGCGAAAAACCGTTCTAAAATTTCGATTTTTTTTATATTGAAGGAACTAGAAATTTGAAATTTGGCATTGTAGTTACTTATAAGATGTAAATGCTCTCTAAGAACAGTTTCTAAAAAGTTAGAAATTTAAAAAGGTGAAATGAGCTAAATGTGTTCTAAAAACATTCTAAATTACAATTTCAATGGAATCTTTGAAACTACCGAGCCGATTTTATAAGTAACGCTCGCAAATTTATGGTGACAGTCTGTGCTCGAACACGGGTTATATTTTATGTCAGTGCCACTACCCTCAGGGGGTTTCCAGAGCGATGAACGTTCTAAAATTGCCATTTGTATTATACTGAAGAGATTAGAAACTTGAAATTGGGCAAGATAGTAAATTATAAAATATACATGCTCTCTAAGGACAGTTTTAAAAAAATTGAAATTTAAAAGATTGATATGAGGGTAAACTGCTCTAAAAACATTCTAAATTACGATTTCTATAGAATTGTTAAGGACAGAAACTTGAAATTTAATATAGCTGATACTTTTTAAGACACAAGTGCACACACAGAGCAGTTTGTTAAAATAAATCGAAATTTAAAATGGTGAAAGAGGAAAAATGTTCTAAATTACGATTCTTTTTTTTTTTTTTACTAATAGGATTAGAAACTTCAAATTTGGCATGGCTGTTACTTTTAAAATACAAATGCTCGCTAACAATGGTTTGTAAAGAAATTCAAAATTTCAAACGGTGAAATAAGCAGAAAGCGTTTAAAAAGCATTCTAAATTGCATTCTAAATTAAACATTTTACATGGCTGCTGATTTGGTCGCACATAATTAAAATTTAAAATAGTGAAACGTGCGAGAAGCGTTATAAAAATGTTCAAAATTACGATTTATTTCGAACTATTAAGGATAGAAGCTTAAAATTTCGCCTGCTGTTAATCACGTAAATGATCACCCAGTACAGTTTACTAAAAATGCGAAATGTAAAAGGACAGGAGAAAAAAAAAGAACTAAAATTGCAATTTATGTGTTACTGCTGGTATAGAAGCTTCGTATTATGGTGGTTACTCTTAAAATGCAAATTCTCGCTAAGACCGGTTTCTAAAAAAAATCTAAATTTAACAGGCTGAAATGAGCGGTAGCGGTCTAAAAACGTTCTACATTATAATTTAATTGGATTTATTCGGGTTAGAAGCTGGGACTTTAGTACAGTTGGAACTTTTAAGATGCAGACTCTCAGTATAAACAGTCTATTATAAATTCGAAGTTTAAAGGTATAAACTTAGCGGAAAACGTTATAAATTGTGTTTTTTTCCAAATTGTTAACCATATAAACTTAGAATTTAACATGCCTGTTATTTTGTATACGTAAATGCTTCCACAGAATAGTTTTTAGAAAATTCGAAATTTAAAAAAGGTGCAGAAGCAAAAAGCATTCCAAAATTCCGATTTTAGTGATGCTGCTGCGTATAGGAAGTTCAAATTTGGCATGGTGGCTATTTTTAAGATTTCACTGCTCGCTAAAAACGGTTTCCATAAAAAAAAATGAAATTTTAAAAAGTGAAATAAGCTGAAAAAGTTCTAAAAACCTTCTAAACAATGAATTATCTGAAATTGTTAGGGATAAAAACTTAAAATTTTACATGGCTGTTACGTTAGAGACACAATGCATCCATAGAACAGTTTTTAATTTTTTTGAAATTTTAATGTGAGCAGGAACAGAAAAGTTTTAAAATTTCAATTTCTGTGATTTAGTCATTACAGAAATTTGATTAATTAGTCATTTCTGAATTATCCGTGGCAGTAAAATTTGCTCTAATGAAAATAGGTCAACGAATACCACTTGGCATTTTTCAAGAATTACGCGAGCAAAGCCGCGGGTTTTGCTAGTGTTGTATAAATAATATATCCCCGCCCTTCAAGAGGTTAAAGGCTTGTAAAATCTAATTTATAGTTGCAGAATGAATGATTTTGAATTGGATTAAACTTAAATCGTTTGACAATTCCATCTTCCAGAAATTATTTTGTACACAAGTTTTCTACACTATAAAAAGACAAATGTTTCTTAATCTACGAAAATATAACTAACCACAAAGAAAAGTAAACAATAAACCCTTCCAAGGTAACCACAAATCCTATATCTTTAGAACATCAATATACTTTTGCGATTTAAAGAACTACTGATTAAAAAAAAAGTTTCTTTTACTGCCTAAAATTTTTGAAAGTTTCCAAGTAGTTTTAGTAGTTTATTATCACATTTATTAAACCGGAATATCGGTTAATAGAACACTAACATTTTTCAACTAAATTTCGGTATTAATAATTTTTCAAACTGAGTATATTGCTGCAGGTTTTACAATTTTTTTTTACTGTAATTTGAAATGTTTTTCTTTTTACTTGATGATTTGTAAAAGATAAATGTAACTTCTTATGTATCATATGAGTAAAAAAATACGAGGGAGAGTCATTAAGTAAGTTACAAATTGCTATGAAATATTTTAAAGCAGTAACAAAAACTTTCCGAGAATGTTAATAGGTGAAAGCATCATCCAGCTTTATGATAATCATTTCATTTTGACTAGGTAGCATTGGATCGCACGTGTAAATCACTTTCAATATAACGATGGGCTGGGTGATACATCCAAGCCGATTGGCAGTTCTAACACATGGGACAATAAAGGGTTAGCAACTTCTTCAACAACCACCTAACAGCCTCGAATTAGCCCCAAACGATTTTCATCTGTTTAGTCCACTGAAAAACGTCTTGGAGGCAAGAGGATGTTTGCAGGTGATGAAGAGGTTGAATATGAAGATCTAATGGGGCTGAGACAGTAATCAAAAGAACTCTATACAGATGGTATTGGGGCACTGTTAAAATGACAGGTGCATAACTCATGGAGAACGTGTTGAGAAATAAAAATAGTTTTTAACTGATTACCACAGTTATTATTTATTCATCTTTTATTACTTACTTAATGACTTTCCCTTGCATATTAACCTTCTGAGCGGTTTGCCCGTATATTTCCATTTCCCAAAATGTATTAAAATGGTTGTAGACAAAAATATTTTTAACATAATTGTATTTTAAGATATTTGCAATATAAAAGGATATGAAGTGTATTTTAGAAACAAACCATGAAAGAAAATTTTAATTACTTTAATTTTAAAAGATAATGAATGCTTCTTGTAGGATTTTTTTCTAAACACTTTTTTCTTTTAAAATCAACTGCAATAAAGTTGAAAATTATCTTAAGCAGATGTATGTACTACATGTTGTTAAACAAACCCTTATTACGTCTTTTATAGATAAAATTAAATCATAATTTTATTAAAAAATAATATTATATTTGAGAAAGTTTTTGTTAAACTGAATATTTTAAAAATATTAACATAAAAAAGAAATTTATAGAGACAATTTTTAAGATGCGTACTACCTTGGGATAGATATAAATTCAACTTTAATTTAAACTAATAATAAAAAAGATGGTGTAATATTTACTTGTTAGTTGCCACAGTCTTAAAAATAAATAATAACTTTTTAATTTTTTTAAATGTCATAAATGCTTTTTACTAAACGAGAGAGAGAAGTAAAAGATTATTGCGTATGTTTATGAGTATTGCGTATGCATATACATATTGCGTATACATATAACTATATTTATGTATATAAATATATATAGATTATTATAACAAATCACCATAAATTTTATTGGTTTTATTGGAAATATATTTAGCCAACATTTAGCCAGTATTGGCAAAATAGTTTTAATGTAGAGCCAATAAGGGTGTTTCAATAGAATTAATTTAATTTTTTGCCAATATTTGTCTAATTTTCTAATTTAATTTTTAAACAAAATAGAGAAATATTTATAGAAATATTTATAGAAAATATTTGTTGAAATATTTTTTAGAAATATTTTAAATTAAACTATTTAAAATGTAAAACAGGTATATACAACAATCACATATTTCGCTTTCCAAACATAGCGACTTCTGTACGCAAAATTCTAAACATCATTTACGGAAACTGTACAGCATTGAAAAGAATACGGAAATGTTCCATAAAATAAAAATAAAACCTTCCTGAATTGTTTCGGATTTGTCATTTTAAAATGTCAATATAGGAAATTATACTGTTTTTTTTTTGGTTTTTTTTTTTAGAAAAATGAAACTGCTCTGTAACATTTTACGGAAAATGTCTTGTATTTTTACGGATTGTTTTACAGTGTTATTCGTGCAGTCTGAAAAATAAATATTTATTACTTATTTTTTTAGAAATCTTGGTAGCTTTTATTGAAAATTTAACTAAGAAAACATTCGCTAAAAATCATATATATTTTATCCTTCAGTGTTTCTTTTTATGAAATATCTTTTAACGAACGAAAAACATTTTATGATAATACGTTTAAATTGAAGTACTTCCAAAAATCCTTGCGTGGTAATGTATCGAAGTACTGAGAACATTAACCCATTAAGGACCGAATCATTTTTCCCAATAAAATACAAATATCTCGATTCATACCACTTATATATTATAACAACCTAAGAGTGACTTTATCATGATGTTTCTTGCATCACATAAAGCGAATATTTATTCTGAAAAGAAACTGGTGTTAGCTTAAACCTGGTGTAAGAAACATAACGTTGCGAAAACGCAATGTCAGTCTTTAATGGGTTAACACCGCTGATACTTCGATGCTATTAATAAATGTAGAGGGTAATGCGTAAATTTCTAAAAAGGTTGAGCTCATCACAAAGAATAATCAAATGTTTTCCGTACCCTTATGTATGTAGTAAATTCTTAAATGTATAATTGCAGTAAAGTAAATATAAATTGTAAAAATCATTTTTAGAAATGCAACTTAAAAATGTTTAAATATTCATATTAATGAAATGCATAGAAAGTAGATCATGCAATAAAAACATATCCTACAATGCAAATTGTAAATTATACAGAAAATGGTCTTGCTTAAAACCAGTTACACATACATGTAAATCTATCTAGTTGATAAAACACAGTATTTTTATACATGATCTTACAACAACTATCAAGCTAGTCGCTAAAAGTCATGTATATTACATTTTTAGCATTTCTTTTCATGAAATATATTTTCATTAGCGAAAGGAATTCTCTGATAATCTGTTTAAGTATGAGAAATCCCCAAAATCCTCGGTTGAAATGTTTCAAGATACTAAGAGGGTTTTCACAGACCTTGCGTCAATGCTTATATTAAATAACCACGGAAAATTACAGGAAGGGATAATGGATAAATATCCAGAAATGCTGAGTTCACCACAAAAGATAATCTAATATTTTCCGCTGTCTTATTCAGTAGTGAATATATCGAAGGAGAATTACAATAAAATGAATATAACTGTAAAGATTTCTTTTTAGAAATAAAACTTCGAATTTTCTAGTCTATAGATGTACATTAAGGAAGTGTATAGGAAAATGTCAGGGAAAAAATATAATGCTGTACAATATAAATAATTAGTTAAATAACATGATCCTGAATAAAATAATTTAAAAATACTTGTAAGTATATCTCTTTGATAAAAATGCAGAAATTACAAAAAAGAAAATAAAAAGAAAAAGAAAAAAAAGAAGAAGAAAAAAAAAAGAAAAAAATGTGTCCGGTGATCAAAATAGCCAGAAAAACTACATACAGGGTGTACCTGAAAAAGTGGGCAAAACTTTACGGTGTGATAGAACGCAGCTATACGAGCAAATTTCTTCATAGAATGTATGGTCGGAACGCAAGCGGTGAGAAGTTAAAATGTAGTTTTCCACTGTTGCTGTTAAAGAATTAACACAAGAATGAGAGGAGTTACTTCACAAAAAAAATTAACAGCAATGTAATTAATTTACAGTACATGCTCAAAGAAATTGCTCAAAATATCTTCCGCCAGTTGTAATGCACGCTTCACACCTGCGAGATAGGGACAGTTGCACATTTGCGAAAACACCAGGCATTTTCCGAATATCCCCGACAACAACGGCAATCCTGGAGACTAGATCCATATCGGTTTCAATGGGGCACTCGTAGATTAAGCTTTTCATATGGCCCCACAGGAAAAAGTCGAAACACGAAAGATCCAGACATCTTGGTGGTCAAGCTATGGGAGTACTTCGACCAATCCATCGCCCTGGGAACGTTGCATCTAAAGTGTTCCACACATCCAAGGGAAAGTGTGCAGTCGCACTCCACGAATCGGAAGCAGCAGCTCCGGCAACATCTCTCGTAGGAATGTGTCATACCATTTACAACGCCACCTAGCGACTCGTGCGGCCATACATTCTATGACAGAATATGCTCGCATAGCTGCGTTCTATCACCCCGTAAATATTTGCCTACTTTTTCAGATACATATCTTTTATTTTTTCCTTTTTCTCTTAAAATTATATATATATATATTTCTATATATGTATATATATATATTATTTCTTTGTTATATCTAATAAAACTATATATACTGTATATTAATCTTCTCATGAAATATTTTTGATTGAAGAAGACATTATCTGATAATCTGTTTAACCCTTTGATTATGGGCCATGTCTGGCGACTATTTTTATATTCAATCACCACCAATTTCCAAAAAAAAAAATGTGGTAAATTTTCCTTCTAAATATCCTTGTATAAATGTATGACAGAAATTCTTAGTCTAAGGGTTAGTAAAAGAAATCCTCAAAAATCCTCATTTAGAAGTGCTTCTAGATAGTAAGAGAGATTTCAGACAGACTTTACGTCAATGCTTTTATTAAATAACCACGGAAATAGGATATTGCGTAACAAATGGGATGACACGTGAATATATAAAAATGCTGAGCTGGCCACAACGGATTATCGAATATTTTCCGCTTTCTTATGCGGTACTCTGTTGAATAATTTCAATAACATGAATATGACTTCTAATCTATCATTTTAGAAATGAAAATCTGAATTTCCTAATTTATAGATGCATATATAAAAGTTATATAGAAAAATATTATGCAATACAAACATATCTACCCTATATATATAAAATCCTAATGAAACGAATTTGTGAAACGATTTTATGAAACGATTTTATGAAACGACTGATTAAACGACTGATTATGTTTCAGGGCTATTTTTAATAAAATATTAAACGCTTGATGGTGAAATTAATACCAATTGTCCATAAAAATCCGCGGATGTCAAAACTGGTAATAGAATTTTGAAATTGGAATTAGTTTTCGAGATATTAATTTTTTTCTAATTTTAATGACATTTCTGTAATGATGGCAACTAATTACTCAGTTTTTTGTGACAAAAAAGGGAAAAAAATGAACAGGATCCCGATAGGGATTATTGATTTCTTTTTATTCGTCATTTTCAAATTGAAATTGAATTTATCTTTTATTTCAATCGATAATGAAGACAAGATTGTGATTAAATTATGTTTTTCAGGAAAATTTGAAAAAAAAAATCACATTTCTATCGTCAAGATTCAGTCGTCTGTCAGCATTTAATTTAATTTATAAACTGAAAATATTTTGAATAAATTCGTCCAAATGACGTCATTTATGTAAACGCAAAAGAAAGGGGGGAAAAGGAATTAATAGCAATTATTATTTTTTGTTATTTTTTTGTAAAATTTAATTAAACGAATTTATAAAATCACTAATTCGGATGTTTGAAACGAATGTATAAAATAATAATTGCCTAACTGAACGGAAGGAGAATAAAATATCCTGCTTGGTTTTTTTCCGCCAAGCTTTTTAAAAAAGCGTCAAGACCCTTATAATAGAAAAACACCAAAAGTTCATTGGGTTTGTTTTCATAACTTTTGGCAACAAATCTATTTATATTAACGAATGTATACCTTTTCGAAGCTCGAATTACGCCAAACCTAAAAGCAAGGGATCCTATAATGGAAAAGTACCCGATTTTCTTATGGACAATATTCAAGTGACATAACATGGTGTAAAATTATCGCGGATAGCAAATTTGTTTAAATATCTCATCAATTGATGCCGAATAAATGCAGGCATGCATGCACAAAATATTTAATTAATTTTGTATGATAAATAATTATTAGAAAATTCGTATATACATATTAATTAAAATAAATAACTTACATATTTAAAATAACATGAAAATATGCATGATGGTGCACTAAAATAGAGAGAAAATTAAAACCTGTTACTGAAAATGTCTAAAACATAGTACTTTTCAATACCGTGGTTCTTAATGTTATTCACAAGCAGATGGAATTTTTCTCATCCTTAAACGCAAAGGAAGAATAGAATACAGATCGTTGTTATAAAAGGCCGAGAGGTAGCCACACTTTAAACCTAACCATTTTATACAAGCTGGTTTTCAAGTTGTAATTGATTTTACTTATCAATCCCGAAAACAGTCGTCAGTTGTCGCAACAGCTGTGTATGAGGCCATGACAATCAAAAAATGCCCCATTAAAACGTTAAAAGCAAGGCAACCCAATTACAGATTTACCAATATTTTTAAAATAAAGCACGCTGTCATGTTTTTAGAGGCCTCGAAGTCTGAGCGGGGGTTGGCGAGCGTAGCTCGCAGGGGGTAGGCCCCTAGTATTCCTATATAATTATTTTGTTAAACAGATAAATGACCTTGATTAAAATAATTAAAATATACTTGTAAGTAGCGAATAGTCGTACAATTTGAGATAGTACACACAGTAAAAAAGAGAAAGTTTTATATCAATGTTTGTGTTCATACTCCTTGATGTCAGGCTGGCCAGTGAGGCTTTAATTAAAGTGTTAGCCGATCACATTTGAGGCGTGGATGTGTTATCGTTTGAAAAGAAAGAAATAAAAGTAATTTTCTGTCTTGAAGGTACTCATCAAACACTGTTACAGATCATATATATCTTCCGTCTAATTGTATGTGGTATTTGAGTTTGAATATTATACAGATAGTGTATAATTTCCTCACTGAATATTTATGGACTTATCTTGAATGAAGCCGAAGGAAGAGGTATGTAAACATCTTTTACAGAACACGATGAGACATGAAATGCAGGTAAACAGTGCAAAAATTTGTAGTAATATAATTTTATTTTTTCTAGAGGTAGTAAAATACATTACATGCAATTTTAATATGCCTTTTTGAGCTTTATACATGGGTGCCTATAATTAGGTAGCACGTTGTTTCTCCTTAAAACCACATAACAGCTACAAACTTCAATCCATCGATTTATCCATTTTTGAAAGTTCTGCAATGTGGTTGTTGATACATGGATGTACAGAAATGTACATGGATGTACAACATGGACAACAGGCGAAACCATATTACATACCAGTAATAAAATACATAAAAATCAGCGTCACGGAGTAACAGGTGTGGCTTAGAATGAGAATAATTCTAGAGTTATTAAAAATTATATTTTAAAAGTTTCTATTCATGAAGATTATTAAACCAACGGGTACGACCGAGCAATGTTCGGTCAACATTTGCTTTGTGTTCAACTTGGTAATTGAATCATGTATGTCGGCTCCTATTGGAAATTTCTAGAAAATTATTTCAGATTCTAAAAGCCATCATTTTCGCCAAATGTCGCCATGTTTAGCGACATTCTTTCATTTAGCACCAAGCATGCGTTGAGAAAGTTCTATGTACCCTGATTGGTTCAAATCTTTTTTCGAGAACGTTCCATGGAGTCTGATTGGTTGAGTTATGTATCTCGGCTCCTATTGGGAAATTCTAGAAAATTCCATCAAATTCTAAAAGTCAAATTTTTCGCCAAATTTGCCAAATTTGGCGATATTTTTTTCTTTTGGCGCCAAGCAAGTGTTTTGGCATTGGTAATCTTAAAAGTCAATTTTCCTTATCATATGTACTCTGATTGGTTGAATTCTAATTTCGAGAACGTTCTATGGACTCTGATTGGTTGAATCATGTATCTCCGCTCCTATTGGGAATTTCTAGAAAATTCCTTCAACTTCTAAAAGCCAATTTTTTCGCCAAATGTCGCCAAATTTGGCGATATTTGTTCATTTGGCGCCAAGCAAGTGTTTTGGAATTGGTAAACTTAAAAGTAAATTTTCCTGCCAAATCCCGCCAATGTCGCCAACACTTTTTAAGATAAAAATAGCTTGACCCAGAATGACCCATGGCCAAAATGACCCACTAATTGAATTTTTTCGAACATGTGACCTAGCCCAACAATCTTCTCCTGCCCAAAAACCATAGGAGGCAAAATTTAGTCTGAATAGTCTGAGCCGTTTTTAAGATACGATAGCTTGACCCATAATGACCCACTAATTGAATTTTCTCGAAAATGTAACCTAGCTCAACAATCTTCTCGTGCCCAAAAACCACAGGAGGCAAAATTTAGTCTAAATAGTCTGAGCCGTTTTTAAAATAAGATAGCTTGACCCATAATGACTCATAATTAAAATGACCCACTAATTGAATTTTCTCGAACATGTGATCTAGCCCAACAGCCTTCTGGTGCCCAAAAACCATACGATGCAAAATTTAGTGTAAATAGTCTGAGCCGTTTTTAAGATAAAATAGTTTGACCCGTAATGACTATGAACAAAATGACCCACTAATCGAATTTTCTCGAACATGTCACCTAGCCCAACAGACTTCTCGTGCCCGAAAACCATAGGATGCAAAATTTAGTGTAAATAGCCTGACCCATAATGACCCATGATCAAAATGACCCACTAATTGAATGTTTTCGAACATGTGACCTAGCTCAACAATCTTCTCGTGCCCAAAAAACATAGGAGGCAAAATTTAGTCTAAATAGTCTGAGCCGTTTTTAAAATATGATATCTTGACCCAAAAGGACCCACTAATTGGATTTTCTCGAGTATGTGACCTAGCCCAATGATTTTCTCGTGCCCAAAAACCGTAGGATACAAAATTTAGTTCAAATCGTCTGAGCCGTTATTAAGATAAAATAGCTTGACCCATAATGACCCACGACAAAAATGATCCACTAATTCAATTTTCTCGAACATGTAACCTAACCCAACAGTCTTCTCGTGCCCGAAAACTATAGGATGCAAAATTTAGTGTAAATAGTCTGAACCTTTTTTTAAGATAAAATAACTTGAACCTTTAATGACCCAGAAATGACCCACTAATCGAATTTTCTAGGAGATGTGACCTAGCCCAATGATTTTCTCGTGCCCGAAACTCGTAGGATACAAAATTTAATCAAAATCGTTTGAACTGTTTTTTAGATAAAATTAATTTGACCCGCGTGGACCCAAAAATGACCCACTAATCGAATGTTCTCGAACATGTGACTCAGCTCAATAGTCTTCTCGTGCCCGAAAATGGTAAGGTACAAAATTTCGTCAAAATCGTTTGAACCGTTTTTTAGATAGAATTTGCTTGACCCTGACCCTTGATGACCCAAAATGACCCACTAATCGAATTTTCTCGAACACGTGACCTAGCCCAATGGTTTTCTGGTGCCCCAAAACGGTAGGATACAAAATTTCGTCAAAATCGTTCGAGCCGTTTTTAAAATAAAATTTGCATAACCACACACAAGATTTGCTCGTATTAAAATATATGATTAGTTATGCAAGATGCTCTCAATGCTCAGATTTGTATATGCAATAAAGTTATTTATTTACGTACATTTAACGTACGTCCATATTTCCGCGTACACCAGTAAAAAGTATTTTTTTTAAATTACAATGAACGGATGATCAGTTAATTTAATTTGTATTTTAAGAAATGACAAAAATTCAATATATCAACAATATGCTTTAGTTCTTTACAAAATAAAATATATGTAAAGATACAGTTATTTTAACCAATCTTAAACTTAATTAATAAAACTTAACATTATCTTTATACCTGTACGATGTGACTACTTTCAGTTAAAGTGCAAAAATACGCGAAAAAAATTCTACTAATACTTTAAGGACTTTGTGTACGATCCCTCGAAGCATGGCGCAACCTACCTGTGTTCAGATGCGGAAAAGTGGTATAAGTCATGCAAATCACAATTTCAGAGGACGGACGGTCATTTTCAGTGTTAGATGAATGGGACTTTTTATTGTCTTACTTGTTAGCTTATTACTAAATTGATACTAAATATCCCTTATAAGACCGGAAGACCATATAAAAAATCAAATTTCGTAATTTTTTAAGAAAGTTTTTTATTGACCCAAGTCGCTTTTAAAATATTTCTTTACCTCAATTAAAACATTATTGCAATTGGAACTAATATGTCTATGACTAACAATTTAGTAATTAGCCATTGGATACCATTGATAGTGGACACCCTGTATACTTTTTAATCATTTAAAAATATATTTGCGCATTATACATATTTACACAAGACATTTTCTATTTGTATAAAAGAGACTCTGAGATTGATCACCATTATTGCATGTACAGTATTATAGCTCTATATTTACTGTATAAAATATGTTATTGCACTTATATTAAAAATAAAAGACCGAAAGAAACGATTTCGTTAGAATCATCAGCATCTAGATACTAACACTTCACGTTTTATTACACTTTCCACAGAACCATTTTTTGAAGAAATTTTGAATTTATAAATTCGCAATAAAACTTTTAATTTAATGCTTGGTAAATAAAATTGTTTTAATTTTACGCAAGTTTATTTAACATTCACAGAATGAGTGGAATATAAAGTTAATAAAAACTCATTGAGATAATTTCGACAGAAAACTTATCATGTAAATAATAAACTTAAACTTTATATTAAAACTTCCACAAAAATTTTTCCTTGAGCAAACTCTGAAGTTATAAATGTGTTATAATAAATTTAGTTAGTTAAACCTAGCTTTAGTTAGTTATGCTAGGTTGATTAAATTCTTTCCCGTAACTTCATAAAACTTTATTACCTCTTTCTTCCCAATTTTATAAAGATAAATCCGCGATCTAAATTTACGACGGAATCTTATTTTAAAGAAGAAGAAGTATCAACGGAAGAGTGAAATTTCAGAAATATTAAGTTAAAGCTCCTATATGAAAATGACATGTTTGATTCCAGTAGCTTTAGGAGATTCAAATGATTTGTTAAGATTATAAATAAAATTTTAAAACTAGTCATTGGGGGCCACCGTAATACTTACCCATGATGGATATGCATAATATAAAATATGAAAATAAAAATGTGTAAACTATTTATAAAATGAATTGCAATTCGAATAAAATCGTGGCTTGATGACGTCATAAACTTTAAATGCTCTATTACTCCAAAATTGATAATTATATTAACTAACTGTTTACTGCGTCGGATTAAGCGTATCATTTCCAATTAAAATATATGTTTGAATTGAAATTTGAATGAAAAACAGGGTCAGGAAAAATCGAAGAGTGTGGGAAAATACGATTAAAAGTATATCGGCAACTAAATATCCGATCGACTTCATTTTTAATGCAAAATGTATGTTTTTTATTGTCTTTTATATTCTTTCCTTACAATAAACAATTTCGAAAAATTTTATATCTCTTTTATTAGAACGAATATTTTGAGAGTCCGAAAAAAATAGTTCCGGATAATTAAGGTTACTGAAATTCAATAAGCTTCTTCCCATTATTACATACTAAGTACACACCAAATTTCAAGTCTCTATCTCGATTTTTTCAGGAGATAGAGCGTTTACAGACACACAGACAGATAAACGGACGGCAATTTCTTTTTTCTAAAAATATGTTTTTCGGAATCTCCAGTGTCTGAAACGTGTAAATCCGTCAAAAAATGTTTTTCGATTTTCAAAACGTTACAAAACTTACCCTTATTCTACGTATGATGGGTAAGTAACAAAGAATTATGTCACTCACAATGTAATAATATCGATCAATTCTGTTCATTTCTGTTAAATTAAGATAAGAAGTATAAATTTAAAATAAAAAATAGATTTTGAATATTTCGTAACCTTTTCAAACGCTTCAGTACGTTTCCCGGTGTGTAAAAAATTTCACCATGTTTAATTCGATGTAATGAAACACATTGAAAAGAACATATTATTAAATCGAATATGCAAAGATGCTTAGAGGTTTGTGTATATGAAAGGAGAGAAAGAATATCTAGTTTTGCATTATTATGACATTCATGACATTCACATGCATCGTGACATTATTATGACATTCACATGCATCAACACGTCTTATGCAGTTGATAAGATCATGTACTATTTTTAGGGTTTCGTTCATCATACGAAACACTATTACTCCCGCTTCGTTGTCTGTCTGTCACAGAGCCGTTTCTCAGAAACTATATAACTTACAAGCATGAAATTTAATGTACTTATAGCTGAATATCTACTGTGAAGCTCAAAGTCATAAAATTTGAAAAATTCATATTATTTTAATATATAGAGATAAAAAACCAAAACTCTAACAGCCTTTCCCTATTAAATTTAAACATTTTTCGTTATAGCAGATGCCAATAATTAAAAATCCCCAATAAAATTCTTTCGACAGTAATTAATTTTCTATTGAAAGATTTCCACGTGAAAAATGATAATGAAATAAAAAAAATCACCAATTGAAAAAAATATTAATATGACGTCATATTGGTAATAAAACGGAAATTTTCAAACATTTCTCAATAATACAAGGAGTATGAGTATGTGTAATAACAGAAAGCAGCTTAATATGACGTCATTAGAGAATTAAAAAGAAACTTAATCTGACGTGATATTGGAAGTTTAACGGATTTTTCAAATGTTTGAGAATAATACAAAGAGAGTATCAATATGAGTAATAGAGAATAGTAAATATATGAGACTGAGGAACGTATGATAAAAACCCGATTAATGAAATATTGGCATGTATTTAACATTTTGAAGGTGTCTATACAACGTGTTTAGTTAAGAAATGGGTTTTTTTTAAATATTCCATTTAGTCTACATGACAGATATTATTATGATAGAATATAATAGCGAGCTTCGCAAGCAATCGGGCTGGTCCAGATATTAAAAAAAAAACGAGAAAAATAAAACGGTATACTTTTAATTTATAAAAAACATGACTTTTATTTATTTATTTGGAAAATTATATTTATTTGGCGTTATTAAAGAAAGGATAAAGTGTTTTGAAAGGGATATTAAACGAAATCTTTTGTGCGATTTTCGATCACACTTACCCACTTGTTTATAAATCTCTCTTTCATTAATTAATATACACTGTATAAAAAGACAAACACTTCCTAATCTGTTAAAATATAATATAACCTCTTCCGATTTACCCACGATTTCGAAAAGCGTCCCTTTACCTTTAGAAATTAGTCAGATTTTGGGTCATTTTGGGCGATAATTACGAAAGTTTTGAAACTTGCTAAGATTGTTTGGGAGGATCTACTAATGAACATACTAGAAGTCCTGATGGGTACGGGGTGAGCGCGATGGGAGGGGGGTAAAAGAAGGTACTATTTTTCGGTTTTTTGTTAATATTTCGTAAGCTTTATGTCCCACGGAAAAATTGCTAATTAAAAAAATAAAGACAATTAAATTCTCTACAAAATAGGCTTTTTATACAGTTTTCTCAAAAGTAACGAGATAATCGCATTGAAAAATGAAGAAATTTGTCAAAAGTCACACCAGCGGTAGAGAGCGGGTCCACGGCACTTACATTACACCTACTTAACTTAAACTTAAACGAACATTATTAAATGTTGTGTTCAGACGAATGGAAACCTGAACGTTAACTTTATCAAATGACAGTTTTTGTTAACATAAAACATACAAAAATTAAAAATACGTAAAATGCAATGATATAGGAATAAACAATATACTCAAGTCCTTGATCATTTTGATTACCCCGGGTTCAATGGGAAATTTCAAAAGATGATGATTTGTGTTCCATTTCCATTGGGACATCCTCCTCAACAGGTGGTGGACTGTTTGAGCAGTCTCCATGACAGTAGTGGCAGGCAGCAGTGCATGTGATTCCTGTTTTTCTGCATCCACATTTGTTCCCACAACCGGTTGTACACTGGCAGAAGATGAGGTTTAGTACTGTCTCGGGGGCAACAGGATCGGTGGTTGCGATAGGCACTAATCGAGCTTGCGTTTCCAACACCAAATCTCAGGAGACAGTTCATATCACTGCCACAGCTGTATCTGATGAAAAAACCGGTATGAGTGTTGCATCGCTGCTCCTTCTGTGGGAGGCAGGGATGCTAATTTTGGTCAACGGGCCCTGTGAAGGCATGAAACCTATACAAGTTGAGTGACGTTGTAGTATGTGGAGCTCCATACACATTCAAGAAGAACTTACTCTGCCACCTGCTAACGTGTTGAGTTTGAGTCACCAAAGACTTAATTTACACATTCTAATGATTTACGTAGCATCAACATTTTGCAGATAGCAACTTTCCCCTTCCTGTAACAAGATGATGTTGTGTCACAGCCAGAGAATGAATTTGCAAGTAGTATAATGTGTTTGAGGCCCTTTTGCTGCTGTTGTTGTGATGAAAATACCTGAGTTACGACTTTCCCTTGGCCTGGTTTGTATAAGTATATATTTTTATGTGAAGGGGTTAAGGCTGTGAGAAGAACAAGTATATCCACCATCCTGTCCAACAGCTGTGACGTTGTCACTCTCCCTCAGTGCATCTATAGCAGTCTGAACAATCAGAGTGTCAGCGTCATTAGAAATTTGCCGACATGAGACTCCTTTGTCATTTAGTTTGAAGGATAGAGGGAAATGAACTTTGTCTTATTGTACTTATTTGAGAGAAACTGATTTTGGGGCACACTGATGACAGTATGTTCTTCAAAATGTATGTCAACTGACGTTTTCACTGAGCACCTTCTATTTTGTTCAGCTACATTGGTACTGTTTACAGTGTCAGTATATCCATCAAAAATAATTCTGCAGCTCTTTCCACGATAGAGTTTCTTAACGTACTTTATGTAGGTGTTGCAAATATCCTGTATTGTTGAGCCCTTCTTCCACACGACCTTATATAACAGGAAGCCACTATCCACAACTATTGTAGTTTAGGTTAAGTACGTGAAATGTAAGTGCCGTTCACTCGCTCTCTGGAGCTGGTGTGACTTTTGGCAAATTTCATGATTTTTGAATGATATTATCTTGTTAACTATGGACTCTTGAGAAAAATGTGTAGAATTTATTTCGTACAGAATTTAATTCTCTTTATCTTTTGTATTAGCAATTTTTCCATTGGATTTATAGATATGTGATATTAACAAAAAACCGAAAAATGGTACCTTCTTTTACCCCCCCCCCGTCGTGCTCACCACCCATCCATCAGGACTTTTAGTATGTTCATTAGTATACCCTCCCAAACAATATTACAAAGTTTCAAAACTTTCGTAATTATGTCCAGAAAAAAACCTAATTTGAGTGGACTAAACATCAAGTATCCAAGGATTTTAGAGATTCAAAGAAACATTTAAAAGAACCATATATTCTTTGCTGCCTATAATTTTCGGAAACGTTTTCTCAATAGCTACTACAGTGCGTTAATTAGTTTTTTCAAACCAAAATATTGGTTCTTCGGTTGCTATCAATTTTCAAGAAAACATTTTTAGCTGCGTAGCTGAATTTATACATGCAAGTGTAACAAAATAATATTAAATGTAATGTTAATATTGATTCTGTTGATTTAGTATGTTTGTCTGTTAAATATGTTTATCGTGCAGGAAAATGTTTACAATATATCTACATTCCGCGATGAGAAAACTAGGGGCAATAAAATAAACTTTGTTTTTAAAAATGTTTCGTTATACAAATATTTATTTGTTTCTGAGGTTTATAAAGATTAAAGTCCGTTTTTGGGGAAACACAAGTAACTCGGAACATATCAAATTATATTTTCGTATGTGACTGTATTATACTTTCGTATATTAAGAAACATTTGTCTTTTTATACAGTGGCAGACAAAGAAGGTATACTTATATATTCAATGCAAAAAACTTTCGATGGAAAAATCTAGAGTAAGCACAATTATTAAAAATAACGATAACAACATTTCATAAGATTAAAAAAAAACTTTTCAAGATACTACTTATAATTTTTATCCTAGAAACTATATTAAATTTTCTGTATAAACCTAATAAAAGCAACACTGTCCTTTTGGGATTTTAACATTGGCCTACTTTGGATTACAAGGCAAATAATATGGAGAAGAAAGTTCAACCTTTAAATGTACAGTGTAGCAAATTGGCAACACTTTTTATTTAACTTTTAATAAATAAGTCAAGTTCTCCGATACCACTATATTAATATAGAAATATTAATCCTGTAAAAATCGCATACATATGCTGCAAAACAAACTTAAAAATCTATCCTAAAATTTCTGGTGTCCGATCCGAAATATAAGCATAAAAAAAACCCAATTCGAAAAGAAAAAATCATGAATTTAAGAGTTAAGATGTTGCTTTGTGTTAACATTAAAGAAAACATTAAAAATAACATTAAAGTTAAAGTTAACATTAAAGTTAGCATTAAAGATAACATTAAAGTTAATGTTAATGATACATTTGCTTTGCTTGAAATACATGAATATTTTGTAGTGGAAAACACTAAGCAGTATGATCTCAAATTCTAAAAGTGGATATTCTTAACATGTATTTACGAATAATATATTCTGGACTGTGGCTCAGTGTAATAAAAATTGTGTTACATAACTAACTTTAAATTTTTTTAGGTGCGTTCGTAACTATAAATATACGTAGCACTTATAGTCGTCGTCTGGTCTGTTAGTCTGTCCGTTTCTCCGCATATAACAGCGCAAAAACTACCCAACCAATGGTTTCAAATTTAATATATTGTGACATGTTGAAAATTTCACGTGCTCACATACTCGGAAGATAAAGATAATCCCTTGTGAATGAAAGGGCCCTTTGTGAATTGTCACTATTCAAGTAAGATAGTACTATACAGAAGGGTGACAGGTGGACGTGAATCAAATAATCACTTACTTGGAGAAAGGGGATAATCTCATAGGAATGAAAAAGAGAACTATAGATTGAGGTCTGTCATTGTCACCTGGAGATAAGCGAGGCTGGAGCAGGTGTTGTATGGAAGGGAGTTTTTCGGCAGAAATTCCGGGGATGCAAGGGAAGCCCCTACGAAGTGAAATAGCAGACAAGAGTTGGATGTTGAACGAGATGGAGTAAGGTCCTTTTTTGAGCGGACGTCAGAATCTGAGTTTTTCTGACATCGTAATTTTACAAGACGGATATGATTATCATATTTTTTCATTTTTACTTTTGTTTTTTTAATGTGTTAATTTAAAATAAAGTTTTTTTCGTTTCAAACGATAATGGATTTTATTAATTATATATACGCGTCTCACGTTATTACAGCTATAGTATATATATATAATAAATTGGTGGCAGCAACTGGGATATGTAATCTAGAGTAAATTAGATTACGGATCTATGTGTTAACCTGATAAAACAGATGAAGAGCCAGTGGAAAACGGATAAGCAGAGTTGTGGAGTCTTGAAGCCTAATTGGAGTCGTGGTTTTTTCTTGGAGTTCTAGCAAGTAGAGAACTGGTAAAAGAACTTTATCGATTAAAGCTGTGAGGTGTATGAACAGTCAACTATAGACCTGGTGATACGTGTTTGTGCTTAAAAATATATTCAGTGGAATGAAGATATGCGGCGTACCATCTGAGTTGTCTACATACGGATCTAAGGTGAAATTAGTGCCTCATCAGTGAAATTAGTGTCTTCAAATCTTCAAACATCTGTGTATATCATCTTTAAAAGTGCTTGGAAGCCTGGCATCAGTGTGGAGGAAATATCTGCATCTGAAGGTAAGCTCTTTTATGAAATCTTCTATAGAGGTCTGTTTTAAATTATATTTTATGTATAAATTTTAATTTTGGGGAACAAAACTCTATGAGAAATTTAAGAATTCTAGAGAAGCTATTAATTTGGTACTTAAATTTTTAGTTGGAATTTTTGTGTTTCTTGATTTTCTGGTATCTGTTTGGTATAATATTGGGTTAAGAAAATTATATACTTATGTATATGTTAAAATTTACTTGGAGTATAGTAAATTGTTATTGATTAATTGAGATTATTAATTAGGATATTTTAATCATAATTTTGTATAAAATTTTTGGAAATAAAGGTTTTGTTTATATACATTTTATTTATAACAGTAATAAAGTTATAGCTTAATTTTATGGGTATACTGTGGATGATTATGATTAATGTTTCAAAATAAATTGAGGTTATACTGTACTGTTGGGTATAAAATATATTTTGGGGGATATACTCAGTTTGAAAGACGTCACTGTTGCATGAGAATTTGCTATATTAAAATTGTGTCGTTTTTGAATACATTATTATACGTATAGTGAATAAAATTCTATTTCTGTATTTATTGTATTACTAGATGGAACCCGTCAAAATTTGACGGCAAACAACTTGATAGTACCATAAAATTAAATTTTATAGTTGCTTTAACTTGACAAATTTCATAGTGGGGAGCATAATATGATTAAGCGATCACAGACCTTTCCTTTGATATATCACATGAGGTTGTGTGCAAAATTTAGAAAGTACCTCTTGGGGGGAGGGGCAAAGTGGGGAGATGGGCATTGGAGATGCATAATATGATTAAGTGGTCACAGATCTTTCCATTGATATATCACATGAGGGTTGTGTCCAAAATTTAGAAAAGTGCCCCCCTTAAGGGGGGGGGGGAGTGGCGGGATGGATCCCGAAGATGCATATGATTAAGCAGTCACAGACCTTTCCAACAATATGACATGAGGGGTGTCAACAAAATTTAGAAAAGTACCCCTTGTGGGGAAAGGGGGGCAAAGTGGGGAGATGGACATCGGAGATGCATAATATGATTAAGCAGTAACAGACCTTTCCAACAATATGTGACATGAGGGGTGTCAATAAAATTTAGAAAGTATCCCTTGGGGGGGGGCAAAGTGGGCAGATTGACATTGGAGATGCATAATATGATTAAGTGGTCACAGACCTTTCAAATGATATATAACATGAGGGTTGTGTGTAAAATTTAGAAAGTACGTTGGGGGGGGGAGGCAAAGTGGGGAGATGAACATCGGAGATGCATAATATGATTAAGCATTCACGGACCTTTCCAACAATATATGACATGAGGTGTGTCAACAAAATTTAGAAAGTATCCCTGGGGGGGGGCAAAAAGTGGGGAGATGGACATCGGAGATGCATAATATGATTAAGCAGTAACAGACCTTTCAACAATATGTGACATGAGGGGTGTCAACAAAATTTAGAAAGTATGCCTTGGGGGGGGGGGCAAAGTGGGCAGATTGACATTGGAGATGCATATGATTAAGTGCTCACAGACCTTTCCAATGATATATAACATGAGGGTTGTGAGCAAAATTTAGAAAGTACCCCTTGGGGGGGGGGGGCAAGTGGGAAGATGGACATCGAAGATGCATAATATGATTAAGTGGTCACAGACCTTTCCAATGATATATAACATGAGGGCTGTGTGCAAAATTTAGAAAGTACGTTGGGGGGGGCAAAGTGGGGAGATGAACATCGGAGATGCATAATATGATTAAGCAGTCACGGAATATACGACATGAGGGGTGTCAACAAAATTCAGAAAGTATCCCTTGGGGGGGGGGAAAGTGGGGAGATGGACATCGGAGATGCATAATATGATTAAGTGGTCACAGACCTTTCCAATGATATGTAACATGAGGGTTGTGTGCAAAATTTTGAAAGTACGTTGGGGGGGGGAAGTGGGGAGATGGACATATCGGAGATGCACAATATGATTAAGTGGTCACAGACCTTACCAATGATATATAACATGAGGGTTGTGCGCAAAATTTAGAAAGTACCCTTTGAGGGGGGCGGCAAAGTGGGGAGATGGACATCAGAGATGCATAATATGATTAAGCAGTCACAGACCTTTCCAACAATATATGACATGAGGGGTGTCAACAAAATTTAGAAAAGTGCCCCCCTTAGGGGGGGGAGTGGCGGGATGGAACCCGGAGATGCATAACATGAATAAGCGGTCAAAGACTTTTCCAGCGATGTATCACATGAGGGGGGTGTGCAAAATTTAGAAAAGTGTCCCACTTGGGGGGAGTGGGGGGATGGACTCCCAGAAATGCATAACATGAAAAAGAGGTCACAGGCGTTTCAACTTGCAACTTTTTTCTCGAAGGCATTTGACAATAGTAAATTTTTTTGACCCAAGACAATTTAACGATATTCTTAATTTTTTTGCGTAATTCGTCAAACGTTCATGGAAAAAATCATGAAATTCGCTAATCAATAGTTGATAAATTATAAAATTCAACAATCAATAGCAGCAAAATTGGTCAATTGATAACGGAAAAATCACGAAATTCATCAAATGGTCTACCTAAAAAAACTGTCCTGCACACTGATGTGATGATCAAAAGGGTTTTGAAGTATAGGACAAAATTAGCACTTGCCAAACAGCGAGTAATACTGAAAATTTTGCAATGGACTTTATTGCCACCACTGGTCAAACATAATAGTCACACTCACCAATTGCAATGACTGAATGGAAAAAGATTTTTTTCTCTGCTGTCGCTCGACAAATTTCAAAACAGTTGATGAATTTTCCGTCGATTAATGAATTTTGTGATTTTTCCTCTATCGATTGACAAATTTCGCAATTTATCGATTAACGAATTTCACAATTTTTTCCATAAACGAACAAAATGCGCACTTTATTTCCGCTAATGTCTGACACCATTTCGCCCTTTACAATTCAGCCAATAAATTGAACGTTGTTTCTTTCTAGAAATGTCAGGAATGAAACAATGATTCTTTAGGATGAATTTCCTTCGTTCGATGCCCCATGGAAGAATGTGTGCGATGCAGCAACGGGCGTCAGACTTTTTAGGGCACCTGCAGACTAAAAACATCTAACCAATCTTCGCGTTTTGAAAAAATCACAGATTTCGTCAAATGATTGAGAAAAAAACACTAATTTCATCAAAGGATCATGGGAAAACATGACTTTCATTAAAAGACCACAGAAAAAACGTGAATTATGCAAAAGGATCGTGAAAGATAAGCAAATTTTGTCAAAGAATCGCAAAAAAGGAAATTTCACCAAAAGATCACGCTTTTTTACTAAATTTCGTCTAAAAATTGCGGAATAAAATGTATTTTATCAAAGAATCGCTGGAAAATGCGAATTTCATTAAAGATCGCGAGAAAAATGCGAAATTCTTCAAAGGATCGCTGAAAAAACACGAATTTCGTCAAAGAATTTCTGAAAAAACATGAATCTCGCCCAATAACAGAAAAATCATGGTTCATAATCATTATATCTAGTAGTATCCAGTACTGGCTAAACTTAATAGTCACACTGGCCAATTGCGATGATTGAATGTAAAATGAAATTTTTTTCCCGCTGTCACTCAAAGAATTTTGAAACCATTTGAAGTTTTTCCCGAAACCATTTTGTGAATTTACCGATTTTTTTTTCAAAATCATTTTTCAACAATATTCGACCCAATACGCATGCGTAATAAAAAAACACCGGCCATTAAAATGAGGGTCTATTACTGTCTCTAGAAACGTGTTTGGGATCATCTCGTTTTTTTTTTCTTGCACGTTGCATTAAACCTAGGAAGATATTTATATAGAACTCACTGTGGAGTGTTCAGAAGGTATTTATTTTATTTATTATAATTTGTATGAATACTTAGGTGTCCATTTTGAATTTACTGTTTAAAAATGAATTTAGGCTCATTTAACAATCGCAAAATCAATCCCGATGGAAATTGTGGTTTTAGATCTCTATCATTTTGTTTATATAGTACAGAAAATAATTATTCAAATGTACGTAAAAATATCGTAGAACACGTAATACAAAATTGGACCACTTATAGTCCGTTTTTTATCGGGGATGAATCTTATGGTGTTCCGATTGCTAATGAAAACGATTATGTAAATATATGGTTCTTCATAGGAGTATGTGCTTCTTCACGCTTCAATAGAAGCATTGTTTAAATTAATATAATTCTACAAATATGATGCAATTTTAAAATATTGAGTAATGATTAATACTGTCAAGGAATCTACTCATATACGTAATTAAGTTTTGGTACTTCTCTATTATCTCACCGACCACTTTTCATCACAAAAAACTATCGCCAAACTGTAACGCCAAATAAACGGGAGAACGTTGTCATTAATACGCGCAAATGTTGAATTAAAAACCACTTGATGACATAACAAACACGTATAATGCTTCCGACATCAAGTAAATGGGACTGCATTTTTGGCATTTAATCATACAGTTTGGCGATAGTATTTTGTTATGAAAAGTGGACGATGGGATAATAGAGAAGTACCTAAGTTTTTTATACCAAGTTTGAAAATTTATCTTTTTTTGACATTTAAAAAAAATAACAGAAAAATAACATTACAAATTTGCCCATTTGCTCAGCGGTCAAAGGATTAAGTAAATAAGTAAATATTAATGATTAGCGGAACTGGTTCTAGCTATGAAGTAATATTATTTTGCTCAAAAACCCCCAGCAAAAAAATAATTACAAAGAATAAGTAATCGTCTTTAAATATACAAAAAACAATGTGATTAATGGCCAGGATTTTTTTACATATAAAATTTTTTATATACAAAAAAAAACCGAAATAACCTCATTCATTTCACCCGATGTCAAAAAGTTTTTTTTTCCACATTCTTGGGCAAAGCACTAAATCAATAAAATCACCAATTTGTGACAAATTATGAGTTTCATATGAATTGCCCATGAACGGACATGCAAACTGGTAAAAAATGAATGTAATAAATTAAAACATTCAAGATTTGTATACATACAAACAATACAATGTAAATATTAATATTGTTACATGATACATTGTTTGTATACATACTTCTTTGTATACATATATTGTTTGTATACATACAAACAAATATAATGTAAACATTATTCAAATATTAAGAGATTCTAAAGATTTGTATACATACAAACAATATAATGCATACATACTCTTTACAAATAAAATAGCACACTTATATAATGACAAAACTTTTAAATCGAATAGAGATAGTATATTTCTGTTAAAAAATAATTCTAAAGTTCAGACTTATATATATTATACATTCACATAAAGCTAGTCACATTCCTGCATATTTATTAAATATTTAGTTGCTAAATACAGAAATAATATTTTATAATTTATATTCAGACGCTCAGATTCGCTTTTTTCGAACAAATAATAATAAAAATATTACTGCCGTGCTTACTGTCTTTTGACATTATATTTACATAATCGTTTTCATTAGCAATCGGAACACCATAAGATTCATATCCGATCATAAACGGAATATAAGTGGTCCAATTTTGTATTACATGTTCTACTATATTTTTATTTACGATTGAAGAATTATTTTCTGTACTATATAAACAAAATGATTTGATTTCGCGAACGTTAAATGAACCTAAATTCATGTTACACAGTAAATCCGAAATGGATACCTAAGTATTCATTCAAATTACAATAAATACAACTATAAAATAAATACCTTCTAAACACTCCACAGTTTTTTATATAAATATCTTCCTAGGTTTAACGCAACGCCGAAAAATCCATCAAAACAACAGGAGTTGATCGTGATCCCAAATACGTTTGGAGACAGGAATAGACCCTCAGCCTCATTGGCCGGTCCTTTTTTGACGCATGCGTATACGGTCGAAATTCGATGGAATTATTTGACATTTTTAGCAAACAGCTTTAAATATATGGATTGTAAATTGAATATATCTGATATTTTGAAATTTATTATATTTTGGGGGAAAATATGGCAGATTATTTAGTAAAATATAATAAAAGCGTCTTGCTATTATTAGCAGAGGAATTTAAGACCAGTGTGTCAAAAACGTGTAAAAATCAAGCTATAATTCAGGCTATTGTTAGTGCTGAGGATTATAAGGAAAGTTACGCAAAACATCGCTTGCAATATATTCTTGAATAGGATGCAGAGCGGAAAGAACAGGAAAAACAAACCGAAAAAGATCGTAAAGAACAAGAGAGACAAATTGAAAAAGATCGTAAAGGAAGAGTGACGCAAATTGAATTAGGATTGCGCAAGAGGAAAAAGATAAACTTAGGAAATTTGAATTAGATAAATTTGAAAAACAGCAACAACTTGAGGCAGATAAATTTGAAAAACAGCAACAACTTGAATTACAAAAGCTTGAGAAACAACAGCAATTTGAATTAGAAAAATTGCGTATTCAAAATTCTGCGGATATTGTTAGCATTTCATCTAATGAATCAAATGTAGATTTTCATAGAACTCCTAAGGTAAATTTAAAGGATTTAGTTCCGCGCTTTGATTCTAAATTAATTGGTATAACTCTTTTCTTTGTGATTTTTGAAAGGCAAGCTGAGAAAGCTAAAATTTCTTAGGAAGATTTGGTTAGTCAATTAATTCCTTTATTACCTTCTGATTTTGCGGAAATTATAGTAAAACAACCGTCAGACAAATGTGATGATTTTCAACATATAAAGAAAGTTTTGTTAGATAGGTTTAGGCTAAGTTCAGACGCCTTAAAACAAAAATTTGAAACTCATCAAAGAAATTCTGGTGAATTATGGGTGGATCTGATTTATGAGTTAAGGGGTTTTCTTGATAATTGGTTAGAGTCATTAGAAGTGATGGATTTTGTATCATTAAAAGAACTAATGCTCACGGAACAACTGAAAAAACGTGTCCCTTTTGAGATAAAAGAAAAATTTATGGATGATTGGGAGGAAATAAAGATTGCTTCTAAACTCGTGGAGAAATCAGACAAGTATGAAAGTATAAGAAGGGAATTTAAGAGGTCAGATAGAAAACCTTGGGAAAATAAATCTTTTCAGGATAAGCAAAAAGAAAATTTTAATTCTAAGAGTAGAAATGAAATTAAACCAAAATCTGAATTTGAGAATACGAAAGAGTGTGGGAAAACTGATAAATTTAAGAAGGACAATGCTTTCGAAAAGCAGAGACAAGTCCAATGTTACAATTGTTTGGCAGTGAGTCACATCCGTCCAAATTGCCCGGAATTGTTAAAAAGTAAATCCAATTATGAGGATAAAAGCATAGCTTGGATTATCACTAGTGATGGAAAAAGTGAAAATAATAGGGAAGGTGTGGGAACCTACAAACAAATAACCATTTGACCTATGGTTGATTTATGCTTGAATGGTAAGAAAGTAAAAGCGATTAAGGTCACAGGTGCGCAAATTGCGGTTTTTGATGCTAATGACATTCCGTGAAGTGCGAAGAAAGTGGGAAATGTCTTTCTTATACCGGCCCTCGGAAGTAGACAAAAGGCAGATTTGGTGTCCGTGCCGGTTGCTTTAATAGAAGATGAAAAAGAGTATGTTGAAAAGAATGTGGTGGTTGCAGTTGTGAGAAAACTAAATTCTCCTTCACTTATAACACCTGCTGTTTATGAATTATTAAAGTTAGGAAATATGGATAAGCAAAATTCAGTGTGTAAACAGGTGGAAAATCAGAGAGAATTAAATGGGCAGGGAACCTTCAGAGTGTCTAGCGATCATGAGCAAAAATTTGTTCGAAAAATGGTTGTAAATTAAATCTGCGAAAGGGATAATAAGTCTGTTAATGAGATAGAGGTAAATTCACCGGGAGACGTGACTGATAAGAATTTGGAAGAAGGATCTGAATTGATCGACATAAAAGCGTCTCAAATGGATAGGGTTAAAAGGTCATGTAAGAGAGGTCAATTTCGGGAAAACAATTCTGAGCATGATGAAAATATAACCAGGTATTTTGGTGGTAGTATGGGATTTATACATGTTAGAAATAGAATTAGAAAGAAATTGAGTTCACCGATGACTGTGGTCAGTAAATTTAACTCTCGGATGAAGGAAAATAATAGAGTAAATTGGGGGGCTAAATGCCAAGAAAATGGATATGGAAAATCAAAGTTAAAAAGAATGGAGCATTCTGTTTTTAAAACGGATCACAAAGAAAGATTTATTAAAATCAAACAAGATTTAGATATGAAAAATCATGATTATGAAGTTGTGAGTCGAAATTATTGTCGAAAAGATTTTCTGATAGAAGTAATTTAGATATTGGTTTTTGGGAGAATTCTCTAAATTAAGTTTTATTCTAAATTTGGGAGTACTCATTATTGTAATATCTATATTGGGTTTATTTATCATTTAATGCTTAATATTTTCGTAATAGTAAAACTTCATTAATTTAATAATTGCATAATTTAGTAGGCATTCTTTTTGTTTGTAGAAGCGTCTAAATTTTGGCTTTTAAGCAAGTTTTTAAGAGAATTGTTTTAGGCATTGTGTTGTATATAGATTTATTCCTTCTTTTTATTATTACTTTTTTTTTGTTAGAATCATGTAAAGTGTAATCTGTATTTGGTATTATATGTATGTGAAGTATTTCAAAATTTTTTCTTAGGGCATCAGTTGTATAAATTATTCCTGGAATTATACTTAGGAATTGTAGGTAAGGGATTATAGTAAATCCTATTGACATTGTGGTCTATCAAATACTGAGTATGCGAATGTGTTTGTATTCTATAGGGATTTCGTGTATTATTCTAAATTTCTTTATACTTTGATGACCTCTTTAGAAGTTGATTGAAGGAGCTTATTCTATTCATGTATATGCCAAATTTCCTGCAGAAATTTTTCCTTAGGGAGGAGGAGTTGTGACATGTTGAAAATTTCACGTGCTCACATACTCGGAAGATAAAGATAATCCCTTGTGAATGAAAGGGCCCTTTGTGAATTGTCACTATTCAAGTAAGATAGTACTATACAGAAGGGTGACAGGTGGACGTGAGTCAACTAATCACTTACTTGTAGAAAGGGGATAATCTCCTAGGAATGAAAAATAGAACTATAGATTGGGGTCTTTCATTGTCACCTGGAGATAAGCGAGGCTGGAGCAGGTGTTGTATGGAAGGGAGTTTTTCGGCAAAAATTCCGGGGATGCAAGGGAAGCCCCTACGAAGTGAAATAGCAGACAAGTGTGGGATGTTGAACGAGATGGAGTAAGGTCCTTTTTTGAGCGGACGTCAGAATCTGAGTTTTTCTGACATCGTAATTTTACAAGACGGATATGATTATCATATTTTTTCAGTTTTACTTTTGTTTTTTTTAATGTGTTAATTTAAAATAAAGTTTTTTTCGTTTCAAACGATAATGGATTTTATTAATTATATATACGCGTCTCACGTTACCACAATATATAATCGTTGTAGAATTTTGTAGAGTCATTTCAAATTTTATGAAAATCTAATCAAAACTTAAAAAGATACTAATAAATGTTTCCTTCATTCTATTAAATCCTATCATACGTAATTAATTCAACGATATCCCATGATAGGTAATGATTCTATGTTTCCATGGTGATTACGTCCTATTTAAGTTGGAGTCATAAAATTCCCGCTTTACTGAATTTAAAAACCAAATTTGTATACTAAAATTGTTAATTTATAGCTATCCTATAATCTACCGACAGTTTTTTGGATAGATGTTTTCGGAAAAATTGATATTAAATGGAAAAAGAGTCTAAATATGGATTTCAAGTTTTGAAAATTTGAAAGCTAGGATTAAGTTTCCATTGGACTTTTAAATGTCAACAAAAGATAAAATGTTGTCAACTTAAAATGTACTTATTTTATTACGAAAATTAATCATATCATAGTAACAGACGATATAATTCATTTCACTGAAATAGTAACGATGATTTTTTTACATTGTCTTGTATTGGATATTTGCGCAAAGTATAAATTTAATGCAACGGAATTATAATTAATTGTTTGTAAAAGTGTATTGAAATTGAATTTCATAAAATAAAATTAATATCTATAATATGAAAATAGGCACATAAAATAATTTTTGCATTCATGCCTTTTTGCATAAGAGTGCAACAACTATTGCACCAAGATCTGAATATTTATAAAACTAGTTATAGTGCGCTCATTTGTCACGTTGACGTACAATTTAATTATACAACTTGTTATTTGTTAAATTTGTTATATGTTTTTAAAAACAAAAAAAACTAAGTAAAAAGCAATTTAAATGAGCTAGTTAAACGCGCATTTAAAGATATTACAGGGTGATTATAATTAAAGTATAGGTGTTTACAGCTCAATTATAACAATTTTAAATGTACAGAGGAAACACAACATCTTTTTGTATACATACTATTTAGGCAATGGTGAAAGGATTTTTAAAGAAAACGTAGTTTGTATTTTCGGTGCTAGGACAAAAGTCGGCACCAGGCCAATTTTGATCAGTGAATTTGTGTTAAAACTAGAAAAGGAACGTTTTATGTCATTGACTAACATTTAATGGACATGTTAACACAGAAATGTTTTTTAGCAGTTAAATTTCACTTTTACTATTTAACCGAATTTTTAAAAAATTACCATTTACGTGCGCACTTTACAAGTCAGGGTTTTAGATATCAGCCTTCAACGCCATTTTTAACCCTGGTGCTGAAAATGTAAACTATTTTTATATAATTCGATACCACATGCTATAAATAATGACATATACAAAATGGTGATCTGTTTGCACCAGTATGTTTTTACAACTAAGCTTTAAACCTCTTTCCTTTAATTAAGTCCACCCTGAATATAATGATTTACAGAAAGTATTTTATATATATTTGCTACGGTGAATTTTCATGTCAAAAATTTGACAAAAAAATCTATTCTAAACATAAAAACTAAAACATTTTCTATCTATTTTTTTAATTTTGGAAAAATTAAAATTGTAGAGTTTTGGATTAAAATTTAAGAATTATTGAGATTTTATTACTGAATAAATAAATAAAGAGAATCTACGTACCTTTGGATTTGTGCCGAGGGTTCGATTCCAGGATGAATTTTAATCTACACCGATTGAATAGAATACTATAATGAATAATCACAGAATGATGAATGACGAATATTCATTTAATTGATGTAGAATCGGATAGCTGATACTCTATGATTTTAAATCTTTCACTGATCAAAACAGAAATTGTTGTTCCGCGCTCGTAGCACAAGATTTTCCTTTAAAAACCATCATCATTTTCTTATAAGGAATGGTGTCTTAAAATAAATTAAATTAGTCAGTTCACAGTCATTACTTGAGATTTTGAATATTTTTCACATCTTTAATAAAGTAGAATGAGACTTTGAATTAGAATTTTTACACACTCAGAATTCAGACTTAAAAAACAACAGAACAGAATTTTACGTTCAGAATCAAAACAGAATAACATTTTTACATGACTGGTCCGCATCAAAAAACATGGCTCGCATACTTCATAAAATCTAATAAAAATAGAATGAAAGAAAATTAATAATATATTACAGAAAAATAATGACAGAATATTTTAAACATAATAAGAATTAAAGTTCTGGAAATATGCAATAGTTAATAGAATGTTTTTTATTTATTTATTTTCTGACGTAATAATCTGGAATTAGAAGCATTGTTCCTTTCAAACTGTTTTTTGGTGCTGCCATCTAGCGGAAAGAGCAATACTTAAAATCGTACAAAAATAGCTTAACATTTTAGTTTGATCGCTAAATAAAATTCATTTCAAAGTTTCGTCTGAATGACACGTAAAGATGCTTAACAAATTCTTGTTTTTATTTTTTAGTACTTATAACATGAAAGAACGTAAACAAATATTAGCATAAACAAAAAAGAATTCAACACATGGTTATAATGATTTGATTTTATTTCATCATTATTTTATTATTATTATTTTATTATTATTATTTAAAGGTTGGCATCATCTCGTTCATCTATGATTGAAAAGGGGTATATTTTTCCGTAATAAATGGATATAATAATTAGATTCTAGTTAGTCATATATATATCATACCAAAACCACATACTATACATCCAATCCCAAAACGCCTGACCATGCAAAATTCATACTAACAAAAATATAAACAAAACTATAAACAAAAATAACTCAACCATTCCAGAGACAGGCTGCAAGACTAAAAACTTGCATGCTGGGTTATACCGGTAATTACTCATGAAACTTCCCCCATGCATATCGTTACCAAACTGACCATAGAAAGCATTAACCAAAGTTGAAAAGAACAACACAGCCAGACATAACTCCCTATAAAACCTACAATTATTTGGCAATCTTTTTAATCGCCAAAAAGAGAGTATCTCGGTATTCTTTATCTTTAACGAAATTATTTGTCAAACTATTCAATAAACCAATAGGATAACTCTGAAACATTGCGTTGTGATATAGATTTATAATGTCACTTATTATACTATTATGATTAGAATTTAATTTTACTATCTTATATATTTCTGAAAATAGAAATATTATGTACATTGGAGTTAAAATATAATATCTTTATTGTTTCAAAGTTGTAATCCTTTATCTTATCGTAAATGTAAGTGCTCATGTCACCCCTCTCGATGTCGATAGTAAGGTCTAAATAATTTACATGTTTTATGTCATGTGAAGTTCTCTTTAATGTCAAACCTTGAGGGTAATAATCTAAATTAAATTCGTTGTTGGAATCGTTAATCCATACTAACAAAACATCATCAGTATATCTAAAACTTATAAATATATATATATTATAGATTGGCATTAATTAATTCCTCTAATAAAAAAAACTATAATATTTTTTCTTAATGAAATATTTTCAGTCGGAATATAACAATATCTTTGAGATTTAAGTTTTAAAAAATGTTTTAAATATGTAGATTGAGTATAGTAGTATGTTTAGTATATTTTGAGTTAGTAGTATGTTTGAGTGATGTGACAGAAAACGAGATTGTAAATTTTGTTCAAATACAATCACTATAAGTTAAATTTACAAGGAGAGGTTCCGAGATCGGGGTCGCAGAATGCGGGTGAACTTTGCGTATCGATAGAGTATAGTTAGCATATAAATATATGAGAGCCATAAAGTGCAACATCCATGTGGTCTTGAGTAAAAAGGTCACAAAGTTTACGTCACAGATTATAAATGGATAGATTTCCAACTTTGAAGCTTGGTTGGCAGCACAGTGAATTCAAGATTTTTCTGTTTGGTTTCGAATCCCAGAGAGACTTATTTTTCACAGCGAAAATTTTTATCAATTACTTTCGAACCACATTTAAAAAAAAATATGCACAATCATTGAAATTTACGAAAAATATAAATTAAATATATGTTTTGTAGTATATAAGTGCAGTTTTAACTATGAAATTTTGCATGTTTAAATGTATAATGAAAAGTAAAAGAAATAGGTAATTTATACTTCTATAGACCAGAAATGTTTGCAATTATTTAGAACTATTTACAATTATTTAAGTGAATAATCTACTTTTTTTCACAGAGCAATAAATTAAAGTACGGGATATAAATCTATAATATATTAGTTTAATTTTATTATACAAATATTTTAAATATTTCTTGATTTAAAAAATATATATGTATTCATTTAAATTTTAATATGATTTTTTAAATACTCGAATTCTTGGTTATGTCTTTACTGCTTACGTAATAACTATTTTAACATTTCGATATCTTTAAAAAAATTATTTTTAAGTACATGGACAGTTATATTCTACTTATAAACATAAGAACACAAGAATTAAAAAAAAATCGTTGTTTAAAAAATGCTATATTTTGAGAAACTATTATAACAGAAAAATTTTAATTAAAAAAATAATTAAAGCAGCGTGTTATAATTTTAAGTAACGTATTTTAATTTAGCACTCTGAAAAATGGTAGTTTATTCATGCAAATAATAGTAAATAAATTTTAAAATAAGCAAAAATTTTGTAATCTATAGAAGCATCGATTGTCTATTTTTGTTGTTTTATTATTTATTTATTTATTTTGACATTACTTTTCATTAAATATATAAACATGCAAAATTTCACATTTTAAATTGTATCCATATAACTACACTACATTATAAAAAAAACATATTACACAGCAAAAAATTATTTGAATTGCTAAAATTAATTATTATGTAGACAGTTATTCTAATTACAAAAAAAGGAATCCGAGATTTACAAAAAAAAAAAAAAAATATATTAAAAATATAAAAGCATAGTTTAAATAAGTCATGAAGATTTTTTAAATGTTTGGATAATGAAACCAAATTAAAATTATATATTATGCATTTATATCACGTATTTTAATTTATTGCTTTGTGAAAATTAGTAGATTAATTATTTAAATAAGGTAAAATAGGATAAAAAATTTCTGATCTATAGAAATATAAATTACTTTTTCCCCCCATTAAATATTTAAACATGCAGAATTTCATAGTTAAAACTGTATTTATATGCTATAAAACGTATATTTAATTGTTTTTTTGCAAATTTCAATGATTTTACATATTTTTTTTTATTCTGGTTCGAAAGTAATTGATAAAAATTTTGATTTGAAAAATACATCTAGCTGGGATTCGAACCCAAACAGAAAAATCGTGAATCCAGGAAGCTGCCAACCAGGCTGTGGAGTGGGTTGGTGAAGGGAGAAATTTATCCAATTATAAACTGTGACGCAAACTTCAAGACCTTTTTCCTCAAGGCCTCCTGGGTATTACGCTTTATTACTTTCATATATTGATATACTAACTATACTCTATTGATTAACAAACGTGCACCGCATTTCAAGTGACCTCAACCTCAGAACCTCCCCTTGTTAGTATTTAATTGTTTCATTTCTCACAGCTCTTCGAATTTAAGTTTTCTACAATATTTGCAACCGAAGTAAATATTTATTCAGATATTATATGATGAAACTGCCGCATCTACTTAAAATAAACTGTAGTTGCACTTTTTCAATAGTTTACAGCGCACAAACAAACTCATGAATACTGAAAGCAGCACATTTGATAAGTGGTGATAAAGGAAAGATTTGCAATATTATTGTAAATTACACACAATAGTTTTCGTATTCTTCAAATGAGCATTTTATAGAAATTATAAAATATTGTGTTAATTACAGGGAGTGTAGGGGTGCTTACATCTCACTACCTCTATTTCCGAATAGTAATATTTGCATTGTTAAATCGCATATTTCTACAATTAAACGCGGCGAAGTTTGTTATTCGAAAATTAGTGTAATTAAATAATATAAGCATTTCTACAGGGATGAGATTTCTCCGACTTTTTTCATACCAGTATAATCTTACAGAAAATGTTGTTCTGTTACATCGCAGAAAATTCCGATTAAATAAATAAATAAATAAAAATACATTTTCTCTAAGATTATACTGGTATGCAAAAAGTCGGAGAAATCTCATCCCTGATTCACTACGAACAATAAGTTAGAAATCGTTCTCAGGAAAATGTACGTTTTATTGAAATACTCATGAATGAATATGATTAAATCTCATTCTAATTACAGTGAGAGTAGAGGGTGCATACATCTCACAACCATTATTTCCTAGTAGTAATTTTTGCTTTTTAAAATAACATATTTCTATAATTAAATAAGATGAAGTTTGCTATTCTAAAATTCCCGTAGTAAAATATAAGTCCTTCTATGATAAATGTGTTAGAAAACATTCTCTAAAAACGGTCCGTTTTTTAGAAATGCACGTGAATGAATACGCCTAAAATTCGTGTTCATTACAGGCGCGTGTAGTAGCGCACATCTCACTAACATGACGCCCGAATAGCAGGCATTATCTTATTAAATTGCATATTTCTTTGACTAAATAATGTAAAGATTGCTATTCGAAAATATTTAAACGTAAGCACGACAATGAATTTGAGATTGTTGTTTTATTTCCAAGTGCGTGTTCACCTCCGAGATTTTGTTCTTGTCAAAATTTTTCTTATGTTCAGAAACCTTTTGGTTTAGAACAAATCAGAATCATAAGAAAAAAATAAATATCCAAGATATTCTGAAATGTTTCTTAAAAAAAGGATAATTTTTCTGATCATAATTTTCAGAAAAGACGTATATTAAAAAATAATAAACTCACTGATTTTTTGGAAATTATAAAAGAAGCATATATAATGTTAATTACAGGTGCGTGTAGTAGTGCACATCTCAGTACCATAATGCCCGAATAGTAGCCATTATCTTATTAAATAGTATATTTCTTCGACTAAATAATGTACAGATTGCTATTACAAAATATCGCTACTTAAACGTAAGTACGACAATGAATTTGAGATTGTTGTTTTATTTCCAAGTGCATGTTCACTCTTCGAGATTTTGTTCTAGTCAAAACTTCTTCTGATGTTCAGAAACCTTTTGCTTTAGAACAAATCAAAATCATAAGAAAATAATAAATATCCAAGATATTCTGAACTGTTTCTTAAATAAAAGAATCATTTTTTTATCATAAATTTCAGAAAACACGTATATTAAAAAATAATATACTCATAGAATTTTTGGAAATAGTACAAGAGGCATATATAATGTTAATTACATGTACATGCACATTTCACTGCCATGATGCCTGAATTGTAGTCTTATATTAAATTGTATCTTATTAAATAGCATATTTTTTCGACTAAATGTACAGATTGCTACTCGAAAATATCACGATTTAAACGTAAGCAGGACAAGACATTTATTTGAGATTGTTGTTTTATTTCCAAGTGCGTGTTCACACACGAGATTTTGTTCTTGTCAAAACCGTTTCTTATGTTCAGGAAAGTTTTGGTTTAGAACAAATCAGAATAATAAGAAAAACAATATTATGCAAGATATTCTGAAATGTTTCTTAAAAAAAAGAATAATTTTCTGATCATAGATTTCAGAAAACATGTTTCTGGTTGTGTGTAAAATTTCTTTTCTTTTTGAGGTTGCTTCTTCGTTCTCCTTCTGACGACTTTTAAAAACAATGGAAATATTACAATCTTGGATGAGTGCGAAATTATACCAAATTTTCATGATTTTTTTTTATCAGAAACAAAATCGGCCTTTTTTTTATGGTCCACTAATCCTCTTTAGTTATTGGCAAGTCGGGTATACTTACCACCGAATTATAATAATTTTGTTAGTATATTTGTGAATAAGAAATACTAACATATTAGTTGAGTATAACTAATATATAATATTCGATTTTCTTATTAAAGTATAATATTCAATATTGTGTTCTTAATTATTTTTCTGTTTTGACCTTGAGTTGTCCTTGAAATGTGAATATTAAAAAATAGGAAACTCGCAGATTTTTTGGAAATTATAAAAGAGGCATATCTAATTATATTATGAAAACATTTTTTTGTATATTTTGGCTAATGTGGCCACTTAAACGAAAAAATGGTTCTTTATTTTCTTTTAATAATTAATTTTATTTAGATAGTGGAACAACTAATTTATACAAAGCAATGATATGTGTCAGCTGCAGCATCAAAATGCTTCATATGCGGCGAACATAATTCCATTTTCTTTCATTCAGTCATACAACTTTATTATCGTTTTGCCAATCAAATTTACTTTTTCAAAAGTACAACTGATCTGAAATCAGATATAATTGTTGATTTCCTGTCCGCAATATTATACCTTTGAATAATAGCTTTAAAATATTATAAGAATCATTAGTGGTTGATTAGTCACTAAATAAGTTTCATTCTAATTATTTCCAATTAGAAAATATATAGCAGTAAGATAATCAGAAAAGTAGATGAAAGTATTTTAACAATTTTGAACAATACAATGCACTACTTGAAGCGATTCACTAAACCAGAAGATTAATTGGATTTATTCTTTAATTAATGAAAAATAATGGCATTTTATAAATTCATTGTAAATTTATGGTAAACGGAAAATATATTTGTGAAACTAGGCAATATTTGCGTTTATCTATACTAGTATTATAAAGGAGTAAAGATTGTTTGTTTGTTTCTTTGTAGGGGGTAATCTCTGGAACTACCGAACCGATTTCAAAAGTGATGGTGGCAAATTGATGGTGACAACCCCTGCTCAAACATAGGCTATATTTTATGTCGGTGCCACTAATCCCAGGGGGTGCAGGAGCAAAAAACGTTCTAAAATTGCGATTTTTTAGCTATCAAACTGGTTATCAAGCCCTGAGAGCTTGCCAGCCGTTTCTGTATGTATGTATGTACGTATGTAATGCGATAACTCTTCATAAATATATCCGTTTTCCTTCAAATTTTGTTTATAGGTTCACTGTGTTAAGGCGCTTCCCTAATTAGTTTTCGGGATTGATTGGTTAAGTATAAAGTGGGGGGGGAACAAGGGGCTAATCCCCCCCCTTAATTTATATAAATGGGTTTTTCATGCAGAATTATTCCGTTTTCCTTCAAATTTTGTTTATAGGTTCATTGGGTTAAGACGCTTCCCTGATTACTTTTCGGGATTGATTGGTTAAGTAGAAAGGGGGGAACGGGGGGCTAATCCCTCCATAATTTATATAAATGGGTTTTTCAAGCAGAATTATTCCGTTTTCCTTCAAATTTTGTTTATAGGTTCACTGTGTTAAGGCGCTTTCCTGATAATTTTCGGGATTGATTGGCTGAGTATAAAGGGGGGAACGGGGAGGACTAATCCCCCCTTAATTTATATAAATGGGTTTTTCATGCAGAATTATCCCATTTCCTTCAAATTTTGGTTAAAGGTTCACTGTGTTAAGACGCTTCCCTAATTAGTTTTCGGGATTGATTGGTTAAGTTTAAAGGGGGGAACGGGGGGCTAATACCCCCCTTAATTTATATAAATGGGTTTTTCATGCAGAAAAATCCCATTTCCTTCAAATTTTGGTTAAAGGTTCACTGTGTTAAGACGCTTCCCTAATTAGTTTTCGGGATTGATTGGTTAAGTATAAAGGGGGGAACGGGGGGTTATCCCTCCCCCTTATTTTATATAAATGAGTTTTTCATGCAGAATTATTCCATTTCCTTCAAATTTTGGTTAAAGGTTCACTGTGTTAAGACGGTTCCCTGATTAGTTTTCGGGATTGATTGGTTAAGTATAAAGGGGGGGATAATCCCCCCCTTAATTTATATAAATGGGTTTTTCATGCAGAATTATCCCATTTCCTTCAAATTTTGTTTATAGGTTCACTGTGTTAAGGCGTTTCCCTGATTAGTTTTCGGGATTGATTGGTTAAGTATAAAGGAGGGAACGGGGGGCATATCCTCTCTTATTTTATATAAATGGGTTTTTCATGCAGAATTATTCCGTTTTCCTTCAAATTTTGTTTATAGGTTCACTGTGTTAAGGCGCTTCCCTGATTAGTTTTCGGGATTGATTGGTAAGTATAAAGGGGGGAACGGGGGGATAATCCCCCCCTTAATTTATATAAATGGGTTTTTCATGCAGAGTTATCCCATTTCCTTCAAATTTTGTTTATAGGTTCACTGTGTTAAGGCGTTTCTCTGATTAGTTTTCGGGAATGATTGGTTAAGTATAAAGGAGGGAACGGGGGGCATATCTCTCCTTATTTTATATAAATGGGTTTTTCATGCAGAATTACTCCTTTTTTCTTCAAGCCCCACCAGTGGCTGAGAGGTTATGCTCTCGAAGCTGGTAGACGGGAGGTGCTGGGTTCGATCCCAATCGCGCCCGTCGGCCTAATCGTTCGGAGTTTTCGTGGTTTTCTTCGAGCCGTGGATTTATGCATTCGTAAATACGGGTTAGGTTCCCTTAGAAAGACCCCCACGAAGGGCACTCCCCCCGGGCCTATATACCAAGTGTAGATAATTGGCCGTCAATAATCAACCCAACCCAACCCAACCCAACCCGCTTTCCTTCAAATTTTGTTTATAGGTTCACTGTGTTAAGGCGCTTCCCTGATTAGTTTTTCGGGATTGATTGGTTAAGTATAAAGGGTGGGAACGGGGGGTTAATCCCCCATTAATTTATATAAATGGGTTTTTCATGCAGAATTATTCTATTTTCTTCAAAATTTGTTTATAGGTTCATTGGGTTAAGACGCTTCCCTGATTAGTTTTCGGGATTGATTAGTTAAGTATAAAGGGGGGGACGGGGGCTAATACCCCCCCCCCCTTAATTTATATAAATGGGTTTTTCATGCAGAATTATCCCATTTCCTTCAAATTTTATTTATACGTTCACTGTGTTAAGGCGCATCCCTGATTAGTTTTCGGGATTGATTGGTTAAGTATAAAGGGGGGAACGGAGGGCCAATCCCCCCTTATTTTATATAAATGTGTTTTTCATGCAGAATTTTTCCGTTTTCCTTCAAATTTTGTTTATAGGTTCACTGTGTTAAGGCACTTCCCTGATTAGTTTTCGGGATTGATTGGTTAAGTATAAAGGGGGGGAACGATGGGGCTAATCCCCCCCTTAATTTATATAAATGGGTTTTTCATGCAGAATTATCCCATTTTCTTCAAAATTTGTTTATAGGTTCATTGGTTAAGACGCTTCCCTGATTAGTTTTCGGGATTGATTGGTTAAGTATAAAGGGGGGGAACGGAGGGGCTAATCCCGCCTTAATTTATATAAATGGGTTTTTCATGCCGAATTATCCGATTTTCTTCAAATTTTGTATATATATTCATTGTAATTAGAGATTTACCGGATTAGTTTAAGGGTGTTCATTAGTTAACTATGAGGGGGGTAAGGGGGGATGACCCCCCTTAATATATTGTTTATTTCTTTATTTTTCGATGGGCTTATTTCAAATTCTTTGAAATAAGAGTATAATATACAATTAGTGTGAATAGCCTGTGAACTCAATGCCCTCAGTTTAACTGGGCAGTTTTATTTTTATTTTTTATACTGACGGAGCTAGAAATTTGAAATTTGTCATTGTAGTTACTTATAAGCTGTAAATGCTCTCTAAGAACAAAATAAAAGATAAATTGAAATTTAAAAGGGTGAAATGAGCGAAAAGCGTTCTAAAAACAGTCCAAATTACAATTTCTATGAAATCTCTGGAACTACAGAACCGATTTCAAAATTAATGGTGGCAAATTGATGGGGACAATCCCTACTCCAACATAGGCTATATTTTATGTCGGTGCCACTAACATCAATGGGGTGCAGGATAGAAAAATGTTCGAAAATTACGCTTTTTTATACTGAAGGGGCAAGAAATTTGAAATTTAGCATTGTAGTTACTTATAAGATGTAAATGCTCTCTAAGAATAAATTTTAAAAAAAATCGAAATTTAAATGGGTGAAATGAGCGAAAAGCGTTCTGAAGTCATTCTAAATTATAATTTCTATGGAATCTCTGGAACCACGGAACCGATTTCAAAAGTGATGGTGGCAAATTGATGGTGACAATCCCTGCTCCAACAGCCTCTTTAATAAAAAACTATGCGTTGCTGACGACTGGGTTTTTCGCTAATTGTTGCAACAGATTAATCTCGGAAAATGAAACATTTGAAGTTACTGACAAAAATGATTGCTCAAAAAGTATTTGTCAGAAAATTGTTAGACAAACTGCGTTTGAAAGGTAAAAAATTGTATTTTTCTTGATATAAATTTGAAATCTAATGATTATGCCGTTTTTCAAATATTGAATTTCAAAAATTACCAAATTTTCCAATGGAGTACCATATCGAAACCTTCATGCGTAAAAAGATAATGATAAGGGCGACCTTTCCTGACGTGTTTATTGGCTATAGCACGAGTCACAATTTATAGTAGCCTTATTATTCTGTTAAAATATAAAAGTTATTTATGAAATGTCAATATTTTGTATGATTAAAGGTTCGTTAAAAGAAATTGACCAGCGTAGCGGGCGTAGCTTGTTAGTATTTAATAAAGTATAATATACTTTGTAAATTTTTACTTTCGATAAATTTTAAATATTACTTGCTTATGACACATTGTTGTTATAGTGCAGATAAAACATACAGACTAATGTAAGAACATCACAAAAATTTATTTAAATATTGTAGAGCACAATAATGAAATGAGGGAGTAAAACTTCAATGGATAAACGAAATAAAAAAATATATAAAAATGGTTTTAAAGTAGTATTTTTATTATAATACATTTAATGAAATCTAATATCTGTTAACTAATCTTATCTTTATTCTATTACCTTCAGTTAACAATTAGCTTAAAAAATATTTCAATGTAGCACTAGTCGATAAATTAATAATATATAGAAAACTACAAAAGGTGAAGAAAAATTAAGAAAATTCATGTGGCATGAACTGATTAAGAAACATTTTCGAACACTACAATAATATAATTTAAGCGTCTTGTTAACCATTTAAGCTAATGTTTTAATAAACATATATACATTGAAAGCGTTATGCAGTAATTTCAAATGATAACGAGTGTAAATATAATAATAAAAAATCGTTACGATAGACAAGTAAATGCGGATACTGTGCGCACTGTTAGTAGTCGCAACGCCTCTCGTAATGAAGTTCGGAACTTTAGCGATTCTATTTGGAGAAAGTATGGAGGAATGAGAAAAAGTCAGTTAAAAAATTGTTTATCCTCGTTCATTCTTTTCGATTGTACAATGAAGAATTCGTTCTAGAAAAAAATATTGTGAGGAAAAGAAATTTAAATCAAACGACATGATTTAGATGGCGCTGCAGGTGTTCTAATTATCTAATGATGCATTTTGCTTACCTATGCATAGACACACATTTTATAACTACAGCTACATCCTTTCACGAATTCAACGGCTGTATAACATATATACTTTCCACCATGTATTTAGGAACTTAAAAATTACACTGTAGTAAGTAATAAATAATAAGTCGAAAATAAAATTACACATATAATATTTTTCAGAAAAAACTGTTGTCGTCTATTTATCAACGAAGGTAATTATCGTATCTTTGCTATTGTTCTTATATTTCGTAAAGATAAATATAATATCGTGAATCATGACGCCATACGCACTTTTCATGATTTATGTATAAATCTTTCTTTTATGAGAAAAATAGTTTTTATAAAGTACAATACATTTATTACGAAAATAGTTCCAGTAATCGACAATACATGTAATCGATGTCATTCGCAGGAACTATCAAAGCTGGTAAAGTTTCTATAGACAAGTTATATTGTCGTCTCGATAAAAACATTTTATCGAAGTCAGAGCACAAAAGGATAGACATTAATTATATACTTTTTAAAATATTTTTTTTTTACATTTGTCTGAAAAATCTTAGCTATCTAAAAATAATTATGAAACGGAAAGTTTATGAGAATTATTAAATTACAATGGGCTAAAAATTAATGTAATATGACAAATTAAAATTTTATAAAAATTTTAAAAGGTCATTGTTAGTATCCAAAGTACTATAGCATGTTTCAAAAACCTTTATAAATTATGTGGGAGATTAGGAATTTTTTGTAAATATTATATCGTATGTTAACAGAAAGAGAACAATGAACAAAATGTTAAAAATCTGGAATAAAGAGTTCTTGACTATTAGCATAATAAAACTTAGAAAAATTATAACGTTGTTAAAATACAGTTTAAACGAAAAGTATGAACAATGACAATAGTGTACTGTAATTTATGTGCGAATTCTTTAATTTGTAAATTTTACAGATGCTATATACACTATGCAATTTAATATATAGCTATTAAATTTGAAGCTTGTATAACCATTAAAACACACTTCATGTAATACGTTATCTGTATTCCAAAAAAAATACAATTGTTTCTTAAGCTACAAAAATATAATATAACTACGGACGAACATATACATTAACCTCTTCCGAGTCACCCACTGTTCAGACAACCTTTATTTATCTTTAGAAACCTCAAAAACCAATATACATTTCATATTTAAACAAGTATTTATTAAAAAAGAGTATCTTTTGCGGCTATTGACTTTCGGAAACGTTTCCGAGTAGTTTTTTACAGTGTATTAATCATTTTTTTCAACCCGGAATATCAGTTTTTATAAGTCTTCTCAGAAGTGTTCTGAAAAGTGTTCCAAAAAGTGCACTACAAAGTGTGCTGAAAAAGGGGACAAAATGTGTTCCGAAAAGTGTTCTCAAATGCGTTCCAAAAAGTGTTCAAAAGTGTGCTGGAAAGTATGCTTTATAAAATAAGTGTTCTCAGAAATGTTCTAAAAACTGTTCCAAAAAGTGTGCTAAAAAAGGGGACAAAATAAGTGTTCTAAAATGTGTTCTGAAAAATGTATAAATATTTGCAGTGTAGGATGCAGGAAATTATGAAATTATGTCAAAAATCTTGTGCTTATATACTTTTAGTCAGGCCGAGAACTTATCAAACCACCCTCGTAATACCCCCCCCTCCCTTATATCCTATTTCTCCTCCTTCACTCCCATTTCTTTTTATTTGCATGTGATTTTAGCTTTAATTTCTATTAACGGTGACTAATGCAAATAAACAAAACCATATGCGTAAAATTATGAAAATATTATTATTAATAACATTGGAAATTTTCAAATGAAAACAAAATAATTTAAAAACATTTCAAAAATTAGAAGCAAAAGTAAAATGTGATTTGTTTTCATTTTTTCTGGCTAGACATATCAAACGTTGTTCTTTGTTATATTTACTAGATTGATTTCAATATTCATTGATTTTAAGAAAAAAATAAGAAACTGATAATAAAATATTGTTTAAAAGATGCGTTTTATTAGAAATTTAAATTACCTCTGAAAGGGAATCTTTTATTTTGTATATATACGAAAAATTCAAATGTTTTGTCTACAATAAACACTAATGTCAAATTTATTTCTTCTGTTTGCACATGGAAATTTTCAAACAATGTAATGCAAAGAGCTTATTATCAAAACTCATTTTGTTTACAATGACTGTTTTTGACAATCTAATATTAATGTAATTGTTTCTGATATAATTACCGCAGCATTTCTATGCGACTTCATTTAAAATATTGGTAGTAATTTATTTGTTTAATTAGTGTCATTTTAAACACAAAAGCAAATATATTAGACTTATGTTCAAACTTCTTTATACTTTTAACTACATTAATTTCCTTTTATATTTTAATTAATGTCTTACTTACACTGCTTTGTATAGTATAATAAGATTTATTTTTTTATCTTAAGGTTTTGGAAAATCTCCAACATTTCACGATTGGAAAATCATAATGATTGAAAGCATACTTATTAGTACATAAAATGCATTTTAGAAAGATGATAATGGACATTCGTTGAAGTTACTTCTGTATTATTATGTATAGTTGTTAATGGAAATCATTAAAAGCCTTGTTCAAATAATGTACAATATACAGGGTGGCCAAAATGAAAACACCCCTACTCCGACGTCTCTATATAGTAAACTATTCAGTGTATAGGCTTAAAATGTTGCACACATACTATTGAAGAAATTCGGAAACGGATTACGCAAAAAAATTGTTCTAGAAATTGCCGATAGATGTCGCTTTACAACTGGATAAATGCTGAAAAGACACAATAACACATTTTATTTGAACGGTAAAATGATCATGTGACAAGAACCTTATCAACTCAAAAATGCTGCTATGGTTCCCTTCTTGAAGATTTAAAATATGCACTCTGTGTTCTGCCACTTCTTGTTCAACTGTGGATCGTAAATGGTCGACTGAGATGCTTCCCACAAGCTGACTGACACTTTCTTTAAAGTCTGCCAAAGTTACGTCCTCGATAAACAAGATTTTTTAAGTGTCCCCACAGACAAACATCACAAGGATTAAGATCCTTAGAACAAGATGGTAAGGATGTATGAAACAAACGAATGTTTGCTCTGGGATTAGTGAACGTTGCTGAAGAAACCGCTGTACGCAGAATCTAATATTTGGAGACGCACCATTATGCATAAAGAGAATTGTGTCAAGACATTACCGCTCTTGCAAATGCGCTACAACAAAAGTTTCGAAAATCCGTTTACCTGTCGGCCGTCACAAAGCATGCCACAGGCCGTTGCGAAGAGCATGTTGGAAAGAAAAAGGTCCAAGAATGAAAGCGGCTGTGAATCCGCAACAGACTGTAACTTTCGGTGAGTGGAGTGGGAGTTTTTTGAAGCTACCGGGGTTTTCAGGTTCCCAAATGCTACAGTTATGGGTATTTTCTGTTCAGTTGATGTGGAAATTAGATTCATCGCTCCACAGAAACTTCCATGGCCATGATGCACCCACTTCAACTCTTCAATTGTCTTCGCTTCATATTTTCTGTTGTACAGCTCCATCTATCGGTGTTTCTGGAACTCAATTTTTTCGCCAAAATCGTTTCCTCATGTTTTGAATAGTATGTGCCCAAAATTTAAAGCCTTTACACTGACTAGTTCGTAATATAAGGAGGTCAGAGTAGGTGTGTTTTAATTCTGGCCACTCTGTATACGAAACTGCTTAAAGAAAATGTTCTTTTTTCATCATATGCAAAAAATTTAAAATGCGTCTTTAAGAAACATTATGACAATTTGGTTATGTTTACCAATCCTTTATGCACTGCAAAAAAAAAAGACATGTTTCTTATTTAAGGAAAATATAATATAACGACGAAAAAATATATATAATAACGACATTCGAGTTCCCGCGATTCAGAAAAGAGTTCTTTATCTTTACAAATCTATAACTTTTTCCATTTTATATAATAAATAATAGAATCCTATTTGCTACCCCCCCCCCTTTAAATCCTATTTCTCCTCTCTCACTTTCTTTTATTTTTATATGCATGTGATTTTAGCTCCAATTCCTATTAGCGGTGACTAATTTAATTAAAAAAAACCATGTTATTAAATTAATAACAATCATATATATTATATCTGTTGTCAACACCCATTTTCCTATAAATTTACGAAACGCGCAACAATGAATGAGGCATCATTTCAAAAGTTTCTGAAGCGTTTTCTGGCATAGTACACTCTTATTTCGTTAAAACCTCTTTTTGATTAAAAATTTATGTTAATTGAAAATTAAATCGGAATTATTTTTATAAATAAAATGAAAGGTTTTGCTCAAATTAGTGTTGCCACAAAAAATACGACATTATATGTTGCTGGACAATGATTATATATATATAGATATATAGAAACTGTACAAAAACGATAACATAGGATTTCTCTGGACGGGTTTATTTTATATTTGTGGTTAAAAAGTAAATTTGTAATTGAAATGTTTAGAAGAAAAAGACATCTTCGATAGATCGAAAGCAGTGGTATTTCACGTGTAGGATAAAAGGTATGCTTTGTTATATTAGATTAAATAGTATTTTAAAAGCATTCAATTTATTTTTGTTTGTTGCATGTTTTTCAAGAAGCGGATGACGTCATCCTCTGATTTTGATATCTTCAAGCATCAGTTTTTACTATATCTTTGATGGAACAATTGAGATGATATTCTTGCTTTACTAATATTGTTTGCAGTTATTTTTGTCCTGAATTTTTCTTTAGAAGTTTAAGCCTGCAGCCAAAAAATATTAGATATTGCTAAAAATTATTAGACTGCAGTGCGAAATCCTCGCACGGATCAACTAATATTAGTAATAATAACATTTGACATTTCCAAATGAAAAATTATAAAAATTTAATTAAAACAACATTTTCAAATTAGAAACAAAAACAAAATGTTATTTGTTTTCATTTTTTCTGGCTATATATATATATGAAACGTTGTTCATTTTTTATATTTATTAAATTGTTTTCAATATTCATTGATTTAAAGGAAAAAAATAATATAAAGAAAGTGATTATAAAATGCTGTTCAAAAGTTGCGTCTTATTAAAAATCTAAATTACTTCTTTAAGAGACTCTTTTATCTTGTATATATTCGAAAAATTCAAATGTTTTGTTGACAATAAAGACTAATATCAATTTTACTTCCTCTGTTTGTGCATGAAAATTTTCAAACAATGTAATACAAAGAGCTTATTATCAAAACTCATTTTGTTTACAATGAATGTTTTTGACAATCTAATTTTAATGTAATTGTTTCTAATATACTTACCCGCAGCATTTCTATGCGATTTCATTTAAAATATTTGAAGTAATTTAATTGTTTAATTAGTGTCACTTTAAACACAAAAGCAAATATATTAGACTTATGTTCAAACTTCTTTATACTTTTAACTACATTAATTTCCTTTTATATTTTAATGAATGTCTTATTTACTCTTCTTTGTAGAGTATAATGACATTTATTTTTTTATGTTAAGGTTTTGGAAAATCTCCAACATTTCATAATGGGAATATCATAATGATTGAAAGCATACTTATTAGTACATAAAATGCATTTTAGAAAGATGATAATGAACATTCGTTGAAGTTGCTTCTTTATCATTATGTATAGTTGTTAATGAAAATCAGTAAAATCCTTGTTCAAGTAAATGTACAATAAAACACCCCTACACCGACGTCTCTATATATTAAACTATTCAGTGTATAAGCTTAAAATTTTGTACATATACTATTGGAGATATTCGGAAATGGATTACGCAAAAATATTTGTTCCAGAAATTACCGATAGAACTCGCTGTACAAATGGATATTTTCTGAAAAAACAAACCATGCCTCTGGGGGTGCCAATCCAGGTGCAGGTCTCTCATCTGGAAATTGTTCAAAATTAAGAGACTAGCCCTAGAAGTCTAATCTCTCTTGAGGCTCTGGCACCCCTTCTTTCAGAGAAATGCCATGGCACTGTGAACAACAACAACATAAAAAACACATTTGAAACTAATTTTATTTGAATGTGCGAAATATTCATGTGACAAGAACCTTATCAACGCAGAAAACGCTGCTCAAAATGGTGCCTTCTTGAAGATTTAAACCCTGCACTCTGTGGACAGCTTGTTCAACTGTGGATCCATAACTTGTCTACTGATATGCTTTTCACATACAGAGTGCACTTTCTTTAATGTCTGCCAAAGTTACCAGACGTCCTCGATAAACAATATTTTGTAAGTGTCCCCCACAGACAAAATCACACGGATTAAGATCTGGAGAACGAGATGGTCAAGTTGTATGAAACACACGACTGATTGCTCTGTGATTAGTGAACGTTGCTGAAGAAACCGCTGTACACAGAATCCAATATTTGGAGGCTCACCATCATGCATAAAGAGAAATGAGTCAAGACATTACCGCTCTTGAAAATGCGGCACAACAAAAGTTTCGAAGATCCTATTGTACCTGTCGGCCGTCACAAAGCATGCCACTTGGCCATTACGAAGAGCCGGTTCAAAAAAGAAAGGTCCAGAAATGAATGTGGCTTTGAATCCACACAAGACAGTAACTTTTGATGAATGAGTGGAATGTCTTTGAAGGTACCGGGGTAATTCAGATGCCGTAGTTATGGGTAGGGCTTGACAAAAGCGGTCGCCAGTTATTTGATGTGGGGACCAAGTTATTTAATATTTCGGGGTGATTTCTGTAAAAAATTGACAAAAGAAATGAGCACAAATGGCATTTTTTCTATCCCTCACTACTCACTACTCGTGCGCGGCAAGCAGTGATCTTCATCTTCTCTCGTACTTTTAATAGAAGGACTAAATTTTAAAGGCATTTTCGAATTCATGCACAGAAAACACCATTCTTTTCAGCTATAGCCAGCTAGTGTATGTCGCGTGAATAGAATGCGAGGGGAGAGAAGCTATTTCAATAAAACAATAAGAAATAGTGTCAATCCAAGCTTTAAGGTATATGAAATTGATTACAATGCTAAAAAATGCTCTTTTTTTTTATAAGTTTCAAATCTGATTTTTGTGTTTATATTAGTTGTAAACATAATACATGTGATTATAAGTGATTATAAGTTTTATATAAGTTTCATTAGAAAACGTAGATAACGTTTATATTATCTATCGAAATTATGTACTATTCTAAACTATATAACTAATAATTCTAAACTATGTAACTAAGAATTCTAAACTATGTAACTAATAATTCTAAACTATGCTTGTTATTTTTTTTTCAATTAATTCATAAAAAACTCTTGTGTTTTCTTTAACCAATGACGGGCAGAGGGTGAGGGGGGTAAATATTTTTTATTGGCGACTAGTTTTTTTTTTCTGGCTACCAGATTTTATCAAATTTGTAAAGTCCTGCTTATAGGTGTTCTCTATTTTATTGAGGTGGAAATTGGACTCATCGCTCCACAGAAACTCCCATGACCATGATGCATCCACTTCATATTTTCTGTTGTACAGTACCGTCTATCGGTGTTTCTGGAACCAATTTTTTTCGCATAATCCGTTTCCTCATGATTTGAATAGTATGTGCATAAAATTTGAAGCATTTACACTGACTAGTCCGAGATATAGGGAGGTCAGAGTAGGGGTGTTTTAATTCTGGCCACCTGGTATACGAAAATGCCTAAAGATAATGTTGATTTTTTCATCAAATGTAAAAAAAAAAAAAAAAAAAAAATGCGTCTTTATGTAGCACTATGTCAACTTTGTTATATTTACTTATACATTATTCACAGTAAAATAATACAAATGTTTCTTATTCCAGGAAATCATAATATCCCTCTAAGCGTTTTGCCCGTATTTTCCGTTTCCCCAAAACAACTTAAGGTATCAGACTACGTTTAAAAAGTGGTTTCGAAAAAAAATTGTCAAAATGGTTTTATTACATTTTATTAAAGCCCAACTTCTTACCTTTCCAAAACTGTATTTGTTTTTATTGTATGACAAATAGAACCGGCGTTGCAGCGGTTTTTAAACTACTCAACAGCTGTCACTCAAACCGAAAGTGCTGTTTAAAGGACCGGAAGTACTATTTAAAGGTACTAACTGGGAGGGCGAAAGCAAAACTATGGCCTTTTAGAAATAAACAAAGGCTCAATACTTAAAAAAGAGTATGTCTCATAAAAACAGTGAAGTTTAGATGCATATTACTGTGTAAATTCTTGTAGTAAAACATAAATCTAAACTTTAAATTCATTTTTTGGAAAATGTAATTTTTCGTAAAAATTCCATACGCAAAACATGATTTCTCAAAAAGTTTTTAGAATATGACTATGAAATTTAAAATGCATGTTGTTTATACTATTGTGAAGGCAATGAACTACAGATATAATTTCAGAATAAATATTTTTTTGTTTTATGGATGTTTTCGTGGAAAGACGTAGATGAATTTCAAGAAAATCAGCATGTAAAAAGGTGCAATATGCTATAAGTTTTGAAACATTTAAAATATCTCTTAGATTTTAGTTCATTGCCTCCACCAATGTCATAAGTATGAAGTGTAAAAATTAAATTAAGATACATACAATATATTTTTCTGTAGCGCGTTTTGCGTATTGGGCCAAATTTCACTAAATTTTACCCCAAAATCCCCCATTTACCGAAATTTCATCAATGAATGAAATATTTTTTACCTTTTTTCACAGTTTCTAGTCCTAATCTTAATAGAAATAAGTTCAAAAAATAATTAAATAGATTATTTGGAAAAAATTGCTCCGTACATAGTCAGGCACCTAAATCAGCTGTAGACATAAATATTTGTAATAGAATTGTACTTTAAGATATATGTATGATAAAGAGATGTGAAGTGTATTTTAGAAACAAACCGTGAAAGAAAATTTCAGTTATTATTAATTTTATGAGCATTTATGTGAGCATTATGTATTATTTTTAATATTAAACATGTGGATTTTTACATTGCTAACTAAGCGTAAAATCGACAGAGTGACAAAATGTCTAAGCAGGGAATAGAACCCGGATTGCAATAACGCTCCAATGCACCACCATTGAGCTACGAGGCCAATACCCACCCTGGTATCTCCCACTCACATATGTCAAAAAGGCTGCAACCGCAATACAAGATGCAAATGTCATCATGAGCGTACAAACCCTGCGGCTTTGTGTGTCGTCTCAAGTTTGCCGCAGTTTGTGTGGTTTTGTGTGCGTCTCAGAGTTTGTGTGCTCATGATGATATTTCCATTTTGTGCTGCGGTTGCAGCTTTAGGGACATATGTGAGTGAGAGATACCAGATTAGGTATCTTCCTCGTAGCTCAATGTCAGAGCATTGGAGCGTTAATCCAAAGTGCCGGGTTCGATTTCCGGCTTGGACATTTTTTCACTCTGTCGGTTTTACGCTTAGTTAGCAGTGTAACAATTCACATAATTGTTATATATAAATATCTTTAGTGTATATATATAAATATGTTTTGATTTTTTAACTTATTCGAACATGTTCTTGTTTATTTTTCATCGTTAAAGGATGTGTTGAGATATCAGATATATTTTTATTGTCCTTCGTTACGTTAGGCAATAAAACATTCTAGAAAACATAATTTCAATAAAAATTATAGATAATTAAAAAATGGTTGCATAATAAGGAAAAAAAAAGAAGGATGCTGTGTATATTTATTTTTATCTGTAAATTATATTAATGTATTATAAAAAAGTAAAAATAAAAAAATATTTTATAAATATAGTATCTAATAATCAATTAAAATATATAAAGGATTTACATCGTAAAGATTGACTATAAACGAAATGTATCTAAAATAAAAATAAAAAATTAAAATGCAAATATTTTTGTAATGTTTTGAAATTTAACAGACTAATGAAAAAATTATGATTCATTTTTCTATGTTAATACCTTTTAACAAATTTTAAGTAAAGTGGATGTAAAATGACTTGCAAGATCTGTCAACAAGAGGCTTTGTATGGATTTTCATATTAATAAAAAAATTTATTTAAGCATGTAAGACGTATTTTTTTATAGATAAGTATAATATTATCATCGTTTGTTAATTGTTAACGCAAAAAAAAGAAGAAAAAATCAAATGAAATTAAATCAAATTGACGATAAGTGTATAATGAGAAAAAAATATGAACTCAATATATATTTTTGCATGGATGTCTCTGAGATATTTAAAAAAGTATCTTGAAACTGAAAAAAAAAATATGTTGCTTAATTTTAATGAATATATGGGCTTAATAAAAAGCTCTTTTAACAGCTGCATTTAAAAAAACTAATTTACGATGAAAACAGGACGATAAATGTTAGTCATTAAAATATTTTTAGTTTTGTTTTTATAAAGTTTATTTATAGATGATTATTTTTTTACCTCAGCAATTAAAATCTTTTTATTTACACATAACAAACATATTTAGGATTTTTTATTACTATTTTCTGTTATATAGTAACGTTTTGTAAATATTAAAAATAAAGTATATTGAGAATATAATTCGAAAAATTAAAAATATTTTGAAAATAGGAGGTTATAATTAAAATGGTAAAAAAATTTATTTAAAATACTAATAGTAAATAAAAATTATTAGAAAATTATTGTAAATAAACATCTAGAAATATTCTTTAGATTTAATTAGGATCTAGAAAATAATTTTTTTTAAAGAATATACAAATGTAACATAATGTAACTGTCCATATCTGCCCAAAATTCCTTAAGGATTTACACTGAACATATATTTAAAATAAAGCTATATTATCTGCCGAAAGAATTCTCAGTTTAAATCTAAATTTTCTCAGTATTGTAGCAGAATAATAAAAGAGTACTGTAAATTATAAATTATTTTCTAAAGCATATAATTTCTAAATAAAGCGAAATAACATTATAATGAAATTATAAAAATGAAACACATTAGAGACAAGCAGTGAGAATTTAGACTGTATTTATAAAATTTGGGAAAATAGTCCACAATATAATCCCTGTTTAAATGTAACAACCGCAGTAACAGTTTAAGAGATACGGTATGGTGAACTAAATTTTATGTAAGCATTCAGTTATATAATAGTTAAAATTTTATGTTGATTTGAATTGAATAGATATTTGAAAATGGATATTAATTTATTATTATACGTAACAAGCATTTTTACTATGGTTCACCTGATCTTCATTCTAATCGTCCATTTTTAAGTAAATAAAAAATTAATGATTTTTCTAACTTTTTTTCAGTTTCAAATTATGTATAATTCATTTTTTATCATAAATGTTAGGATTTCTTAAAAGTCAGCTTTCTTAAAAGTAATTTTCAGCAAGACTTGATTTAATGCTCAATGACTTGATTTAATTTGATAAGTCAGAATCGCTCTCATGCGCTGTGACAAAATACGAATGCTGCGTCTGACTCGTCAAAGTATTTTAATCGTTAGTTTAGAAAATAACAGTAGATTTAGACAGTCTTAACCAATTTATTTATGTGAAAATATTCCAAAGATGAATTAAAATTAAAAACCAATAACATATTGCAGAATGAATGATATTTTTAAATTAATGTGTAGTTACGTTTAGTTACACGCGAAGTATCTTTTGCATTCGCAGGCGCTTTTGTAAGGGTTAAAACTAGTATTTTTAAAACGAATTTCACCGTCGATTAGAATACCTTTTCAGCTTTAAGAGCATTTTTTTGCACTATCAGCAACTCTAAAATTGCGCTCTGCAGGGGCGTTGTCATAAGGGAGAAAAAAAAGACCTTCGGGTAAACGACACTTTTTTCGACACTTTTTTTTGAAAACGTTAACAACGATATTTTTTCAAATTGATGGTGGAATTTGAGACGTTAGATTACGATATTTCTTATTATATTACCAATTTTAACTGAACGAAATGGTTTGGTTGATTTAGGCCGATTTAAAACTACTAAATAACACAAAAAACCGCCGTTTGATTCTTCATTCCCTCCCGATGCAAAAATTGGGTTCTGCAATCACCCGAGATCTTTTTCCGTCTCGCAACAAAAAATATGATTTTTTATGGGGTTTTAATTAATATCTCGGCTAACTATGAAAATATTTAAACGGTGAGTCTCCGGTGTATCAGGACATGCCGTGAACTATCTAAACCCAAATTTTCAGACCTGTGCGAGCTGTAGATTTCACTAGACATCGCCATTTGACAGACACGCACAGAGCGAAACTTTCTTTTTTTAGTACACTAGCTGATCCGCCCGGCGTTGCCCGGATCTGTGATAAAACCGTAAATGAACCCCAAATTTGTATTTAATATCCTTAACCCTATTTTGTATGAATTTGTGTTTTTAATGACAAAATCGGGAAAAATACTGATAATTAGTGATAAAAGTGCCCGTAAGAAAACATTTTCTTCTTTTAGATAGCTTTCAATACAAAAAAGTATAAAACTACCTATTGCAGCCGTTCGGAGGAAAGCAGTTCCGGAAAATTTCTGTATATTTTCACCGATCATGACCCATAAACCCAAAACCACCCTCCGATCAAATGTTGATTTATATATATATATAGATATATCCATATATAGATATAGATATATCCATATATATATATATATATATATATATATATATATATATATATATATATATATATATATATATCTGACATATGTCATACGATAACGCTCGTATTTATAAATCAATTTTGATGAAACTAATTGTGTGTATTAAGCTAACCAATGTCTCGACCGAGTTCGTTGGCCAGCTTGGTCCGCCATTTTGTTTCAAGATGGCAGCCATTTAAAAATTTAAAACTAAAATAAATATACAAAAAAAAATAAAAATCCAAATTTATTTTTAATTACGTTTTAGGCCTTGATACAAGGATTCCAGAGCATTTTTTGGTTTACCTCTATCTTAAAAAATGGCTGAGATAGAGCAGTTTGAAATTCTAGGGTGGCTGACATTTTTAAACAAAACAGCACATTAACGCGATTACTCACTAATTATTTTCTTTCATTGTTGTAATAATTTTCCCAATCATACGCATAAAACTGTATATTCATATCCGTTAGCGCCAAAATTGGTGACATTGGCGCCAAAATTGGCAAAATTGGCGACATTTGGCAAAATATCGCCAAATTTGGCGACCAAAATAAGTCTTCATAAATGAAGCCAATTTGGCTATTGCTCAATAATTTGCCGAATTTCTTATTCAAATTCAGTATTAACGAATCTTTTGTAAACGTTTCTTTGCATTTTAACTTGCTGTTTTCGTGTAACATTAGCTAAAATTTTAAAACGAAGATATAGGAAAGCTACCTTTTCCTTCCGGTACAGGCCGGAAGGACTTTTTTTCACATAGGGTCGCTTTATAGTTTTAAAAAAATAGCTTTTGTTGTCCAAACCTTTTGAAAATTTTAATCGTTATAAATATAACTGTTTTACAGCCCGTGTAAAAATTACGTAAGAAATATTGTTATCTGGTTGTAAAATAAATATGTTTTGTTCTCGCTTTTTTGATTTTCGGGTTTAATTCCATTATATTAAAGACATTTTCTTACTTGATTTATGGTTTGCGAATCAAACTGTAAAATTTATCTCGTTTAGTTTTCGTTCCAAAACACCTGATACGCGTCAATGTTACAATTTCAAAAATATGTTTCATAATTCAAAATTTTCTCTTAAACAATATTTTAAGAAATGAAATAAAATAAATTATACTATAAGCTACAAATATTAATGGAGAAAATATTAGTGCTTCACAATGTTTAAAAATGTATCAAACATAAAAAGGGAAAAATACTTCCAATCCTCTGACAGAATTTTGAAAATAAAAAAATTAATTAATTCTCGGACAGGAACAATTCCAATTCTTAGTCCTGGTTGCCTCGGAATGTGATTATTGTTTAGCTTAATTTGTTCACCAAAAATGTGGCTTGGCACATTCTTGCCCAGACCACCTCAATTTATGAGCGTTAGAATTGAGTTAATTAGGTGCTAATGACGATGTTAAAACAAGCGCAGATCAGGTGCACTGCGCCCGAACCAGGGCGTTCAAAGGTTCGCCTCACGAAGAGTTAATTCTTATCGAGCGAATTACTCCGTATTATCGAAAACCAATTTTTATTACCATAATGTGTCATTTCCAATTAATTGGTCACCAGTATTTTTGTAAAGAAAATTTTTCTTTATGCAACCTCAAAATTTGCAATAATGCAAAAAAAGTTTGTCAGAAAAAAGTGGGGCGAAACAATATTAATTGTTAGCAACACATATCGACAATAAAAATTGGTTGTAACGAATATCTCGGCATTCGTCCGTTATCAGTTAATAATAGGTTCATTTTCGAAATTTAGATAAAAAGTGCACAAATTGGTTTCTATCATTACGCATAAGGTAAAATTAGGAGAATCTGTGCACAATTCAAAAGAATAGCAATAAAAAATCTAAATATTAATTTTTTGTCAAACTATCCATGAATAATTTTTACTTCATTTGATTTTTATGCATTTTCATTGTTATTTTGTTTTTATGTTGCAATTTAATAGAACAGTTGTAATAAAACCAAGAAAGTTATTTTGCGCAATCTCTCGTTACAGGGTTGGTGTGATTACGCACATGGATGGGAGAGATTGATACTAATAATAACTACAATTAAATTGTTAACAATAATAATTACACTTAAATGACATTGCTGTAAGATTTTCGTGAACAAATTTTATTGTATTGGGAGTGAATACTTCAACCTAATGCATAAACAATAAGAAAAAGGAAATAATTTTAAAACGATTAAAGCATTTTAATTAAAGGAAAAAAAATTAAAGAATCAGAAAAAGCAAGTCCAGATAACATTACAAAATAAAATTCTGTAACTTAATAACACGTTTAACTTAAAACTAGTCCATTTTCATTTTTCATTTTTTTATTCAAATTTACCAATAAGCTGCGTAATCTCTCCTAGCATGGAAAATAATGGGAACAATGCGTCATCTCTCCTAAGTAGCTGATGCGCAAACTCTCCAATTTCGGTAGGAGAGATTGCCAGGCCTTTTATTTAAACATGGCCGCTACTAAAACGAATCGTTGATGTTCACATTGTTTGTCTAGATTAGTAGCTTATGAGAAATCGTTTAAGTTTAAAATATTTTGTACTATTGACATTGTATAGAAATTCTGATGAATAGCTATGAAAATTCAAGCACTTACTTTGGGAAAACAAATCAAAATAGCAATACTTTATCATAGACGCTCAAAGCAATCAACGTGCACTTTCAAGTAGACATTCCACTACTGTTGTTGTACAACTACCTGGAGTCGCTGCGCTCTCACTCTACTCCTTCCCCCCGAACCTCTATGTGCACAATCTCTCCGACCGCGCCATCTCTCCCGGCTTTACATAAGCTGCTAACTTTCACGCTTGTAAAATAACAATAAATTTAATAAAATATTTTGTTTATTTAATTGAAGATTTCGTCGATTAAATTAGACACAATTTACAGTTAAATTTTAGTGGTTTAAGAAATAAAGGTAAATGCTGGCGGATAGGCAGATATGGTATAATTATATTTACGTGTTATATAGTTGTTCAAGAGAATAAACTTAAAATCTGTGTTTCAAATTGAAAAAAAAATAATCTGTTTACAAGTCCTAGTGTAATAAACAGGGTTACCGGTTTGGAGTCCTGTTTTATTCAAAAATTTCGAATTCATACCAAAAATGTCAAAATTGTAATTTTTTGCTTTTTTTAATAACATATATTTTGTGATTACTTATTAAGAATTTATTCTTCCGGAATTTCTTGTATAAATTGATAATTTATAAATAAAAAATGAAGTCAAACTAACATCTCCGGTAATAAATATACACCCAGAAAAAAGTTTTGTTGAATCAACAAAACTTTAGTTGACCCAACAAAACTTTTCGTTTAAATATGGGTCAATGGAAATTTTGTTTGAATCAACAAAAAAAATATTGTATCGTCAGCAAAAAAAATGTTTTGTTAATTGAAGTAAAAATGGTTCAATTTTACTTGAATTAACAAAATTCTTTTTGTTACATGGATATATGCTATGTGTTATTTTAACAATCTATTTTCTTTTTTCAACAAAATATATTTTGTTTGTTTAAATAATAAAATATGTTATATTACGAGCTTGTTTTGTTTATACTACAAAAACTTTTGTTAAATGAACCAATCTAAATATGCAATTTTAACTATTTTTTAATTCATTTTGAGCAGTGAATTACGCTTGTAAACCTTGAATAATAACAAGCGAATTTTTATCCTGCTTTTTTTTTCAAGCGCAAACCAAGTGAGTGAAAATTGCCCAAGCCGGGAGTCGATCCCGGTCCTCAGAACAGCGCTCTGAGGCTCTACCACTGAGCTACAAGGAACGATATCGGAGTTCGGCATTTTTCACTCTTATATATGTCGGAACGGCTGCAACCGCAGCACAAGATGGAAATGTCATCATGAGCACGCCAATTTCTGCGGTAAACATGAGACGACAATACAAAGCCCAGCATACGGCAACACATAGTTAATTTTTAATTCATTTTCAGCAGTGAATTACGCCTGAAAAAAGCAGGATAAAAATTCACTGGTTATTACTTAAAGATTACAGGCGTAAGTCACTACTGAAAATGAGATAGAGCTATTGCAGAAAACGCGAAAAATGAAACATAGCAGCGCCATTTATTGCACAATTTACACCAAAAACTAATCAGCAACAATTTATACCAATTTATACCAGGAAGTAACTGAATATAAAGTTTTATTAAATTCCATGTTTTAGTTCTTGCGATAGAGCTCCCACAAAATTTTTGTCACATACAGACAGATAGAGTCATTTACAGTCATTTTCTAAAAACAGTCAAATCGTGTTCATGACCTTCTAAAATCTGTCGGAAACCGAAAGTCGAAAATTTTCATGATTCCAATACTTTCTTCTTGTAAAGATAGAAGAAAGTAATAAATGAGACAGGGGGATTTTTAAAACTACCTTGGTCCGTCCCAATGAAAAAAAGTTTTAATTAACCAAAAATTATGTTAATCATTTAATTATACACTATATGACCATTAATGACCGGCAACTTTCAATTTTAGACATTTTGTGGAATAGTTAAAAATGTACTTGTCAGATTCTTCTGGAATTTTAGAATTAAAAAGAACAGGTTTGACTTCATATTTATCAACGTCGATTTGATAAGGAGTATAATTAGGGGGCCAAAAAATAATTAAAGAAAAAAATAATACTTGGGATCACCCTGTAAAATAAAATGCACGAAATGATCTATTGCTGCAGAATATACATAGGCAGACATTGTATAATATGTGTATTCATTTGTGTAAGAATAGCATGTATATTAATAGAGATATAGTGATTTTTTAAAAAAATTAAAAAAATTCTTGCAGGTTTTTTGCTTATAACATACAGGGTTTTTAACCAAATTTAACGCCAGTTTCAGAAAAATTGATAAAATATAGTAGAAACAATATTGTGCAATTGAAATGTAAATATATTAAATATTTAAGGAAATATGGGCAGTTGTATAAAATATTTTTTATCTGCGCATGCGCGAATGATAAAAAGGAACTTTTTGCATAATTTAATAGTCAACTCGATGGAGCAACTTATTAAAAAAATCAGTCAAATATCGTAAAAATTCAGAGAGATATCGGCGTTAGAGTGAGCTGTTTTTTAGTTTCTCAATAAAACTCGTTAAATGATAAGGGATTGTCCACAAATTGTCATGTTTAATTTTTATACTATATTTTATTTTTTATGGATACTTTAGTTCGCCTTGGAAAACTTTATTGCACCAGGTTATAATACTTTTGGAATGGATCCTTGGATTTTGATAATTCTTTTTTTGTTCGAATGAGCTCGTTAGGGTAGTTTTTCAAACAGAACTAAAGTATTATTAAAAATTGGAAAATGGTATAAAATAAAAAATTGACAATTTGTGGAAAATCCCTTATCATTCAGCGAGTTTTAGTGAGAAACTAAAAAAACGCTCACTCTAACGCCGATATCGCTTTGAATTTTTACGATATTTGACTGAATTTTTTTAATAAGTTGCTCCATAGAGTTGACTATTAAATTATGCAAAAAGTTCCTTCTTATCGTTCGCGCATGCGCAGATAAAAATTATTTTATACAACTGCCCATATTTCCTTAAATATTTAATATATTTATATTTCAATTGCACTATTTTGTTTCTACTACACTTTGTCAATTTTTCTGAAACTGGCGTTAAATTTGGTTTAAAACCCTGTATGTTATAAGCAAAAAACATGCAAGATTTTTTTTTATTTAAAAAAAAATCGCTATATTTCTATTACTATACATGCTATTCTTACGCAAATGAATACGCATATTGTACAATGTCTGCCTATGCATATTCTGTAGCGATAGATCATTTGGTGCATTTTATTTTACAGAGTGATCCCAAGCATTATTTTTTTTCATTATTTTTTTTTGGTCCCCTATTTGTCCTTCTTATCAAATAAACAATGATAAATATGAAGTCAAACCTGTTCTTTTGGATCCTAAAATTCCAGAAGAATCTGACAAGTATATTTTTAAATATTCGACAAAATGTCTAAAATTGAAAGTTGCCGGTCATTAATAGCCATATAGTGTATAGCTATATAAGTAAAATAAATCGAGTTACGTGAGAGAGTTTTGGCTACTACACAACAATTTAAATTTTAAAAAAACTTCAAAATTTTGCTGGAATTACAAAATTATTTTAAAATTAAAAAAACAGATTTTGTTAATTCAAGTAAAATTGATGAAATTTTGTTAAAATTTACTAAGAGTGTTAACAGTATTTTTTTGTCCAAGCAACAAAACCAATTTTTTTACTTCAGCTAAAAATTTTGCTAAAACAACCAAAATGTACTCAACAAAACATGTTTTGTTGTTTTAATCAATTCCTTTTTCTGGGTGTATGATTTACATTACACATAATTTCTATGTTGCTTCTGATATTTGAGACACATTCAGGGTTCGTATGCTTTTGCCACAATTTTTTAATAGAATTTTTCTATTTAATATTTAAATAGCAGAAATCGTAAACGCCTAGTTTAATTACCGGATTTGTAATACTTTTCTGCATTTAAATAAGGTGAAACAATCGATTAAAAAATGTGGTTAAAGCGTACGAACCCTGACATTGTAAAGCAAAGATTTAATGATTTTTCGTATTTCATTTATTCAAGGTATAACTTATATCTTACTAGCTGTTACCCGTGACTTCGTTCACGCAATATTAAAAGAAGAATAAATACATTAATTAAACAAAATATTTCACTCCCGATAATTAAAAACATTAATAATTAACTAACTATTTATCGCATTTCATAGGTGACAATGCGGTATTTTTTGTTATAGGGACCATGACATAACTCAGTCTTAAAAAAGTGAAATTTTGTACCAAATAATCGCGAAAATGAAATTGCAACCAATGCAAAAAGGAGGGCCAAATAAAATCGTGGAAATAAACGAATTGGGTAAAAACAAATGTCAATTTTACCTGATAAACTATTTTACTTTTAACGCCTTTGAAACGTTTTAACAGCCATCCTTCAAAAAAAAAATATTATTTGGAAATAGTATATGCTTTTTCTTTAAATTCAATTCTGCCTCCTTGGTTTAATGTATAGCTGAAACAAATCTTGTTTTCTAAATGACAGTATGTTGACAGGCAATTTTTGTTCGCCAGAATAAATTGATTCATGAAGTTTGAATATGTGAAAATATGTTTTTATTTTTCGGATAATTTACTGAAATCAAGATTTTTATCTTCACCAAACGTTTATCAACAAAAATGGAACATTCGCCATTTTTTTATGTAATCGTGTTATTTCCTTTAGTTTTAAGAATGAAAATAGCTATTTTTCGCTATCCATGACATCATTTTCGACATGGATAATTTTGCGGAGCATACTATTGACATTTGCTAACCATTTTCTTTTGAAACTTCTTTTTACTTTTTAAAATTTAAATAAAAAATACGGTATAGTTATATAGTGAAAATAATTCTGTTTTTCAGTTTTAATGAGAAAATGGTGTAAAAATTATACTGATCTGTTTTATTTCTCCTTTTTTATACACAAATATGGAGTAATTTACTTTCCATTTTTAGAGAAACTTCGTTAAAATTTACAAAAAAAAAAAAAAAAAAAAAAATGCCATCTAATTTATTATTTTTTTAATTCTGAGAGTTTATGTGACATCCTCGGATCAATGATAACTGGTATTAAGTAAATCGCGTTGCGTTCGATAGTCTACGAGTAGTTACGAAATACAAACGTCAGATTTTAATATAATAGATTCGTGTTCATTTTCCTTTTCTTAAAATTATGATGTGATTTTTAGCATTAAACTCTCATCTGTATATAACGGATACTCATGCTTAATAATCAGTATAGATAACAAAACATTTAAATTTTTCGTTATAAATATGGCGTGAAACTCATCTACTTTCTATACTTACTGATCCTTGTATTATTAATGTAAGGAATTTATTTACACTCATTTTAAAACATATTGGAAAATTCCCGTTTTATTTCAAATATGACGTCTCTTTTTCCTCAGAGAAATCCCTTTTTAATGACATAATTCTTGTTAATTTTCTTTTCCAGGCAATTAATTTCAATACTGGCATAGGGGAAATTATGTTACTTTAACGAAATATTATTAAATCTTTAGGTTTTATCAGCAAAAATGGAACATTCGTCATTTTTTTTATGTAATCGTGTTATTTCTTTTAGTTTTAAGAATGAAAATAGCTATTTTTCGCTATCCATGACATCATTTTCGACATGGATAATTTTACGGAGCATATTATTGACATTTGCTAACCATTTTCTTTTGAAACGTCTTTTTACTTTTTTAAAATTTAAATAAAAATACGATATAGTTATATTAGCCATGCGCAGACGGTAAAACGCCAAGTATTGTTACCATACAAAAGAAAAAAAAAGAAAAAAAGTGAAGAAAAAACCCAAGATCATTTTATTTCACCAATCAAAGCATATCCGCTGTATTTTCCGTGAATGACGTCATATTCGCCTGTTTCCCATGGTTACGCATATCGAAACCTTTTATTATTGTCAAAAGCTAAAAAAATTACGTTTTATTTCTAATAATATTATTTAATATTATTTTTAATTCTTTAATTTTATTATTTCATTTTCATTTTTCATGTGAAACATTCTCAATTGAATCTAAATTGTTGAGTAAAAATTATTATTCCGGGTTTTGAATTAGTTTTGGCAACGATAAAGTATTAGCAACGGTAAAGTAAATTTAACCATTTTAAAGTATTATACGAAAAAATGTCCATTTATTCTCTATAAAAATAACGAAATTTTGAATTTTTAAGAAAAATATTTGAATAAGATAAACGAAAACCAGGCTATGTTCATTTTAGGGTTATAATAAACCTATATGCAAAGATACAAGATCATTAAATGCTCCATTTTGACGCTGGCTTCAGCCTAACATTTGCACACAATCAGATTTATGATATTAATAGCTGTTATCCGTGACTTCGTTCACGTAACATTAAAAGAAAAATAAATGTACTAATCAAGCAAAATATTTCACTCCCGATAATTAAAAACATAAATAATTAACTAACTCTTTATCACATTTCATAGAAGAAAATACGATATTTCTTTGTTATAGGGGCCTTGACATAAATCAGTTTTAAAAAAGTAAAATTTTGTGCCAAATAACCGCGAAAAGGAAACTTCAACCAATGGAAAAAAGACGGCCAAATAAAATCGTGTAAATCGACGAATTGGGTAAAAAGAAATGTCAATTTTACCTGATAAACCATTTTACTTTTAACGACTTTGAGAAACGTTTTAACAGACATCATTTAAAAATAATTCATTGGAAATAGCATATGTTTTTTTTTTTTTTTTTTTTTTTTTAATTCTTGTGAATAGGGAGTAATAATTCTACACCTAAATGCAAGGAGCTTCAATTGCAAAGCTTTTTGCAGCCCAAAATTACATGCAAACGTAACACTTAAATTGCAAAGCTTTTTGCAACCCAAAGTTATATGTAAACATCACTTTTGCATTAATTTTCATTGCAAATTAACATTTATTACGGTTCAAATTAAAATTAATTTGCTTGCAAATTACATGTAAATGTTACGTTTGCATGTAATTTGGGGTTGCAAAAAGCTTTGCAATTGCAAGTGTTACGTTTGCATGTAACAGCAAATTTGTGTCCTTTGTTCAATCTGTAGCTGAAACAAATCTTGATTTCTTGACAATATGCTGACAGGCGATTTTTTGCTCTACAGAATAAATTGATTCATAAAGTTTGAATATGTGGAAATATTGTTTTATTTTTCGGAAATTTTACTGTAATCAAGATTTTTTTTTCACCAACTATTCAAATTGAAAATAAAATAATTTTTTTCAGTTTTAATGAGAAAATGGCATAAAAATATTTTAATCCGTTTTATTTCTCCTTTTTTATCCACAAAAATGAAGTAATTTAAGTACCGTTTTTAGAGAAATTTCGTTAAAATTTACAAAATAAAATATTAATATCTCGAAATCTAATTCAAAATTTTAAATTCTGATAGTTTATATGACATCCTCGAATCAATGATAACAGGTATTAAGTAAATCGCGTTGCATTAAGAGTCATTAAGAGTAGTAGTTGCGAAATACACACAGTCAGATTTTAACTTAATAGACTTGTGTTCAATTTTCTTTTCCTAATAATCTTACTGATGCTTGTATTATTAATCACAGAGTTCAGAGAATAAATAGAGATGAAATGTACATGTTTGGCGTGATGCTGAAAATGCAACCCTACAGTCGGCCCAAACAACTGGCGGTTTGCTTTGAAAACCTCTCCCCGTCCAATGAATCCAGTCCTTGTTCCATGTGCAGCCTCTCTCCATCCAATGAAGTCTGCCCTTGGGCCTAATGATTTGAGCGATAACCGGCTTCATATTGCAAGCCGATTTTGCGGTTCATTACCTCTCTATTCTTTCACTGTACTCAGTGATTATTAATGTATGAAATTGACACACGCTCCATTTGAAACATATTAAAAAAATCCCGTTTTATTATGACGTCACTTTGATCCCAGAGAAATCTCTTTTCAATGATATAATTCTTGTTAATTTTCTTTTCCTGGCAATAATGACGTGAATTTTAGCAGAAAACTCACATCTGTTTGTAACTTATATTCAAGCTTATTATTAATCAGTATCAAAAAAATATTTCAGTTATTCATCTTACATATAACGTCCATTATGTATATACTTTTATCTTACACTGATAGTCATGCTCTTTGTAATATTACGAATATTTGAAAATAGATGTTTTATTTATGACGGCATATTTGTTCATGACAAGGAAGATCCTTTTCATAGTTCCATGGTTCAAGCGAAATCTTTTTCTTAGTAATATAATTATAGTTAATTCTTCTTTCTAATTATAACGCAGTTTTTGACAGAAAAAGATCTTTTTAATGTAACCGATATTCATATTTCATGTATAATAACAAATACTCCATATTGCTGTTTCAAATATCACAGAAATTCATCTTCTTTTGAATTATTTTCATTTTTCACGTGAAAATTGCTCAATTGAAACTTGAGGAAAAAATATTTTTCCGCATTTTTATTTATTGGCAACGATCAAAGCCCTAGCAACGATAAAGTAAAATGGTTAAATTTTATCTAAAAATGTCCATTGATTCTCTATGAAAATAATCAAATTTTGAATTATTAAGAAAGGTATTTGCATAAAATAAACAAAAACCAGTCTATGTTCATTTCCGGGTTATAATCCACCTATATGCAAAGATACAACATCATTAAATGCTCCATTTTGACGCTGGTTTCAGCCTAACATTTGCACACAATCAGATTTATAATATTATATTAGGATAACATTTATATTATATTCAAGTTTCTCTCAATTCACCAGTAAACCAAAATGAAAAACTTTTCCATTAAATTTTATTTAAATATGTTTTTCTCCAGGGAAATAAATAAATAGCTAACTATTTAATTTTTTGTATTGTATGAAATGATATTCTGATTATAGGAATAATATTTCTTTCAGATAATTAAACCTTGAGTCATTCTACAAATTCACCAATATATAAAATTCATAAAGATACAACTAAATGTAAATATATTGCTTGAAGGTGCGTAAAACCATACATAAAACATTTAAAAGCACATTAAAGTCCTTTTAAAATTTCAAAACGTTTTCAACCGAACTACTCGGTCATCATCAGTGAAAAACTAATTGTTGAGTTGAGTTGTTGTTTCTGCGCGTTTTCTTGCTTGCCCGGAATAAACCATTTAACTTCAAGGGTTTGGAATATAAGGTGGGATGGGAAAGGTTATTCAACATTTCAAGAATAAGTACAGGTTAATCAATCATGTATTAAATATTAGTTTTTCACTGATGATGACCGAGTGGTTCGGTTGAAAACGTTTTGAATTTTTAAAATGGCTTTAATGTGCTTTTAAATGTTTTATGTATATTTTTACGCACCTTCAAGCAATATATTTACATTTAGTTGTATTTTTATGAATTTTATTTAATAAGCAAGGTGAATTTGCACTGAAATTTTAACTTTTTATTCACCAATATAGTTAAAGAAAACTTTATAAACATCATGAATACTTTTTATATTTTTAACAATTTGCAACATAATTGAAAAATGTTTATGACTTCGTTTTGTCTGGCTCTTTGTCTCTGCGTCCGTTCTCTAACTCACATAAATATACGTCGATTGCCATATACTTGATATATATTATGTTATCCTTGGTGCATTCGGTATTGAAAATGAAGTGTCCAGCCTTTATAGTTCGTTTACAACGACACTAAAGTAATTCCATTCCATTATGGTCAACGGAGGAAGGCATTTTACATTGTATTTTAATGCTGTTACACCATTTCAAAAATATTCAAATTCATATAAATCAATGTGGTGCACTACAAGATGCTTACTGTGTCAGCATAGCTTTTACCATTCATTTACAGGGATACACAAAACATTCCGTTACAGTACAGTCAATGACCGATAATTGTTGGTAGTGCGCCTTCAGTTGTGGTATGAGTTTTAAATTTAACTATTTTTTTTTGTTTTGCATAATAATTGTCGTGTATTAATTCTATAGATCATATACAGGACTGCACAAAAACTTTTGTGTATATTTGCATTTGCTGGTGGAAACTGTTTAAGGGAAATTTGCAATTGTGTTATGCGTTTCTTAACTAAACTACATTTTTGCATACTATGCAGTATGTATAGAAATCTGTAAATCATATACAAGGCATCCCAAAAGAATTCCATTATTTTTCCGAGTATAGATGGTAATGTCTTAAAATAGGTTTTCAAATGTGTCATGTGTTGTCGTAATTGTTAAACGGTGACATTTTGTTACACTATTCTGAATGTATTAAAAAGTGTTTCATAATCTATGCTTGACGCATGATGTTTAATTCTTGTTTAAATTTTAAATACTTGTTTTGTAATATTGGTTTTGATTATATATAATTAATTAAAAATATTTTAAAGAGTTCATGGTATTTTCTATTAAAGCATTTATTTGCCCTAGAAGACACATTTCCTTCTGTAATATAACTGAGCGATCAAAACAATTGAAATGCATGGAAATTAAAATCATGCTTAACTTTATTATTATTGTTAAGTTGAGATAAGAAATGCATTTTGAAAATCATTATTTTTTTTCTCTTTAGTGAATTTTACATAAAATATAATTATTTTAAGATTTTTCAATACATTGAAAAGCATAAAAAAAGTTTATTTTGAGATTATCAGGCAGTTTTAAGGGACAGCAATGCTTTCAAAAGTTCTTAAAATCCATTCCTAAATAAAATATTTTATACGAGTTGATCCTAGAATCTAGTTTTTCATAGCATAAAATCGAATAAAAGTCCACTTTTTCTTATATATCTAAAATTTGAAAAACGAAACTGAAGAATGTATTTTTATATTGACATTAAAAGACATTTTTCGTATATTTCTCTTCTGTCTAAACATATACATTTCTTCGTAGCATTATTTCCCAAAATAGATACATTTTCCTTGAGTTAGCTGAGAATTTCACTGAAAATTAAGTTTAGCATGAAAACGCATAACGCAGTTGAAAATTCACCTTCAGAAATTTCTATCAATGGACAGGAAATACTTGCAAGCCTTCTTGTGTACAGCCTTGAATATTACTACAGATTTCTATACACGCCATATATTAAGCTAAAATTTAATTCAGGTAAAAATACGACCAAAACAACTGAAATCACAATTCCAAGAATAAGTGAGGTGTGTACTGTAGTGAAGTGTGTACCATAGTGAAGTGTGTACTATAATGAAGTGTGTACCATAATGAAGTGTGCACTATACAAAATATGGTTATTGTACTTTAGAGGTTTTTATAAGTAACACTATCCAACATAGTTGAAAAGTGTTTATGAATTCGGTTTGTCTGTCCGTCTGCCCGAGTTCCATCTCGCGTAAATAGACTCGTGTTTCCATGTAATTGATATATGTCGTTGACGTTTGCTATGTCATGTTCGGAATCGAAAATAAAGTGTGTAACTTATATAGTTTATTTACAGGTCCACTCAAAAGTATTCCGTTACATTTCGGTCTATGGAGAAAAATTATTTGCGGTGTATTTTAATGATGTTACACTATTCGAAAGATAATTAAATTTATATGCATTATTGAGGTGCACTACAAGAAAGTTATTTTAGAATATATTATGTGTAGCACTTACAATTCATTTACAGAGACACTCAAAATAATTCCGTTATATAAGAAAAATAGTTTGAGGAGTATTTTTATGATGTTACACTGTTTCTCATTATAATGAAATTGTTATGAATTCCTGAGGTGCATTAAACCATACTTTCTGTAGAGTATGGATTACAAAGCAACTATAATTCATTTACAGGATCACACAAAATAATTCGATTAAATAATGATCTACGGGAAAAAACTGTTTGCAGATTATTTTAAATTATGTTGCATTATTTCAAGAATGATGAAACTAATATACATTACAGAGGTTTACTACAAGGAGTTTGCTGTAGAATATGATGCGCATAGCACTTGTCGTTCATTTTCAGGGGCACACAAAAGATGTCGGATATACAGTACTGTATACGCAATATTGTATATTCGGGATAGTTGTTGAAAGTCCTCTTTCTGTTATGATATGCGTTTTTAATTTTAACTAAATTTTCCATTCTACGTTGTGTGCATAAATTCTGCGGATCATATACAGGGCTACACAAAATTATCCGTAGGCATTACCGAGCATGAGCGCAACTGTTTAAATGTGTTTTTAAATTGAGTAATGCATTTTGAAGCTCATTTATCCTTAGTATACTAAGAGATATTTGTAGAAAATAAATAAAATCATGTACAGGTCTATGCAAAAACTGGATACATGGCCGGATATAAATAGTAATTCCTGGAATTGTGATTTCAGTTCTTTTGGGCGTATTTGTTCCTCAATTAAATTTCAGTTTAATATGTGGCGTGTATCATCTGTAGTAATATACAGGACTGTTCAAAAGAACGCTTGCAAGTACGTTTCCGTTCATTGATAAAAATTGCTGAAGGTGAATTTTCATCTATGTTATGCGATTTCTTGCTAAACTGAATTGTAGCATACTATGTAGAATATATTCAAATCTGTAGATTATATACGTAGCTGCACAAAACAACAAGAGTACCTTTTAGGCTATAAATGGTTATTGCTGAAATCATGTTTTGAAATGTGCTATAAATTTCCTAAAATGTCTACTTATGTATCTTCTGTACCTTATTAAATGGCGAAGTTTTGTTAAAGTATTCTGAAGCTTTTGGAAAGTGTTACATAATTTATGTTTGACGCATGATTTTCTTTATTGTTTTATTTTTCTTTTAATTTTGTAGCGTAATTGAAAACATCTTATTACTTCATTTCGTTTTTCTGCTTGTCTGCCAGTTTTTGCCAAGCTCTACAATTTGGAAGCATGCTTAAATTACTATGGAATTTACGTAATTTAATGAAGTTTACTGGAACATATTTCATATAAAAAGCAATGTGTGCTGCATTTCTAGCTCCGCAGAAGAATAGCTTAAAATTATTCGAATGCTTTAAGCTTACATGTTTGCCCTTCTGCAACACCTGTTCATTAATCATCTAATGATTTACTTTTTCAAAACGCTAGAATTTCATGAAATGTAAAAATATTACTACGTAATTTTGTATCTTGTTTCTATATTCATGCTACACTCTCAGAAAAAACTGTAAATTTATGAGCGGTTGCCCTTCAATTTTCACGAGCAACAGCCTTATTTGATGAAAACGGTCTGATCCACTAAATAAGCGGCCTTATCCCTTAGATACTTAGAAAATTAAGAGAAATCCACATATTCTTACAGTTCTAGCCCATATGTTAACAAAAATATGGTACGACCCCATACGTTGTCCTCCGCTAGGGTGTAACCCTTCATTTTACTCGTGTTTCGAAAATTTTAACCCGCCAAAAAAGTGATTCTGTGATGATTATCTAACGTGCTACGTGCTACGGAGCAGTAAGCAAAGTGTTATTGTGTTTTAAAGTGCATTATATCCTGTGCATTATAATACTGTATTACTTTGCCCCGTAAAATTACGGACTGCACAAAATGATGGGCATGAATTGTTTTTTTTACGGGGTATGACTGGAATCTCTGCTGCCGGCCTCTGCCCGTAATTTTACTGCAATTTGTTTTACAGTGTAGTTACGGAAGTTTTTATATTTTTGTTACAGGTCTGTGTTCATAATTCATTGCGATTCAGAAACTGTAAATTTTTTTAATGCATTTTGATTTCATCCTCATAAACTAAGTAATATTTTAAAAAACTATATCGAAGTTATAACTCAGGTTGAGAAGATTTTCACGGATTTTGACTTTTTGTTCGTCTGTCAATGCCTTCGAATCCATTGAATATTTCCAGTTTTGACCAACTTTTAAAATATCGTCTAATCATGCTACTACAACAACATACTCTATAGCAGGCATATTAGAACATGCTGTTACAAATTTATTCAACCAAATATATAAGAAAATCCAATTATATAAATCTAAACACTAGGGAAAGAGTATACGATTATGTTGAACAGTAAACGGCAAAGCTCAGATACCGTGCTACTCTATTATGAACCTTGTCGATAAACTCGGTGGTTTTATTGGCGTTTCTGGCCCTTTTTGTCACCAAATAATTCTTTAATAAATTTGAAAGACAGAAACCCTATGTTTAAAATCAAAATAAATACGGATAATTTTCCAAAAATATGGAGATAGTTCAGGAAACTGGAAATATTTCGTCAGTTCACATTCAGTTGACTTCATCAATATTTACTACATAAATAAGACAGCCCCGGAGAATTTAATTAGCTTTCAATCCCAATCAGTTTTCGTTTGAGAATTGGTAACAGTTATGTTTATTTAAATTCTCTCTTAATTTTGAATGCACTATAAAGGGTGTGACGAAGAACATTATTTATCCATTATCGCCTGCTGATGACACATAGTATACTGTGAACGGAAGCCAGTGGTTCCCATGCTAGATACGAAAAGTGGCTTTTGGCAAGTTGAAATAAGTCTCGAAGATAGAGAAACGACAGCCTCCTCCACTGGACAAGAACTTTGCCAATTTAAATTTATGCTTTTTGATTATACAATGTCCGTACCATATTTGAAAGATAAATGGAAACTTTTTGGACTTTCATTAGACTCTCATTAGACTCTCATTAGACTCATGGACTCTCATTAGAAATTCCCTTTGTTTATTTGGATAGTATTATCAAAACTAATAAAAAAATAGAGGAAAACTTCAATAAAGTTCGACTAGTATTTAGAAAATAACAGAATGCTAACCATAAATTAATCCCTAAAAATCATAATAATTATTGTAAAGAATATTTTTACCTCGGAAAATCAAACAGACTGTGATTCCCATACACCAATGTTTTCTCTCGCCTGCATTGCAAGAAACAATTGGGTAGAGACCATCAGAGATGTTGTTCGGTAGGACACTTCGTTTGCCCCATGATTTTTTATTTGTTTAAAAAAGTGACATGTTTTACTCACCCAACAAATACTTCAGTTATCTACAGGCACGCGTGGAGAGTGTGGACCAGTTCGCTAGAGAACGGATCGATCTCAATAATGATCGTGTGAAAACACTCTGTAATATAAAGGCGGTATATGACCGTTTGAAAGAAATTTGTCGTGCATAGTTATAGTATAACAAAAAACGTTCACGAGGGCTATGCCCAAAAATACGAAACATTAGGAAGGACAAAATACTAAAATGAACAGTCTCAAAGTTATCTAACGTTAGTATCCTGAAGTTGCCAAACGTTAAACAGTAAACTGTTATATCATGGGACAGATGATGGATCTCCATAAAGAATGTGCCAAGAACGTGCAGTTCTCATAGAGGTGAGCGGTGTTACAAATTTCTTCATCTAAAAATATAATCAAAGTACAACAACGGAAATCTAAACGATAGGAAATAGTCAATCATATGAAAAATAATGGATGGTAAAGCTAATATATAATGCTTATTATATAGTAAACCTTGGTAGTGTTAGACAATGGCAACTCTTTTAATCTATTTTCTCTATTGTTTGAATATCTCTCGATTGTTTTTGACCGTGTTAAATGTTTCTCTTTGACTCCAGTTACCTAAGTGATACTCGTATTTCATACCTTCTTATCATGAATGCTCTCCGATGGCCGAATTGACACAATCTTTGAAGGAGTCAGAGGTTAGACACAGACTTATTGACAGAACTCCTATGTTTAATATTCATGAGCGCGAAGTTGGACACATGATTGTGTTTAGAACACAGCAAACAGATATCTGCTTGAAATATACTATATTGAATATATGGCTTTTATATGCGAAATATTAAAAAGAACTGAAATAATTCTATCTTTGTTCTAAAATAAATCATTTGTTTTATTGAATAAAATTGGGTTGGTTTAAACCCTTTCAGTTTTGTTATAATAATAATAATAATTATTATTATTATTATTTTTATGGAGGAGACTGCTACTTTTAGGTTGTAAAAAGTTGAAAGTAGTTACCCAAATGACAAAAATTAAGATTTACTAAAATTTAACTAATATGTATTTTGCTGAAATTTAACGAATATGATTATTTTGGGTAACAATGATAAAAATATTAATATTGCTTATAATGTAATCGAAAATTATTTACGAAAAATATATAATAATAAAAAATATTTTTTGAATAAAAAACAAGTGTAGTCTATATTTTGTGAAAAAAAAAATCTGTTTCCAGAAGTTTTAAACATGCTAAAGTAAAATTACTTATCATTCCGGTTATCAGTTTTACAGTTAATCTTAAAACCCTACCCGCATTGTAATGTGTTTTGCAACGATTAAAATTAATTTAATATTAGATGTTTCAAATTTTTATACCTGCATTGTTCCTAAACTACCGGGACAATCTACTACCCGTTAGGCATCCGCAAGTAACATTTAAAAACAAAACCAACTATGATGTCAAAATTAATTGTTAGTATTCAAAAATTTAAAAATAGTTACAATTTTCGTACGTAGATTACCTTCTAAGAAAAAATTAAGTATAGTATTATTTGTGAGTAAATACTTTTACTAGTCAATTAGTACCAGTCACATTTTTTATACAATGCTTTGAGGGAGTTAGTACGAGGTTATATTTTTCTTTCACAGCTGTACAACTACATATAAAAGATCAAAGCCCTTAAATATAGATTTTATTTTAGTACGTTTGTAATTTTAATTTACATATACAGGAAAATATTCAATTACTAAAGAATGAGTTCATAATGTATTTTATTATTTCAAAAGGATAAAAATTGGAATAACAAAGTGATACACTTTATAGTACAATATTTCGCTCATTTTAGCATGAAAGTGACGGCAAAATATTAACCGTTTTAATAGTAAAAAAGCTATACACGAACACGATACGATGATTTTTCTTTAAACACTTAAATAGCGTACCTTAACAACATAAGTAAATGTCGTCGCGATTGGTCAATTGACAGTTACAGCCTGCACATTCCAAACAAACAGGCAGATAAAGAAATCATTTTTGTATCCTGATCAAAGTAATAAGGTCGAACTGAATCCTTTTCAACTAAATACGAATTTTCAAAATCGAAACATTCATTTAAAGTTGCATATCGATATACTTTAACAATAAAAAGAACGAATTGCATAAAATTTTTTGTTGGAAGTGCATTCAGATATAGTTTTGTTTTTTTAAATTAGTTGATAGAATTTAAGTAATGTTCAAAAATATTTTTAAACATATAATTATAGGACTTTGCCAGGATTATACAGGGTGATTTTTTTTAAAGTTGTGAAAGTAAAACCCTATAACGAAAGAACGACTGATCCAAATGACCGGAAATTTCACCAGTATGCTCCCAAAGCAATGGGAATTTTTTTGGCATGGTTAAAAAAAATTAAAATCTCACCGACAGATGGCGCTGTATATGCAGTAAAGTCGGGAGAGGAGCTTTTGCAAGACACACGCACAGTGGATACTCTTCACTCTGTTGTGGAACATGCGGTTTCACGTTTCCAACTCGTAGCTGAAAACATTGGACAGCACACTGAAAATCGTATGCGTTAGTTGCGCAGTTCTGTACGAATGTTTTACTCCATATTTTTGTTTCGTTCTGTTTCTGCAGGTGTTTACAGTTCCTTTTCCCAATTACTGCATTCTGTATATCAAAAACATACAGAATGCAGTAATTGGGGAAAGGAACTGCAAACACCTGCAGAAACAGAACAAAAAAAAATATGGAGTAAAACATTCGTACAGAACTGCGCAACTAACGCATACGATTTTCAGTGTGCTGTCCAATGTTTTCAGCTACCAGTTGGAAACGTGAAACCGCATGTTCCACAACAGAGTGAAGAGTATCCACTGTGCGTTTGTCTTGCACAAGCTCCTCTCCCGACTTTACTGCATATACAGCGCCATCTGTCGGTGAGATTTTAAGTTTTTTTTTAACCATGCCAAAAAAATTCCCATTGCTTTGGGAGCATACTGGTGAGATTTCCGGTCATTTGGATCAGTGGTTCTTTCGTTATAGGGTTTTACTTTCACAACTTTAAAAAAAAATCACCCTGTATTATTAAAAGGCATTCATATTGTTTTTAGAGAAAACATTTTAATTATAAATATTACTATATATAGGTGTGTACTATATATTTCTGAGTAGATACTTTTACTAGTCAATTAGTTCCAGTCACATTTTTTATACAATGATTTGAGGGAGTTAGTACGGGGTTATATTTTTCTTTCACTGCTGCACAACTACATATAAAATATCAAAGCCCTTAAATATAGATTTTAGGTATTAGGTATTATATATACTATATATACTATATTATACATAATACTACTTATTATAAGTAGCTTACAATAAAATTTCTAATTTATATTATAATATAATAAAAAAAATCAAAACAGTAATTTCACTTTGATATTTTTCGTATAACAATTAAAATAAAAGAACTCACAAACATTTCATTGATCCATATTTTTATAAAAAGCAATGTAATAAAATGTCTTAACTTGGTCATGCAAAAACTTTCTCACTAATTTTTTTTTAAATTGCAGTATTAATATGTGGCTCGGCTTAGAAGGTGGATTAATATAACTAACGTGAAAATAACTGAGGCGATAAATTTAAGACTTATAATTGTTTTTTAATTACGTTTATTAATATGAAAAAAAATATATTTTAAAAACTATTCCCAAGTTTCTTAATACTGCTTTTTTTCAATGTATTGTATGCGAAATTTTAAATTTTATACTAATTGTATCTTTGTTGTTAACTAAAGAATACAAGGATTAAGACTGAATTCTTAAAAAATGATATGTAATTAAAAGAGATATTAATAGAGTAGTAAAATGAACATTGATAAATAAAGTAAAGAATAAATTAATAACTGGAGTGGATAATATTTTTTCTTTATTATATTGCATTATAATGTCCATAAAAATGAGAATTTCTTAAAGAATAAAATTAATTTAAAATACGGGTCTTCAACCCTTAATAACAGTAGATACTTTAAACATACACTGAGCAGTGATACAATGTTAATTGTAATTGATATGTAAATCAATTACTATTTTCCACTTATACATCTAAATAAATTTGCACTTAGAGGGATTAAAAACATATTAATGAAAAATTTATTTATTGGACTATTTTTTGTTTATCTGAATATAACAGTATCAATTTTCTAAAACATACTTTTCATCTTTTCATATTATAAATGATAGTTTTTATGTCGCCACACATAGTTCAAAAGGAAAATTTAGTCCATTGTAGGGATAAATTAGAAATATATTTATTTCGTGAATGAAAGCGTATTTGAATTGGCGTTATTTTGTTAGAATTGTCTTTAGAACTACTAGTTGACACCTGTCCGGCGTTGCCCTGTTCCGTGATAATACATTTAAAAAGAAACATCAAGATTTGATTACTTTATATCTTTAACCGGATTTTGTGTGAAATTATATTTTAAAATGAAAAATTCACGAAAAAATATTGATATATAGTAATAAAAACGCTCATTTTCTTGTTTTTTTTTTACGTATTGTCGTTTCATAGTTTTAAAATAAAAAGTTCTTTTTGTCCGAACTTTTAGAAATATTTGTTGGTGAGAAATAAAGCGGTTTTACAGCCAGTGTAAACATTTCGTGAAAAATATTGTTATATAGTTGTAAAAAAATGTTTTCTTCTCGCTTTTTTGTTTGTTTGTTCGTTTTCACGTCGGCTCCTTTAACATACCAATAAAAAATTGTTCTGATCTTCCAAACTCTCTGATGTTTAAATCCTTTATAAATATAACTGGATATAAGCTCTCTATAAAATTGTACGAAAACATATGCATATTTAGTAGTGAAAACATGAGTTCTTAAAAAAAAAAACTTTAGCTTTCAATCTCAGAGCAAATATATATTAGAAAGTCTATGATTTCAATGCAATGGTGACTCCATCCATTTTCAATCAACCTTTTTCAATCCTCTTAGGCTAAACAGGTAAGGGCTAATCCATCAGGTTTCCCCTTTCGGATCTGAGAATTCTTCAAAACACGTTGGCGCATCCTCAAATAGGTGATATTCATGTGAAATATTGACAGAATGCACTTTTTGTTTTAAATATAGATTGTCAATTTGAAATTAAATAAAAAATAAACTAGCATTAGATGCCAATGATGGAGTATTAGTGATATTATGTCTATCTAAAAAATTGCCATTTAAACACATCATCCAAATTTTATAAAAGCGATCACTGAAATTAAAAATAAAACAGTAGACACTTGAACTGAGTACTGATAAAAAATGGATTAATATTTGAGATTTAATGAAAACTCTGATAATTCATGAAAGAGTTAGTAAAGAATACCAGTTGTATGTACTATCAAATCATAATCCCTAAAGAATAAAAGTTATATATATTACTAAGTAGATCTGTAGACAAGTCACATAAAAGTTTTATATTTTGTCGTTTCCGTCTTTATTTTTTTTTACACTTAGTAAAGTGACGAGATTGTTTTAGTTGTACATTGCTTAAAGATTGTAACGATAAATATCAAAAACTGAGATGCAGTTTCATAAATTAAATTGTGTTGCAGTCATGAGTGTCAGTAGTTTTGTTTATTTTATGTTTTTATTCTTCTACAGTTTTCATCTATTCAACTATTTTATCTAGATATTTGAAAGATTATTATATTTTGGTTATTATATCTTAATAAGATTACTATATACAAATTTGTTTTTATAAACATTTTAATCTTTTTAATTACATATAAAAATGAATCTAATGTAATGACACATTTGTCTTCCAATGCTGTCATTGAAAAAATAATACAAACCAATTTTGTATCCTTATTAAATTGGTAAGGGCACAACCAGGGTGGTGCAAATTTTTAATTAGATTAACGATTGAAAACTAACGATAAAATGTTTAATCATGACTAACGGTTGGCGATTGAACTTTGTTTCAATGCCACTCATAGACTAATGATTAATAATTAGTTTAATTTCAGTCCCTCTCTACGATTAACGATTAAATCAATTTTCAATCTAATTAGTTAATCTAATTAATTATTAATTATTAAAAGCGTCTTGTTTTGTTCCGGCTCTGTCCCTTTTATTTTCTTTACAGGTTTATTTTGTTTTATCCCCCTGCGTTCGCAGTTAAAGTCCTGTATCTGGTCGGGTATCCCAATTTTACCTAACACATCACGCGGATTGACTTGAGAAGGGTTCACTTTAAACATTTCGGGTTCGATTCGGTTTCGGGTTAGGTTTAGACTCTTTCAGGTCGAGCTTGAGTTGAACGAATTTTCAAAAGACAGTCCTGAATATTTATCAAATGAAATAAACTATATATTTTAATATAATAAGTGTATATACAGGGCCTGTTTACTGCACAGGTCACTGCTGATGACGGCCCCAAAATAAATAAAATGATTTAGAAAATTTGTTTAAAAGTGCATTTTTTTTTAATTATTTGCTCGAAAACAGAATATATTTTAGTAAACTTGGCAACTGTATCGTAATATCTAATGATGTCCCCCGAATACTCTTAAAAAAATTCCAGCCACTACATTCGTTTGAAGGGGCCCCGAAAAGGTGCTAGGCCTTGGGCCCTAGGCAACCTTAATCAGGCTCTGTGTATATAGGTTCATTTTTATACAAAAATGATAGAATTAATATTAGAAGTTTAAATGTAAACTACTTTTCAATAATACTTTTCAAATATAGATTAATATTTTTTCTCTTCGAGTTTGGGTTTTGTTCGGGTTTGATACTTCAGGTTCAGGTCATGTTTCAAGTTGACTTTAAGCAAACATTTCGGGTTCAGGAACGATAAAGTGTTGCCAGTGGGCTACTTTAAAAAAAATTCAGATTGATTGATTTTTACCACTTTTTTTGAAATGGTATAACTCGCTTTGTTTTTGCCTTTTTATATCGGTCATTAAGTAAGGTGAATTTTATTTCTTAAAAAACTGGTGATAATCAAGAAAACTGAATTTTAAAAAAAGTAGCCCACTGGCAATAGTGGCACGATATGAGCACAACGGAACAAGTGTTTGAGTAATGAATGAGCTCAAAACAACTGGGGTCGTCTGATGGATTAAAAGCCCTGATTGAGTCCGCTGATTGGTGTGCTTAATTTAATGAAAATTAGCTTTAAATTTTCCGGTGCAATGTTCTTTTCCGACAGTTTTGAAGAAAAAAAGAGAAAGAAGGCTGGGGGTTTTCTTACATTTACATTGAAATGAATAAAAAAGTAATTGTTTAAGCTTTAATTTTGGCAACAATTTCATGTCGAAACTTGATGGCGTGAACGTACCGTCAAAATGACGAATTCACTTCTCGTTCTGCTCATATCATACCCAGATATCACAAGGCAGACTGAATCAGTTTCGGTGTATTAGTCAAGTGAGGTCGCACTGTAAAGTTTCATGCAGTAACTCAAAAACGTGATAGAACAGTTAAAATAACGAATTGGCTCTCCTTCTACTAATATCGTACATATCGTTTTCGCAACATTTTTGTGATGTAAACCTAATTAAATTTTATTTCAATTATTAGTTTATTGAAAATGTTGTTCTTTGATAACATTCTTCGCTTTTGTATATAATAATTACAAAAGAAAATTATAGCAGTTTTATAAAAAGGGCTCAACTTCCCTTCTAATCTAAATGATTGACACATTTTGACCTGGGTGTATCTGCATAATTTTATGTGACCCTTTATAATTTTAAGTAAGTGAAATCGCAGAGTGACCCTTAATAACAGCCTCATAGCAATAAAAGAGAAGTTAAGAAAGTTAAATGGCAGACATATTTAATTTCCGTCTATGTAATTAGATTAATGATTCAATCACGATTGAATTAGTTCAGATTGAATTAGTCATGCAAAAATTTGTAAGGGTACTTACTTTTTTTTTATTTCAATCATGATTACATTCATCATGATTGAATTTCGTATGATTGAACGTTTAATCGACTAATAAATTAACAAAAAACGTAATCGATTAATGCGAACCCTGGGCACAACCGGACATTTCAATTAAAACAGAATTTTCAAAATCGAAGAGACTGTTAAAGTTATACATACACATACATTAAAAATATACCAACGAATTCTATAAATTCCTTTTTAGAAAGTTCATTAAAATATAGTTTCCATTTTTTAAATTAGATGATAGAACGCAAGTAAAGTTTAAAGATCTTTAGGATTACATTATTAATAAAAATGAACATTTCGTATTGATTCGAGAAAACACTATCCGTATAAATCGTTTATAATAACAATTATTGTTTATATTATATAACAACTAAATGTTTCCCAAAGAGTATTTCCAGCCTGATATTTTTCATATGAAAATTAATGGTAAATCAACCATTATTGACTGGTTTGCTGAATTTAAACGTGGTCGTATGGACACCAGTGATGCACCACGCAAAAGAGGTGGTTACTCCGGAAAACATCAAAAGTCCACAAAATCGTTTTGGGGAACCGTAAAGTGAAGTTGCAAGAGATAGCACAGACTCTGAAGATATCCAAGGAATGTGCGAGTTTTATTTTGAATGAACATTTGTCTATGAAAAAGCTGTTGTCAAAGTGGGTGCCGCGCGTGTTGACTTTTGATAAAAAACAACTACGAATCGATGATTCTGAGCACTGTTTGGAGCTTTTTCGTTGAAAAATTATGTTATTTATTATAAAATTATTATTATAAAATTATTATTATAAAATTATTATTATTAAATTATTGTTATTATTATTATTATTACTAAATTATTATTATTTATTATTAAAGTTATGTTATTTATTAAAGTTATAAAGTTATAAAGTTATGTTAAAAAGTTGTGTTTTCTTTATGAGACCGGGAACTTACCAGCCCATGTGTTATATAACAAATGTTTTCCAAAGAGTAATTCCAGCTTGATATTTTCCATATAAAAATTAAAAAGAAAATACTCAACAAACATTTCTTTTATCTATTTGCTTATAAAAATAACTATAATATACTTTCTTATTATGCTCCTGCAAAAAAAAACTTCACTTAATTTTAATAAATTTCGAGAATTAACACGTGGCTCTGTTTAGAAGTCTGACTAATGTAACTAAGGTGTGATGAAATGAGACTATAAATTTTGGACTTCTAATTGTTTTTTAATTACGTTTATTAAGATACAAAAAGTGTTATTTTTAAAAACTTTATTGTTATTGCTTTTTTATATGTTTTGTATTCAGAATTTTAAGTTCAATACTAATCCCCTTTTTTATGTTGTCTAAAGAATATGCATATTTCTTTTAAATGCTAAAAGGTCTACACTAACAACATAATATACAATAAAACAACTTTTATTAGATTGTTGACATATTTCGGCGCACTCCGAGCAATTTTCAAAAACAAATGAGAATATTCTATAATTGCACGGTCTTTGGAGTAATTATTTGAAATGCTATCATTTAATTTCCATATACTCTTTAAAAATTACTTTTTAAAATTTATTATTTTTGCTTGGTTGTTTATTTTAATATTTGTAACCATGGAGTAACATGGATAATTACAAATATTATAATGCATAGCTGCCAACTTTTACGCTTTTTTCCTACCACTAAAATTTTATAGTAAATTTTATCTTATTAAATTGACAAGATCGTGTGATTACATGACGGAAAAAATTCTATTAAATTTTAGTGGTAAGAAAAAAGCGTAAAAGTTGGCAGCTATGATAATGCATAAATATAAATATAATACATAATTACACATATGGAAATAAACAACCAAGTAAAAATAAAAGATAACATGCGTAATTTTTTAAAAAGTACGCGAAAATTAAATGATAGTATTTCAAATAATTTCTTCAAAGAGCGAGGTACTTTATAATTTAAAAACGTTGCTAAATAATATTCATTCTAATCAATTGTCTTTGACGAATTTATAAATCGATTACAGAAATTTAATATATGTACTGTTTTTAAGTTATTCACTAAAATGGAAAACGTAATTAGATTTTGAATATAATAAGATAAACTAGAATGAAATTTTAGTAATTTAACAGTACATTCATTGTTAAAGAGAGTGAATGCTCTGAGTTTATTAAATTATTGATTTCAGTTTGTGAAATTATTGTATTTTCTTAATTTTTCAATTTCAAGAGCTTAATTTTATGGTTATATTATCAAATTTTCGTCTTGGAACTTTGCATTGTGCTTGTAAAATTTTGTACAGTATGTAACGTCAGAAAAATTTACGTCAATAGATCTTTATGAGGTTAAAACGTAAAAAAATCTGCTACAGTAGGGAAATAACTAGGAATTTAGGAAATTCATTTAATTGTAATGCATTTGAATTGATTGACAGTATATTAAATATCATGAATGTACATTAAATAAACTTTCAGAATAAGATAGCTGCGGGTTGTAGCTTAATGCCTAGATACTCTCTTTATGCAGATTTTCTAGGATTAAATCAATTGTTGGGTTTTGAATGTGGGCAAATACGTTTTAACAATGTATGTTTCCAAATAGCATTTATTTAAAAAATATGTTAAGGGAATTTCGTACCATTCAATTTGTGTCTTTATGTCCATTTTCATTTTTTGCCAGAAATGTATTTAGACATCCTTGATATACGAGGGCAGTTTGATAAGTTCTGAGCCTAAAACACAAATGGAACAAGTATGAGCAAATGACAATGTTGTTTGTAAAGTATAATTCTTTAGATGACATGCCGCCGAGTTTCAGACGCGTGAGGTTATTGGTGGGTGATAAAGTAAAGTAAACACGTTTTGTGACTTTATGTCCATTTCCTTGAATTTGTGACTTTATGTCCATTTTTAACACTTTCCAACCTAGTTGAAAAGTGTTTATGACTTCGGTTTGTCTGGCCGTATGGCCGTCTGCCGTCTGCCGTCTGGCCGTCTGCCGTCTGTCCGTCTGCCGTATGTCCGTCTGTCCGTGCTCTAACTCCCGTAAATATGCTCGGATTGCTCTGCAATTTTTATATGTTATAGTCGTTATCTATAGCATGTTCCCTATTTCAACGGAAGTGTGTAGCACTTATAGTTTTTTTACAAGGACACTCAAAAGAATTCCGTTACATTGCGGTCTATGGGGAAAAATCATTGACGGTTTATTTAAATAATGTTTCACTATTTTAAACGCATTGAAATTTATATATATCACTAAGGTGCATTAGAAGAAGCTTAATATGGAATAGGGTGTGCATAGCACTTATAGTTACTTTACAGGGACAGTCAAAAGAATTCTGTTACATTACGTCTATGGAGAAAAATCGTCTGCGGTTTATTTAAATAATGTTTCCCTATTTTAAACGCATTGAAATTTATATATATCACTAAGGTGTATTTCAAGAGACTTACTACAGAATAGTGTGTGTACAGCAGTCATCGTTCATTTACAGGGACACACAAAAGAATTCCTCTACTGTAAGTTAACAATAATTCCTGGAAGTGCGTTTTAAGTTACTGATCGCGATTTTAATTTTAACTCGCTTTTTGTCTATTATGTGGTGTGTATAAATTCTGTATATCCTATACAGGGAAGCACAAAAGTTCGCGAACACATTTCCGTATTATTTAACTCCAGACGGAGAATTTTAAACTGTGCTACGCGTTTCCTAACTGAACTAAAATTTAACATCCTATGTAGTATATATACAAATCTATAGATCCTATACAGGGCTGAATAAAAGTATTCGGATTACTTAGGTGTTATCTTTTAGCTTATTAAACGGTATGATTTGTAAAATTATTTTGGAAGCGTTGGAAAGTGTTACATAATCTATGCTTGACGCATGATTTTTCGTTCTTGTTAATTTTTGCTGGAAATGTATTTACACATCCTTGATATACGAGGGCAGTTTGATAAGTTCTGAGCCTAAATCAGAAATGGAACACGTATGGGCAAATGACAATGTTGTTTGTAAAGTATAATTCTTTAGATGCCATGCCGCCGAGTTTCAGACGCGTGAGTTTATTGCTGGGTGATAAAGTAAAGTAAACACGTTTTGAAATTTTCAAAAAATGGAAAAAATTGAAGTACGAGCTCTCATAAAATACTTTGTTAAAAACATTTAACCTATACGAACATACAAAAAGAGTTACAGTCTATCTTAAAGGATTCTTGTCCTTCATATTCGACGATAAAAAAGTGGGCTGTCGCCCAAAAACCGTTACGACCGACGAAATCGTCTCAAAAATTTCCAAAGCCTTATTGAAGGATCGCCGATTGAAGATACGCGGAGTGCTGACATTGCAAACTTCTCGATAGACCGTTTCCAACACATTTTACACGATGTTTTGGGTCTGAAAAATATTTCCGCTCGATGCGTGCCGCACTTGTTGAAAGTAGACCGAAAATACCTAAGAATGAACATTTATCAAGAGTCTTCTGAAATGTATTATATTGCAAGTTGAAAAATAAAAAGAAATATTGTCAAAAATCTTGTATTTTCTTTTTCAGGCCGGGAACTTTTCGAACCACCGTCTCACAGGGTTGCACTAAAGAATTCGCACACAAGAGTGTGTCTTAAATGTATTGAGTTGTAAGGGTACTAAATTAAAAAATAATGTGAAATTATGTCAAACATCTTGTGTTTTTACTGTCAGGCCGATAAATTATCAAACTACCCTTGTATTCTGGCGTTGTTATGTAATGATTCGAGCATTATAAGTATGTGAAAAAGGCTTTTCACTGCATACATTTTTCTATATATGTATCAGAGTTGCAATTTTTAAATTTATTTTTCAATATTTGTGTTTTTCAATGAATCACTATGATTAAAATGCCAAAATTTCAACATATACTTTACAATTGACGTACTATTTTTTGGGACAATCCTTCAGGTGCATTTCATCAAATTAGGAATCCAAATTTCAGTAATCTAAATCGTTTATTTTAAACAATACAAATATTACAAAAATATAGTTATTTTAAACGTATTTTTACATATGTTGTGACATTTCGTTTGTTGTTTCTTAAATTAATTAACTTGTTTAGAAATTTGAACTCTATTTGAGCGTTATAGAACACACGTGTAAGAAAAACATTTAAAAAAAAATGTTTTAAAAAGTTAAAAATTGTAGGATAAGCAAACATTTTAATTTTGCATAAAATTGATATATAACAATATTTGTTTTGCAATTTTACAACAAGAACTGTATTTTTCCTTGCATTTCCTTCATAAAAGACTTACGAAAATATTCCAAAAACTTATAATTACATGACGAATCTATTGCTAGCATTGTTTTAATTTGGCTAAAGTTTTCATTAGATGGTTAGCCAAATTGCTAAGGTTAGTCAAATGCCAGTGCGGAACATAGTTATATCGCATTATATTTAAGAAAAGGCTACATAAAATCATGCTTCGTAAAAATAAGATTTTGTTTCGGAATAACATAAATTTTAATGTAGCTCAGATAATTTAAAAGTTGAATTATACGTATTTTACAATAAATCGGTTTTAAACGAGTTACATTAATAATGTTTTTACCGGGTGTCCCAAAAATGACTGATGGATTTTAAAATTCAATAACTTGCAAATGGTGACATATATTAAAAAAATTCTTTCAGGAGGGTTATATATGATGTCAGGAGTTTTCTTACTGTGATTCTTGATTTTTGTTCGAATTTCAAACAATAGATGGCGCTGACAGCGATTGGCGTTCAGTCGAGGCCGAAACTGATCAAGGTTACTATACTATATAAAAATGCGTTGTTTCCCGTTGAAAGAATCCTTCTTAGCACGCTCAGTGACGTCAGAAAAACCGAAAACTTGATACCAGAACTAAAGGTAAATGGCACCCCCCTGGAAACTGATGCCCCTTAGCATTGATGCACCGCCCCTGAATACTAGGTCTGCGCGTTGACAAAAATGACGGCTGTCGCAGGTGAATGTTTTTCTTTCAAAATTTGTACGGTCCCTCGAACTTCAACACCAATAATATCTAAAAGTTTTCTTTGAGTTATTTGATCTCAGAAAAACTTGGCGAAGAAAATTTTAGAAATTATTGGTGTTGAAGTTCGAAGGACCGTTCAAACGCTGAAGAAAAAAACAGCCCTAGTATTCAAGGGGTGGAGCATCAATGCTGATTGGCGTAAATTTCGCACTTGACGAAGCGCCAATCGCTGTCAGCGCCATCTATTGTTTGAAATTCGAACTAAAATCAAGAATCACAATACGAAAACTCCTCACATCATACATAACCCTCCTGCAAGATTTTTTTTAAATATCTGTCACCGTTTGCAAGTTATTAAATTTTAAAATCCATCAGTCATTTTTGGGACACCCGGTATTAAGGATGATTTAAAATTTCAACTTTATGACTTTTTCTGTTTAATATTTTTTCTTTAGACTTTTGATTTATAACATTGAAAACATATCTACAAATATGTTGATCTCGATAAATGTAGCATAAATAAATAAAATAAATAACGTATGAGCTTTTACAGTGATTTATATCGTATTTCTATAAGAAATCTGATGAAAAAACTGCATAAATGTTTCTTAAATATTAAGCTATTTATATATATGAGAAATAGAATAATATAAATTCGAAAATCGTTTCCTATCATATATTAGTTCAAAGAAATACAAGATCACATACAAAAAATTAACAGATACCATATTTCCTAATATTTTGTAATATATATTACGGATAATAAACATATAGTTATAAAAAATCATTTGACGATATTTATAATAATAATTTTAAAGCAATATTAATCGCAAATAAAATATATGATACTACTTTTATGACAAACCGCCTAGCTTACATCGAAGTTTCAGTTTCAAAAAGAAAATTTATAAAACACAAACAGAATTTTATTTTATAAAATAAAATAAAATTCTGTTTCAAATTTAGAAGGAAAAAATTATACATTTGATATTTAAACGATAATTATCAAGAGAAAAATATTTCCTGCTACACAATGTTTTTTTTTTTTTTTCAGAAGTAAAATACTTTTATCAACTTTCTTCGGTATGTTTGATGGAATTATATTTAAAATACTATTGAAGGCTTTTTTAAATAAAAAAAAAAGATACATAAAATATTTTTATATATTAAGTACAATTCATATATAATAATTATACTAATGCATTCCCAGTAAAAGAATATTTCTATCAAATTATTTCAACAGATTATAAATTATGTATCTATTCAAAAGATTAAATTCGCAAATATATTATTCTTTTTTTTTTTTTAAAGTATCCTTTGAAATCAAAAGGAAAAGATGAATCATGCATGTAAATTATGTTATTTTATATGACTGTGCTTATGTATTTGAAAAGCAATGTTTGCTGGGAATGGAACGTTATTCGTTGTTTTATCTAACAAGATAATACTTAAAAAAAACACAGTAGTTTCAATGATGAATATATTTAAAATTAAAAACATTATTGAGATTACATTGAACAAATTGAACGCTAGAAAATATTCTATTTAATCTGCAATATATTAATGCTTTGGAAATTATTAATATTAATCTACAGTGAAACTTTTTTTAATTTATACATATACATACTAAAAAATATGCGTTTTCTTAAGGTATAAAAACAGATTGATAATAACCACAAAAAGTAAATAAGGAAATTACATTGCAGATTAATGTTTAAGATTTATTGCTCCAGAGTTAATATAGCGAGACGCAAATTTATTACTATTATTTTTTAATTTTCTTTTGAAATCAAAAGAAAAAGATAAGTCATACATGTACATGATGTTACTTTATATGTCTGTGCTTATGACATTAGAAAAGTAATGTTTGATGAGAATGGAATGTTATTCGTTATATTGTCTAACATTGTAATACTCTTTAAAAAAAAAAAGGAAAAAATGTTTAGTTTCTATGAATGAATATATTAAAATACTCCTATTCAGGTTAGATTGAATAAAGTTAAAGCTAAGAAACAGTCTAATTAATCTGCAATAAATTAATGTTCAACAATTTACTGTGAAACCTTTTAAAACTTATTTATACATGCGAAAAAAATATGCCTTTTTGGGGGTTTACTAGAGCAGACTGATAATAATACCAAAGAAAGATTAATGAAATTACATTGCAAATTAATGGTTAAGATTTATTGTTCCAGATTGCGAGCATTTAGCAGATAAACCAAACTAAAACCAAAAAAAAAAAAAAAAAAAAAATCTAAAAAATTACTCATCACTGAAGTCATAAATAAGACACTAGAATTTCTGTTCTGTTAGACAAGGTTTGACATTTTTATTTCACTAACACATCTTTAATATTTTATGAGAAAATCCGTAACATATATTAGTTCTAGAACCAAGTCAGGTAAAATTGTCTGAGATCGTCGTTTTGTCTGCTTATATTGTTTCTTTTTTGCTGTTATAACGGGGATGCAGAAATTATTTTCGATGTATATTTTTGTAAAACATCTAATTATAAATTTGATAAATTGATAAGCAGCTCCATAAATAACATTTTATCATAGTTATGAATGCTAATAATTTATTTTTCATTTTTGAAATGTCTAAAACTAATTTTTATCTAGTACATTTTATAAAATAATGTTTAATGAAATGAGATAAAATGAAAGGTTACTGTACTTATGTTATTCCAGCTTTTGACTTATCTCCCTTATTATGTCTCTAAAACTAGTTTATAGTTTTTTCAAATACTTCTCAAAATAATTCCATTGACCATTTGACACATTAGATTTCATTAAAAAATTGCAATATAAAATTAGGTCATTATATTAAATTATTACTCATATTTACAATAACAATAATATTAGTGATAACCTCCACAACTTAACCAATATTTATTTGAACACATAAAATATATTGTAATTGCAAACGAACTCAGCTGATAGTTGATAGTCCATAATTTTAAAATAAAGTAAAGTTAAATAGTGAAACACATTGATAATATGGTTTTAGATAAGAGAGAGTTGAGAGAATTCTAAGGTAGCATTTATAATTACTTTTTACTTAAAGCGTGTATAGTTGTTTTAAAGAAATTATTCCTGATTTATGAAAAGCACATGGCTGAGAGACAATAATGAGATACCACAGTTTTTTTCTGATGCAATGGTTTTTGGAAGAATTTCCATTTCTTGTTTACAAGATAGATGCAAAATAACATGTAAAAAGCTGACTCTTAATCAGGTTCAGTCTAAACTTGGTACTTAATATTTAAAAAAATAAATTGATATAGCCAAAAGGCAAAATAAAAAATGCATGCATAATACATATTTTGGCAGGTCACCGTTCTCCTTTTTCTTTAAAAATCCTTTGAGATTATGAACGTTGCATTTAGAGTTAAGGTTGCATGTAAAAGAAATGAGCTAGAAATTAATGATGATATTTTATATGGTTTATACAAAAATTAAATCCAGTCCTATTTCTTAAAGAAAATGTTCCGACACAAAGATTTATTGATATTTCTTTGTCTCACTTAAATGATAGTTTATGATTATTCTCACTTAAATGATAGTTAGAGTGCACATATTTTCTATTCTTTCAATTCAGACTGTTAAAATTGGTAAATTTTATATAAATAAAATAGAAAATTATGCTTCATGAGATTGGTTTCTCCTTTGCTAAAGTGTATCGTTTATAAGTTAATCATTATTTTGGGACATTTAAAAATTTAATCGAATTCGTTTAATTCAAACAATTGCGGAATAGATTGTGATTTATAAATTTCTCTAAATATTGAAATATTTCTCTAAAATCATGATTTGAATAACACGGTGTTTTAAATTGTCTCATTAAAATATGTACGCAAAAATGTGAAGCTAAATAATCCTGATTAAAATCTGTTTTCGGTTAATTAAAATTTTGGAAAATATCCAAAATAATACGTAAGGAAATGTACGTTAATGTACGTATCACTATTACAACGTTTATTCAAACAGATTATATTTTGCAATGTGGGTGTTGTTTTTTAAAGTAAACATAATTAAAATTGTAACATAAACTCTTTTTGATGTCATCTTTTTAGGATTGCTTTATTTTTAATTATGATGTGAAATTAATTTTATAATGCTTTACATACACTCGTTAATCTTGAATAGAATTTTAAAAGTTATGATAATAATAATATTTTGCTTTCTAAAGAAATGTTCACTAAATGTTTTTAATTTATAGTTTGTTTTATCACTCTCAATAATTTGTAGCGCGATGAACAGATATTGAAAATTCAGCGTTTTACATTTCTTAAATAGTTTTGACTATTTTATAGTTACCACATATTTTGGAATATAAGAAGACCATCGTATAAAGTCCAGGCGTTTGGTAAAACTTTTGTGGATTTATCATATATTTGTCTTTTAATTAATTTATCTCCAAATTATTGATTATTTATGAATTTTGCACAGTGGAATTTTAATGATTACTGAATCAGATTAATGATATTATCAACATTCACGCAGACGCTCAGATAAGTGTTTGTTTGTGTGCTTGTGTGTAAATAAAGGATTTTACAAGTAAACTTAGTGAATTTAAGTATTTTAAAGTTTTAGCACTTCAAATTTCAAAAGCATGACAAGATTATCTTTCAAACTTAAAAAATAGTCGGATCTCAATTGATTTTTATCAAATTAACAAGCTTTTTTAAAGTCCTTACTGTCGTTTGAGCCTCCAGGCATTTTGTACCCTTTCACCTTTTGAGGGTTTTCTTATATTTTCATAAGTATGCTTCTAAATCCCAGAACATATTTATTTTTTAATCGCAGTTTCATGCTATAATATCTTTCATATCCTCTCATTCTATGTACGGTTCAAAGAATTATTTTGTTAAAAATGTTTTTCTCTACAGTCGTTTTAACATAACATTTTGTAGCTGAAAAACACGGACCTAACGCTCAAAGGGTTAAAATTAAATCTCCTCTTTAACAAGTATTAACTTTACGGAAAACGTAATACTATTTTTCTCAATTTAGATACAATGTCAAAAATGAAACTATCGTCCTTATTCTACGACTTTACAGTCATAATCAAATAAAATGTTTAATACCAAGCTGCCTTTTTAGAAATATTTTTGCCTGGTTCATCTTCTGAAAATTTGTATAAGTTTAAAATCAAATTTGCTGTATTATTTTATCATTTGTTAAATTAAATGAACCTCTTATTTCACAAATTACGAAATTGTAAAAATTTCGCCTTTCAAAGCATTTTTCCTATATTTTCAAAAATATATTATTATAGATTTGTGTTGTCATTCAATAAAATTTAGATGTATTTCGTGTAAAATTAAAAAGCTCAATCGGTATTTAGAGAGATCTTGTAGAATATTAGCAACGCTGCTCTATTCATTTCTGATTTTTTTTTCCTAATTAATTTAGTATTTTATAGAATTGGAAAATTTACAAATACACTGTGTTCAAAATAAAAATATATAAGTTTTTTTAGACATAAAACATTTCACTCCATGTTTATGAACGTTAAGAAAGCAGTACAGATAGAATTGGGAAAGAAATTATCTGAATGGGTACCCCGTTCCATGAACCCGTACATGGAACTATAAATAAAAAGGAATCTACATATCAATAAAATAGTGGTTTCATCTCTAACTGGTTCCACAAGGCCAGATTACAACCGGGAAATACTTCCACCAGTAAATTTGAACAGAAATGCCCTCCTTATTTAAAACATTATTCATGCAAAATTTCTATCATAATTAAGACAAAAGTATCTATATATTTTTTATTGGTAGAAATTTGTCGTGGAGATAGTCGATACCTGCGGTTTCGCCATAGTTTGATTATATAAACAATCATTCTATCAATGTCAGTGAATTTGATTACAGCCGAGACAAAATTTTACCAATAAATTTGAATTGAAATTTTAAACTTATTTAAAAGCCTTATTCATGAAGGGTTTATCCTAAATAAGACAATTTTTTTGTGTAGATTTTCCGAGGAATTAATCAGGCCCTGATCCGCTGTATACAAACAACAGTTGTCATCTTGTTACTACATTTTCAGTTACTTCACTGGTAACCGATAGACATTACACAATCTGTCTCTATGTCTTTATTCATAGCACCATTGTTCCAAATATTTATGTGCTTTTTCTATGTGACAGCTATCAGTAAGTTTAGATATAGTTTTCAAACAAATTGAATTTGAAAGTACATTTCCCCCCCCCCCTATGTGATGGTGTAAAAATTGAAATTGTGCTATGTTTAAAAATTAACAAAAATTGCAGTAAATCTGAAACTTATTAGTCAAGTGTTACCACAGGTCAATATGACGTCAGCGACACTCACGAACTTGTTCTTGCTTTATAATATATATGTTGTGGAATATTTGCAATGCTACTCAAATCTTTTATTAAATTTTGTTTTATGTATTTCGTGTTTATTTAGTTAATATTTTATATAATTCAAAAATATAAAAATAGTCTGTTCTTACATTATAAATATAGAATTTTGTTCAGAAATGAAACATTTCCCTCCATGTACATATTAAGAAAGCTGTGAACAGATAGAATTGGAAAAGAAATTATATAGCAAGGAGAGAGCCAAACTTGGTAATCACATGTTTTGATTATTTTTATATATATGTGGTCTCAGGAGTTTTCATCTGAACTTCGGACGGCAAACCAAAGAACATATTTTATTGAGGCTTGTGAAGTTGAATCCAAGTTCGATGCCTCGCGAACAATAGAATATTGATGATGTGCAATTTTCATCTTGAGAACAAAGTAGATGTGTTTTAGCCTTCGTTCCGATCAGACGGATCGAACGATGGTCTCTTGTTAATCCTATGCCGGTCGGTGGAACCGCGCATTTAACTAATATTTAAGACCGACAGACGGTCGGATAAATTCCAAATGTATATAAGTTTAAATTAATGTTGTAAATAGTTGATATGAGAATCAAGACATTAAAAGTATAACATTAAATTACTTTAAAAAACGTGTGGACGATTTTTCATTCTCCTAGACACCAGTCCTAAATCCCACAAATATTGTAGGGTAGAAGCCCCTCAGTCTCAGGTCCAATAGATTTATACAACGTTCCTTATTTCGAGAGAAATAGGGGTCTAATATTATAACACAACTTAAATACATAACTAACATAACTTTGTAGCAGATTTACTGTGTTACAAAGTATGTTGTGGCACTGTCTAGTTATAATAAAATAAAACATTTTCAAATAAAATAAAAATAAATGCAGAAAGAAGAAAAATGAAAAAGCAAAATAATTCAAAGCGCAAGGATGCGTATTACAAATTTAAAAATCTATAATATGAAAAAAAAATCCATTTAATTCTTTCGCTAATTTTTAATATAATTATGCTTCTTACTTTAAAAACAGGGTAGTATTATCATCGCATTGACTTCCCTTGTTAAGGAAATATATAAATGATATTTCTTTAAAATAACGAATTGACAAAATTGTGCAATATCATTGCATCGATAAAAAATATATGAAATATATTTTAAAAGTGATTGAAAATTAACCATTTATTGATGTTTTATACAACGATTTAGTTACAAATTTAAAAAAAAAATAGTTTAACATTATAATTAATGCACAATATTATATTTTTTAATTGTGAGATTATTAAATTATAATTACAAGTACATACTTATAAAAAAAAAAAAACATAGCAACTTCCGGTCTCGAACCCGAGCGCACAGATTAGCAAGCAAACAACATTACAACTAAACTACGACCAACGCATTAATTTCGTTACAAAGTAAGTATTTAAGTTGTGATATAACATACTAGACACCTCTATTTCTCGAGAACTGAGGGGCGTTGTATAAAATCCGTTGAACATAGGACTAAGTGGCTTCTACCCTACAATATATATAAAAATAATCAATGTCTGTGGTTACCAAGCTTGGCCCTCTCTTTGTAAGTTGGATATTCCGTATATTTGTGTGCTTTTCTCTGCTGTCTCTACCTGGCAGCAGGCGAACTCAACAGTTTTCCACTAAAATATTGATAAGCGGCTATGACTACGTAACCACCACTTCCCTAATTTAAAGGCTTCATTAGCAATTTCATTACAAAGAATGTGCATGCGTAATCGGTAAAGAACAAAGTCCAGTTTAGTTGTAATGTTGGATCCAAAGACTGTAGTTTCTCCCGTTTTTACTTACCCATCATACGTAGTATAGGGTAAGTCTTGTAATCATTTTTAAAATCGAAAATTTTTTTTGACGGATTTACACGTTTCAGACACTGAAGATTCCGAAAAACATATTTTTAGAAAAAAAAATTTGCCGTCCGCCTGTGTGTCTGTGTGTCTGTAAACGCTCTATCTCCCGAAAAAATTGAGATAGAGACTTGAAATATGGTATGTAATTAGTATGTAATAATGGGAAGAAGCCTTTTGAATTTCAGTAACCTCGATTAACCTGAACAATTTTTTTCGGACTCTCGAAATATTCGTTCTGATAAAAGGTATATAAAATTTTTCGAAATTGTTTATTTTAAGGAGTGAATATAAAAGACAATAAAAAAACATAAGTTTTGCATAAAGCATGAAGGCGATCGGATAATGAGTTGCCGAGATATTTGTAATCCTATTTTCCGCATTCTTCGGGTTTTCATGACCCTGTATTTCATCCAAATTTCAATTCAAATATATATTTTAATTGGGAATGATACACTTAATTTGATGCAATAAATCGCTAATTAATAGGATTATCGTTTATGGAGTTATAAGGATGTTTCTTTTACGCAATTCAGTAATCGAGCCTTCAAAGTTCATGACGTCATCAAGCCACGATTTTATTCGAATTGCAATGCATTTTATAAGTAGTTTACACATTTTTAATTTTAATATTTTATATCATGCATATCCATGATGAGTAAGTATTATGGTGGCCCCCAACGACTAGTTTTTAAGACGATTCACAAAATCTTAAGTGTGTTGGTCAGTGAAATGTCAAATTCACCTCGGTAATGTTAAACCAATGGACGTGGAATGAATTCTTATTTTATAATATCTCATGAGAAAAATAAAATTTTTAACATCTTTTCCAGCATATTCTTCTCAAAAAAGTCTCTTTCTGTTTGCAGTTACGAAAATATATGTTTTATTTAATATTTATACTGTTTACAAACAGATGTGCTGTGAGTTAAGAAATCAATACTTCAAATAACATTAAATACGTGTATATTTTAGAAATATTTTGTAAACTAAAAAATGAAAAATACATCCTTTAAGAAGAGACACAGAAAAATGAAATTAAACATATTAATTTTCTGAGGAGATATTTTTAAAATAAAAAATGCATTCCGCGCACAAAGGTTTTACAAATCTTACTGATCAATAACCCTTAACGGAAAGATGTTTGTTTCTTTAATTGCACATAGTAGTACTAATTTAAAAGTAATAATCTGTATCCAATATCTAATCAAGATAATACATTAAAACAGTGTAATCAATGCAAGACTGTTTATTCTCCATAAGGATACCTTGTGTTTCACATATATTTAAAAATATTTTTCTTTTGTACAACGAATTATGATTTTAGAACATGATAAAGTAAATAAGGCATCTATAACTGATCCTAAATTGTATCACTGGCAATCTATGTGGTAAAAAACTGCAATTTACAGCAAGTTTCTTTAAGTTTTAATTTAAAATATCGCCACGGTATAAACTATAGAATTTATCAATAAACTATGTAAAATTTAACTTAATATATATATAATTGGAATATTTTAACTAGGTTTAAATTATTTTAATTTAATGTTTAAATATAATTTATTGTTAAAAATTCCTTTTAAAGTTTATAAAATATTTTCATGTAACTTAAAATTTCTTTAAACTTAAAACAGTGGCAAAAACTTAATAACAATTTATATTTAGACTCACAAACAAAACGTTCTGAGATGCAAGACATTCTAGCCGAAAATAAAGTCGATAAATTTAAGCGAATTACAGGTGAGAGATCAATTTCATAATATAACATAATGAGCTTATAATATTTTGTAATCGAATATTCCGATAGTATAAATAATGAAATGATTTAGAATATCAGAAAACTTCATGTGCTAATGATAAAGTTTTCATTTCTATATTTATTACAGTTAACTTCAATACAATAAAAAAAATACAATCAAATAAGTACAATCAATCAATCAATAAAATATAAAATATAACTTGATTTTAAATTTAATAAATGTTTCAGAAAATAACTTAAAAAAGATCTTTTAAAGATAATACATTCAGATTATCTGTGTCTCTATCTATATGTTTACATACGAAATTTATCTTTCAGATTTCCCACCAAAAGAGACTTAAATATTTTATATTAAAGACAAAATAAAAATGACAAAAATATTTTATCTAAAAACTGACTAACAAAGAATGCAAAGAAACTACGTAACATATTTTATTTTAAAATAATTTCGTTACATAAATGTAAGTTAGCAACATGCAAGCGATAACATCGAGGTTAATAAGATTAAAGCTTTTATTACATAACACGTAAGTTTACATGAAACATCCCCAAAGTCTGCGTTTATTTTGTATATATCGCGCTTTCTAAAGTCATTACGTAAAGATAAAATATTCTTCTAATATACTTCTAATGTGCTTACTACACTTTGTAATATAAACCTTTGTTTGTATAAAAAAGTAATAGGTTTTACTATATTAGCAAAATGTAGGTGGTGAGATGATTGGTGAAAAGTTGTATTTTTTATTTTTAAATTGAAAATTATCATTTTTTAAGAATATTATAAAGGAAATGAAATTTGCAGAGACCGAATAAATGCTAAAATGAATTGTGTGTTTATTATTTATAAACTAGCTGACCCACCAGACGTTGCCCGGGCCCATGAAAAACCCTTAAATGAACCTCAAATTTGTATTTTATATATTTAACCCGATTTTATATGAATTTATACTTACAACCACATAACTATATTTTTGACGTAATTTTTACACGGGCTGTAAAACCGTTATATTTAAAACTATTAAAAATTTCAAAGGGTTTGGACAACAAAAGCTATTTTTTTAACTTTGAAACGACCCTACGTGAAAAAAGAAGTAAATGTTTTCTTACGAGCACTTTTATCACTAATTAACAGTATTTTTTTTTTTTTTTTTTTTTTGCGATTTTGTCATTAATGACAAAATGTCCTTTGAAAATTTTAATAGTTTTAAATATAACGGTTTTACAGCCCGTGTAAAAATTACGTCAGAAATATAGCTATGTGGTTGTAAAATAAAAATGTTTTCTTTTGTTCTTTTTCTTTTGTTTTTGCGTCGGGCCGTTAACATAAAAAAAAATATTTTTTGTCTTCCGATCTCTGAAATTTTAGTCGTTTATAAATATAACTGTTTCGAAGTCCTCTATAAAATTATGGAAAACATATGCATATTAAATAGGGAAAAAGTTACCCGAAGCCGACACTCCGTTATTATGGGTTTTCGTCGAAAATTTGTCAGATTTTATATTTTTAAACTATTTTTTCTTGTCCAAACGTTTTGAAATTGTTGTAGATGATGTAAATCTTGTCTACCAAGATGCTCTAAAAAGATTGTGTCAAAATACTAACGTTTATTAACATTTAGTGTAAAAAGAAATCGTCTCTTGAGGCGCGAAATGACCTGCGTCGCTGGTATTTTTGACAGGGTTAAAAAACGTATTTTTAAAACCAACTATACCATCGATTTGAAGAAGGTTTTCGCTTTAAGACCATATATTTGGTTTGTCTGTATCTCTAAAATTGCGCTCTTGAGTGGCGTTGCCGTAAGGGAGAAAAAATTCACCACCGAAAACAACCCTTTTCTAAAACTGTTTTTCAAAGTGTTAACATCAATCTTATTTCGAATTGATTGCGACATTTGAGACGTAAGAGTACACTCTTTCAGAATACGTTTTTTTTTTTGTTTTTTAATAAGTCAAATGATTTTTGCGATAGAAATTAAAACAGAATGGCGAAATAAACTTCATCTTCATTCAAATGGTCCTTCATTCTCGTTCGCTGCCGTAAATCGGTTTCTGGGCATGCCCGAGAGCTGAAAGCTGGCTCGCAAAGAAAGAGATGAGCTATTAATCAGTTTTTCATTAATATTTTGTTAATTATTAAAATAATAAAATTCTGAGATTCAGGTGCATCAGGAGAGGCCATTGACTATTCTCACCTAAATATTTAGGCTTTTATGGGCGCTAGATGTTCCTAACCATCGCCGACAGAGTGAGACAGACAGACACACACACACACACACACACAGAGCGAAACTTTCTTTTATTAGTATAGATAAGGTCATCAAGTAAAATAAATTATTAAAGAAATTCGGTGGGTATTAAAGGAATACAATGACAAACATGTGTAAATAAAATAATTTTGTGATCGTTTAATTCACTTTTTAATGGAATAAATAATAGCAAACACTGAAGTTATATCAACTACGGCAACTTAAATAAAATACAGATTCCAAGATTTCATTCTGTTTAATTTTAAAGAAAAATGTGAAATAGTGCATAAAGTCCATTTTAATTCTCACAAAAAAAAAAAAAAAAAAAAAGATAGAAATGTGTTAGCACTCCATAAAAAGAATTTGTACGGTCGTGAATAAAAGGTTACCCCAGTACTGACTCTCATGTAAATCAACGTATAAAAACATTGTTAGTATCAATCGATTAGTACGTTTACGAGCGTCATATCTACGAGCCAATGCTATCGATAAATTTTGCTTACAAATGGTTTACATACAGAAATTTTAATTAATTTTAAAATTTACACTACTAACACCTAATCTTAACAATAAATTTGAATTTTTCCGCAAATTTGGCCGTCGAATACCAAACGCGAAGTCATTCGGTGCAGTAGTTTAAGAATTATGTAGGTTTAAATTTTGGAACTCCTAATGTTAAATTCATTTTTAATCGTTTCAAAATACATTGTAATGCGGATAGTTTTTTTAAGCACAACTCTGAAACAACTTAACAGATTCAGCTGATATTATGAAATAGATACTAGAAATCGATTTCAGCTAAAAACTTTATAGGTTAATTCTTATAGTTGCTTAGAAAATAAATTACATGTATATAGTTAATTTTAATTCATTTTTTAGCAGTGAAATACGCCTGTAATCATTTAATAATAACCAGTGAATTTTTATCTTGCTTTTCTAAGCGTAAACTAACAGAGTTGCAAATGTCCAAGACGGAGATCGAACCCGGACCTTTGGAATAGCGCTCCAATGTTCTACTTTTGAGCTATGATTACGAAAGTGAAAGGTGCCAGGTTGGGTATCGTAGTCTCAATTCAAAGGGAGAGAATTGCAGCGCTATTCCATGGGTCCGCGTTAGATTCCCGGCTTGGACATTTTACACTCTGTCGGTTTGCACTTACAAAAGCAGGATAAAAAATCATTGGTTATGCTTGTATATATTTTCTCAAAAATCATTTTCTAATAGTAAAATTAAATATAAAGAAATAATAATAATTACAATGTAAATTAATTGAGAATTACAAAAATTACATTTTCTAAATTACGTTATTTTTATGCAAAAATAGTAGAATGATTTTATAAAAGCATAACGGCATAACGTCTAGAAAAGATGATTAGTCGAGAGGACTAAAAATTGCCGATCATGCAATTAACGTCATAGTACTGTTTGTTTAAATGTCTAACTTGTTCGAAGCCCACTCTTATAGGCGAGTATCACCACGTTATGTAGGATGGGTTGCTACGTTTTACACAGACAGACAAAAACATCCATTTTAACTATACATTTTGAGCTCTGTATGGTCAGAGTCCATGGTCTTAACACCAAGTTATATATGAGTTTTTTTATCTACATTTTAAAGAAATGTGGAAAACAGTATTTTATACAAATCAATAATATTGAAATATTTTAACTCTTTCATTATAATTATAGTAAATGTGTATGGCAGTAATTTGAATATTATTTACATTACATTTCTTTAAATATAATGTAAAAATAAAATCTCTACATCGATTTATACAAACATAACAAGAACAAAGTTCAGTAGATCGCTAGTTTATTAGTTCACTAGTCCGCACAGCATACCATGTGTAAATGTCGTTTTTTTTTTTCCTTTTGTCACAAAAATTCAGCAATTTAGTTTCACCATTACTGAAATTTCATTAAAAATTACAAATATATATATATATATATATTTTTTTTTTTGTGTGTGTGTGTGTGTGTGCGTGTATGTGTGTGTGTGTGTGTACACCAGTGGACCCGTGCGAAGATTTCGCACTACATAGTCTAATATTTTTTAGCAATATCTAATCTTTTTTAGATGCAGGTTTAAACTTTTACAAAAAAGGTAAGGATAGAAATATCTGCAAACACTATTAGTCAATCCACAATATCATATCATTTATTCCATCAAAGTTACAGCAAAAATTAATGGAATATAACAAAAAGCACGCGCGAGAAAAAAAAAGAACAATATTCTTTTAACTGCATTAGAAGATGACGTCATTCGCGCAGGGAAAAACACGGGACAAAGAAAAATAAATTGAATGAATAAAAAATACAATTTAATAAAACCAAGCACAGATTTCAGGCTACACATGAAATGTCACTGATTTGATCAGTCGATATTGTTTTTTCTTCTAAACGTTTGAATTTGAATTATTCTTTTTTTAATCATAAATTTAAATAAACACGTGCGGAGACGTCCATTTTTTTTTGTACTTTTTTTTTTTTTTTTTTTTTTTTTTTTTATAATTATTGTTGAGCACGATATAATGTGGTATTTTATTTTTGTGGCAACACTGATTTGAGAAAAGCTTTCATTTCATTTATGAAAACAGAACTGATTCAATTTATAATTAACTGAGATTTTTAATAAAACATGTTTTAACGAAATGTGAGTTCACTGTGTCAGAAGTCACTTCAAAATCCTTTCATATGGTATCTCATTCATCGTTCTGCGTTTTGTATTTGCTTAGAAAATGGGATGTTAACAACAAAAATAATATACATGATATATATATATATATATATAGCAAACCAGTTTAAATTTAAGAATCTGAAGAGTCATTCTGACATTATTGGATGCTTACAAATAGCAGTAATTGTCAATCCGTAAGTCATTCTGTTCTTGAAGGAGTACTCGTGAAATACAAATACACAGTAAAGATTTTAACATTATATATACATTAACAAATTAAAATAACGAATATGTTTGTGGATACAAGTGATTGATATAAAGCCAAAATCGTTTTCTTCGATTGAATTCTTTCAATATATTTTGAAAGTTTATTATTTTTAAACTTTTCTTTTCACTACAAAATTCCATTAAGATACAAACTCTCACCAAAATGAAAAAATATATATATTAAGGAATCTAATAAGATGTACTACGTATACTAAAATATTTATAAGAAAAGCTAAAGATTTTTTTTTTCTCTAGAAATTTCAAAAAGAAAAAGTGTACACTATGTCAATGATGTTTTCTTTCTTTCTTTTTTTTTTTCTAATTTTTTTATCTGAATGTACAGTGAAATATTTTTTCTGGTTATTAAAAATGTATGACAAGATCTTTTTTAACTATGCATAAAATGTAAGTTTTATGTCCGACGATATTTAGGATTACTTTATTAAAAAGATAAAATAGTTTTACAACATAAAATTAAGACTTCGGAAATAGATAGCACTTTGATTTTATGTAAGATTATACAAAATTAACTTGCAAAAGTTGAATATTCTATATAACAGTATCCAAATTATTTATAATATAGCAACTAAAATGAGTAAAAAAAAAAGGTTTGCTATTAGTATAGTTATCTTTAAAAATTTAATAACTGTTATTTTGTTTTCAGTTTTAATAAAGTTCTTGTTAAGAACTGGATTATAGAGATCCTTTAGCGTATTTTGTACGAGAGAAAAAATATTTTCATATAACAATTTGATGCCCTTTTAGTAAAAATCCAAAATTTGAATATTAGTATTAAAAATGATTTTTAAAATAATTTTAATATTTAAGTATAATAAATTTAATATATATATATATTTGCACCTCTATTAATGAATTTTACGTATAAGTAACATAATGATTTTTAATTTATAGCTTCCCTACATTTAATAAACTTATTAGTTTTTAGAATATGAGATGCTTTGCTAAATTTTAAAGCAGATGCTTTTTTTATTCATTTTTTATTGAGAAATGTATTATTTAGGAATATCTATATTATAAAGGACAAACGTGTCCGTGCGTAACGCTGACGTCATTTTGCGAATGGCAACACTTGACGTTGAAATTTCGGTTTTGCGATTTTTGCTTAACTGCAATTTTTTTAATTTCTAAACATCGCACATTTTTAATTTTTACACCGTTTTGAAGAGAAGAAAAAATGTACTTTCAAATGCAATTTTTTTGAAAACTATATCTTAATTGACTGATTTATTATAGCATTTAAATTAAATGTCAAGCATGATTTTTTTTAAATATCTCTATCGCTAGCAGACGATTATAAAATATTGATCCGTTTGCAGTTTAAACAATATAAAAAGCTTAGCATTTGTTTCCAGCTAATATTCAATAACGAAATTAAAACTTCATTAAGCAAGAAATAAAACACAGATTTAACAGAGATGTAATTGAAATAAGCGCTTAAAATTGCTGAAATTACCGGAAATAAAAAAAACTGCTGTAGATAACGAAATTTTTAGCGATTTCTTCGGCTATCCGTTGTAATAAATTTCAAAAATTTATTTGAATATATAATTGACATATTTCATATAAAAATGCTCTTTGGTGTTGTTAAGGGGCAATCTAAAAGAAAATTATTAAATGTAAATATCTATTGGAGTTTTCAATAACAAAACAAAAAATGGTTTTCACATATATTCTCTATCGCGGGAAGCCCGGGTTAGATGCCCTAGTGGTATATAATGGAATAAGGTGATTATTTATAAACAAAACATGACATCATTTATGAAATCAAAACTTTAAGGTTAAATACTAAAATCAACATTATACGTTTTGAAGCACATATATATATATACAGGGCCGGCACGCACATAATCCAGGGTGGTCATAACGTCTTTCCCTGATTACAGTAACTTATTGCAGATAAACTAATATAATTAGGCATATGCTTGTTTTAATTTATTGTAAAGACATTTATGAAGTTTTTAATACTTATGTCAGTAAATTTTAATGTGAGCACCCCTGGTATCTCGAAGAATGTCAAGGCGGTATTCCATTTCTCGCCACATATTTTCCAACATTTGGTCTGTCGCACTAGACACAGCATCTGAGATCCTGACCTTGACTGATACAATTGGCCGTAAGCCGATTTTCTTTCATACTCGTATTTATGAAATTTCCGCCCATTGTCGCATTTTCTGGTGGTTTCAGCTGAGGCTGAACACTGTATTTTTTTTACCTTAATAAAAGGACCGGGAGGGATACTATGTTCAACAGACTTGGTTTCCTTGTCTGAGCAGTGCCTCTTAGGCAATCAAATCAAATCAAAATATCTTTTACTGGTGTTGCAAACACTCGTTCATTTATGTACCCCAAAAGAAAAAAAAATCTAGAGGAGCTTTGCGTAACATGAGGGATTTTTTTGTTTTATCATTTAAAGGGTGTCCAACAATAATTGGCAAAAGTTATTCAAAATCCACTCGTCGACTCTACATGTATACATTGTAATCCATGTTGGTCGATCCCGTCCGATCCATCTTCCAGGAAATTTGTCATCAAGAAACTCACAAACGACGGTAGAGACTGGACTAAAAGAATCTAAAAACATGACTTACTTTTCCATAATAAAAAAAATTATAGTATTACATTCAATGGTTATTTCGTAATAATGTTTTGTAATCAGTATACAAATTATGACTACCCTATATAATATATGTATTTAAAATTGGGAAAGACTGCACAAATCTTTGCGTAACATGAGGGATGTTTTTTGTTTTCTCATTTAAAAGGTGTCCAACAATATTTGGCAAAATTTATTGAAAATCCACTCGTTGACATTTATACATTCTAAGGAACTAACGAAAGTTATTCATAGGGTAAATTATTTACAAAAAAAAGTTTTATGTTACGTTCGGATCCGTTTACTGCATTACAGTGTTAAATGAAAATATTCTGTTATTCTGTAGTGTTATCGAAAAACAAAATAGTGTATATTAAATGAATTTTTCGTTTACATTAAGAATGAAAATTTAAGAATAATATATAAAAAGAAAAACTAACAGTTTCTATAGAAAAAAAGCTTATTTTTAGTACACAAACTTTTATAAAGATAATTTAAATGAAAGTTATCTCTAGTACAACAGCTGAGGATTGTAGTCCTGTTTTTTCTCTGGCTTTGCGCGTGTATTTGTTGTGGTTTAGATGTCGCATGTGTCTTTGTTCTGATTTGTAGTTTGCACGTGTCTTTGTTCTGATGTAGATTTTGCATGCGTCTTTGTTTTGATTTAGATAATCTTAGATTTAGGTAGTATTTAGACGTGTCTTTGATAAAAACATATAGTTTTCAAAAAGGGATAAGCAGAATTTTAAATACTAGGCCTGCGCGAAGGCGCAAAAATGTCGATTTATGTATGCGAATTTGTGTCAGCGTTTGCACGGTCCCTTGCATTTGAATACCAGTAATTTGTAAAAGTATTCTTAGTCTTTTTTTTTAAAAATTAATTAAACGCGAAGAACACTGGGGTTAAAATTGAAAGTATCTTACAAACTCTAATAAAAATCCACCTGCGACAGCCATTTTTGTGTCAGGGCGTAGGCCTGGTATTCAGACAACTGTTACGGCAGTAAGTGTGACGTTTAGATTTCTAAAATTTTTATAATATTCAAGATATTGGTATTTTACTGATACCAGTATATTACTGCGTATACAAACACTCTTGGTTTATTTATGAATGTAATGTAGTTTATTTATGTGTTTCACCCAATGTAGTTTATTTATGAGAGTATAAACATAAAATAAACAATCAAAAAATTGATGAGTTTTACATTACTAGATAACAGTAAAATCTACGAAATTTTAATGAGAAAATATACCGTTTAAAATTATTAATACGGTGCATTTACTATAAAACCTGTGAGAACACGCAAATATTACAAAAGTCTAATAAAATAACCATAACAACTCCTTTTTCTTGCAGTAAATTAAATACGTAACTTTTGACGGGTTATTTATAATTTTCTTTAAAAACATATTTAGAAAAACTTTTAATAGTTACATTAATTGTTGAATGCATACAGCAAATTTTAGGAAACAATTACACATATTTAATCACACTTTCTTCTAGAACTAATTTTTGAAGCAAAAGAAAGAACAAATGTCTTATTTCTTCACGAATCTTTTAGCGGAACCAAAAATAAACCACAATAAGAATATCAAACTTTAATTTGATGTTCTTTTAATCAGATTATTTTCCACACCATTAAATTACTGCAATTACGCAGAACCCTTTTTTTAATTACGGCAAGTACCTTAAAAGCTGTTCCGCGGAAATTAAGATTTTAAAACTTTTTCCTTGAAAATTAAAGAGTTATTCTTATCAGCTTGATGGTTTAAAAATAAATTTAGAAACAAATTTTAAATAATAATTTATAAAGTTTTATTTTCTATTAGAGTGATAATTGGCGATAGCATATGTATATTGCTTTTTCGCAAATTCATAATTAATATTTGGCTTATTAATATGTTGCTGCGATTAGGTATTACATAATTATTAAGATTAATACTCTAAGTATATCTAAATGATGACAATTTGGCAATAAGTAAAGTTTAGAGCATCTTCATTTGATATTATTTTAACAAATTTCTTTTACTGTTTACAATGTGCCATTTTAAGCGAATTCAACACTTTGTTTGTGTATGTTGTTTTTGAAGTATATACTGTTACTTTAAAAAAAAATTGCTATTTACTAAGATAACATTCCCTAATATTTTTATAAGCTATGAACGCTGTTTTCATTAATTTAATTTAGATATAGTTTAAAAATACTTATAAAGTATTATTCTTTACTAGTTGCGTAGAAATCCGTTATGTTGATTTTGTATTTTATAAAATCCTTCTACATTTTTGGAGGGAATATAATTACCGATCAAATTTTAAAATTAAAATGTATAATATAAATGTATAAGTTAAATTGTAATTATTATAATTTATAAACCTTAATTAAACATTTTAATTGCCGTAAAAATGCTGAAAGACCATCAATTAATTCCGAGTTGTTGTTCCGATTAATTGATTCCTATTTTAGAATGATTAACTAATAAAAGATGCAAGGGACATCATTATGCAAAGAATGACTGACAAATTACTCTACATATTTAGCAACTTACTTTACAAATACCAAATAAGTTATATCCATTGCATAATTACATCCTTTATCTTCTTTATCTTAGATGCAGCAAATAACTTGCATATTGCTTAAATTTCCAGAAAGTTACTTTACACCTCCATACTTTATTCTGAAATTCCGAAATCATATTGGAAATTTTGAAAGAAGAGTTTTTTCTTTATGTAGTTATGCAATGTGTGATATAAATTTAAGAAAATCTTACTAGGAATTTCTAGTATGAATTCTGAATTTCTGAATAAAAAAGGGGGAAAAAACCGGCAACCCTGATCTTTAGTCATACCACATTCTCTTGGAAATACCATTTAATTTTAAATTAATTACATGGTATGGTATTGTCATTTGAAATTATAAGCTTGTTGATAAGTAAATTTCAAATGTAAATAGAATTAACCTATCAACTTTAAAAATACAATCTTGTCATTATACGATTAATACATACATTATTGCAATGACTGTTAATTATGTTATCTGAAATTTTCTTTTACTACGGCTTGCTTAACTAAACAAAAAAAAATTATCATCTTCATACTGTAGATCAACTTAATTGTTTAACAATTGGAATAACATTTACTTAGGATTTGAGCAGTTTTCATGGAGCTTTTACGTAATAAATCATAAATAAATATTCAAACTCAGTTATTTGTGCTCATTTTAACTTTTCGACAAGATAGAATGATTAATTGCTATTTTCTATCTTTTAAAAATTCTAATATCTATATTGATTCATTAGCCTTAATTGTAAAACATTACGAGTGCATTTGTTTCATTTACAAATTATTCTCGCTTTTCGAAACAAATTCGTTAAATGTATTATAAATAAGATTAACTAATAAAATGCACATTTTAATTCTGGTAATAATAAAAAAAATGCTTATTACAAAATTAGTTTTGCGATAACAAGAATTTCACTTTGGGTTTGTATTTTGATAAATTTCAAAGTTTTATAATTTCTTTAGGCGATAAGGTTTGACGTAAATAACGTGAAGATGTTTTTGAAAAACATCATCAATAAAATAAATAATTAAATATCCAATTTTATTGCAAAGGCGCTATAATTTGTATTTATCAAAGTTATGTTTTGAATTATATTTATTCAGTATATTGGAAAATTATACTTTTAGAAATTAATCAATATATACTATATATATATATATATAAAGTGAACTTTTAAGATACCAAAAAAAAAAAAAAAAGGATAAAATATTGTGATAAATGTTTCTATCTGTCTCCTTATAAAATAAAATGGTACGTACGTGTTATGAATATTTAAATCAATATTTGAATGAAATATATTTACACATTTACTTCTGATAAACCTAATAAGATAATTATGCATAAAATTATATATACGTTATAAATGAAACTAGCTGATCCCTGCCCGGCGTTGTCCGGACCCTTGATAATAAATATAAAAAGAAACATGAAATTTTTATTATTTTATATCTTTAACAAGATTTTATATGAAATTATATTTTAAAATGAAAAATTCGCGAAAAAATATTAATATTTAGTGATAAGAGAGCTCATTTTCTTGTTTTTTTACTTAGGGTCGTTTCATAGTTTTAAAATAAAAAGTTCTTTTTGTTCGAACTCTTTGAAATCTTCATTGGTGATACATAAAACGGTTTTACAGCCCGTGTAAAAATTTCGTGAAAAAATATTGTTATTTAGTTGTAAAAGAAATGTTTTTTTCTCGCTTTTTTTGTTTGTTTGTTTTCGCGTCGGCTCCTTTAAAATAGCAATAAAAAAATTGTTCACATCTTGCGAACTCTCTGACATTTCAATCTGTTATAAATATATAACTGTATCCAAATTCTCTTTAAAATTTTGCGAAAACATGTGCATATTTATTAGTGGAAACATGAGTTCTTAAAAAAAAAAGCTTTATCTTTCAATCTCAGAACAAAAATATATTTGAAGGCCTATGCTTTCAATGCAATGTTGACTCTATCATTTTTCAATCAACACTTTTCAATCCCACTACGCTAAACAGGTGAGGTCTAATCCATCAGGTTTTCCTTTTCTAAGGGATAAGCCTTCAGAAAACGTTGGCGCATGCGCAAAGAGACGATATTCGTGTGGAAAATTTGACAGAATGCGCTCTTCGTTTAAAATATATAGATTATACATACAATGTGTGTATAATTTCACATGTTTACCTCAAAAGGGAATAGTTATGCCGAATTATAGATTTGCAAACAAATTTTGCATTCCTTATAAATCCAAATAAATTTTTAAAAATGCACGTGAAAAATGTTATTTTTTGTGTATTACTGAAATGATTCTGATTTTATAATATAATAGATAGTTAAAGTGTTTTCAATTAAAATTAATCAAACCCTAAAAACACGTACATTAAAAACAAAGCTTTTAATTATAAATTAGTGTTGTATAAAGCAATAATTTTCCATCTAGTAAATATATATCACGGATTATGTAAATCTTTCTTTTGAAAATTTCACTTAAAAAAAATAATAATAAATACTTATTACAATTAAATATATTTATCGAGTGCATTTGAAGAAAAATTTACTTTAAAAATGCTTTTTACATTGTTACATTACTCGGAACCATTTTTAATTTTAGGAAGAAATTAATTATTATATTATTATGTAAGCCTCTACGAAGTTTATTATTATGTAAGTTTATAAGCTGTATTTACAATCTAAATCCCAGATTGGATAAGCATAGCTCATAAGAATTAAAATACAAGCATTATAGGTATTAAGTTTATTAGTTGTTGAGAGGGAGCGAATATTTAATAATGATTCAAAAGATTTTGAAATCAAACCTTCTTTTCCTCTATCTGCACTTTTTATACGCCAGCCAATTAACCAGATCCCTTCCCCCAACCATGTACATTGCATCATCATTCCATGAAATAGTAATAATGCTAACGTTCATACAATAAAAAAAAGGTACTGTACCGTGAGGAAAAGGTAGCTTTCATAGTCCATGTTTTTAAACATTCAACTCATTTTATTCAAACACCCAAAGCTAAATTGCTTGGAACCCGATTATAGAAGATTCAATCCCGGTTTCCGATAATACCGAATTTGAATGCGGATTTTAGCATGAGAGTTACAGCATAACGAAAATAAGATTGTTTCAAAATGGCACCCAACCTAGAAATCCAAACTGCCATATCACTGCCATTTTTTAAGATAAAGCCGAAACAAAAAATGTTCTTCAAATCCACGTATCAAGATCAAACACTTAAAGAAAAAAAACTTTTTCAAATTTTAATTTTTGTACATTATTTTGAATTTTTAAAAATTTGTAAAAGTTTAAGTATTCGCGATTTCGAAACAAGGTGGCGGATGAAGCTACCCAACGAGCTCTTCGGAGATCTTAGTATGTCTTGTACACATGCTCATTCACATCGAAATCGGTTAATAAATACGAGTGCAATCGCATGACAAACATCTTATTGTTTCATAAAGTCAGCGATCCTAGAATTTCGCACTTCTATATCTCAGACAATAATTAAGATAAAGGCGAAACAAAAAATTCTCAGGAATCCTTGTACTAATGTCAAACACTTAAATAAAGAAACATTTTTAATTTCTTATTTTTTATACATCTTTCACATTTTTTAGTAATGTAAAATTATTTGACAATTTGAAACAAGATGGCGGATGAAGATGCCCAACGAACTTGGTCGAGATCTTGATATATACCGTACACATGCTAAGTCACATACAAATTGATTCTTAAATACGAGAGTTACAACATGACACAAGTTATATATATATATATATATATATATATATATATATCAACATTTGAATGGGGGGGGGGGGGTAGTTTTGTGGTCTGGGTGTCATGATTGGTGAAAATATGCACAAATTTTCCGTAATTACTTTCTTCCGGACGGCTACAGTAAGTAGCTTTTTACTTTTTGAATTCAAAGCTACCTAAAAAGATCGAATGAAATGATTTGGTTGGAAGTATTAGTGTGTAGATACTAAAACCTAACATTTTATGACAATATGCACAGAACCATTTATGAGGAAATTTTGAATTTATAAACGCATAATAAAAAAAAAATCATTTATTCATCTTTTATGCTTGGAAGACAGAGTTCTTTTAATTTTAAGCAATTTTATTTAATATTTAATGCATGGGTGGGATTAGTATGCAGTCAAAACCCAGTGAGATAATTTCGTTAGTAAATTTATCGTGTGGATAATAAACTTAATCTTTATATTAAAACTTTCTCAAAACTCTTTCATTAGGGAAAATTTGAAGTTATAAATGTGTTATAATGAATTTATTTAGTTAAACCTAGCTTTAGTTAGTTATGCTAGGTTGATTAAATTCTTTCCCGTAACTTAATAAAACTTTATTACCTCTTTCTTCCCAATTTTATAAAGAGAAATCCACGATGTAAATTTACGATGGAAACTTATTTTAAAGATGAATAAATATCATCGGAAGAGTGAAATTTCTAAAATATTAAGTTAAATCTCCTATATGAACAAGACATGTTTGATCACCGCAACTTCACAAGATTTAAATAGCTTATGTAAGATTATAAATAAAAATTTAAATAAAGAATTATCTCTCTCAAAATGTTATAATATTGATGAACACATATGCGTTAACATAAGATATGAAATATAAATTAAAAATAATAAATAGTTTTTTTGAATATTTTGCGCTTTAGAAAGTTTCCTGTTGTGTAAATAATTCCACTAGGTTTAATTCGATGTGATGAAAGTGGTTGAAAAGGACATATTATAAAATCAAATGTGAAAAGATACTTAGAGGTTTGTTTATATCAAAGAAAAGAAAAAAATCTACTTTTGTGTATTGTTATTGCATTCCAAATACATAAAAACGTCTTATGCACATTGCGAAGATATTTTACTGTTTTATTTTCTATAAACCTGTATATTTTGTTACTTAATGCACACTGTAAAAATTAAAACAAATGCTTCTTAATCTTCAAACACTGGAAGGGAAGACCGAGCTATGCTCCGTTAAAATTAGCTTTGAGTTCAACTCCATATATTTTTTCTCTGTATTATTACTATAATGCCTTTTATTTTATAAAAATAACTTGACCCATAATGACCCATATTCAAAATTACTCACCAATCAAATTTTCTCGAACATGTGACCAAGCCCAAACGTATGCCCGAAACGCATAGGATATAAAATTTATTCAAAATAGTCTGAGCTGTTTTATAGGTAAAATTAATTTGACCCGCTTTGATCCAAAAATGACCCACTAATCGAAAGTTTTCGAACACGTGACCCAGGCCAATAGTCTTCTTGTGCCAGAAAATGGTAGGATACAAAATTTGGTCAAATTAGTTTGAACCGTATTGTAGATACAATTAGCTTAACCCTGACCCATGATGACCCAAAATGACCCACTAATCAAATTTTCTCGAACATTTGACCTAGCCCAATGGTTTTCCGGTGCCCGAAAACGGTAGGATACAAAAATTCGTCAAAATCGTTAAAGCCGTTTATAAGATGAAATTTGCACATATATATATATATCCACACACACACAAGATTTGCTTGTATTAGAATATATGATATAATATATGATATAATATAACAAAGGACGAAAATAAAAAAAACTTCTTCCGAGTTATCTATGATTCTTAGAGGCGGCCATATGTATATATATTTCTTTTTCTGCCCATAAATGTCGGAAACGTTTTCTAAGTATCTGTTACAGTGCATTAACCAGTTTTCTCAAATCAAGCTATCGGTTGTTCGAATGCTATCAATTCTCAAGTAAACATTTTCAGCTGCGTAACTGAGTTTATACATGCAAATGTCACAAAATAATATTAAATTTAATGTTAATACTGTAAATTTAGCATGTTTGTGTGTTAAACATGTTTCTTTTACATGAAAATGTTTTCTTTAGAATTGATAGCATCTAAAAAATCTATATTCCATGTTGAGAAAAATGATTTATACATTCTAAAAATGCTTCTAAATATTACAAGAAACAAAAAATTAACTTTGTTTTTATAAATGTTTCGTTAAATCTCGAATGTCTATTGGATTCTGTGGTTTAAAAAGATAAAGGAATGATTTTCTGAATCATAAGTAACTCGAACATAAAATTATCCATCCATATGTGGTGATATTAAATTTTCGTAGATTAAGAAACATTTGTCTTTTCTTTACAGTGGCAGACATTTTTTCTTCTAAAGAAGTTTTAAAATTGTATTCAATGTAAAAATATTTGGATGAAAAAATCTGAGAAATTCCGAAAAAAAAAACATAATTAATAAAAAAGTCAATAACAGCATTTACTAAGATAAAAATAGTTCTTCCAATTACTACTTATAATTTTTATTCTAGGAACTAATTTAAAATTTTCTTAGCTGTTTTATAAGTCAATAAAACCAATACTGTGCCTTCGACTATTTTGGCTTACAGAGCAAATAATAATAAGAAGAAATTTGGAGTTGTTGCTTAGTGTATAGAATGTTGCTTAGTCTATAGAAGTTTCGCTTTGTTTGAAATACAGGAATATTTTGTACTGCAAAACAGTATGATGACAAAATTTTAAAAATATAAAATTGAAAAAATTAATACACAAAAAGTCCTTCTGGCCTGTACCGGGAGGAAAACGCAGCTTTCATAATCCATGTTTTTAAAAATTCAACTCACTTTACTCAAACACCCAAAGCTAAAATGCTTGGAACCCGATTATAGAAGATGCAATCCCGGTTTTCGTTAAAACTCAATTTGAATGAAAATTTCAGCATGAGAGTTACAGCATAATAAAAATCAGATTCTTTCAAAATTTCAGCCAGCCTAGAATTTCAAACTGCCATATCTCAGCCATTTTTTTAAATAAAAACAAAACAAAAATGTTCTGGAATCCTTGTATCACGATCTAACATTTAACAGAAACAACTTTTTCAATTTATAGTTCTTTATGCATCTTTTTGAATTTTTTTAAAAATTAAAAAAGATTTAACCTGCCGCCATTTTGAAACAACATGGCGCATGAAGCTGTCCAACGAACTTGGTCGAGACTTTGGTATGTTCTGTAGACATGATCAGTCACATTGATATCGGTTCATAAATATGAAAGTTACAGAATGGCAAATATCAGACTGTTTCAAAAACTCAGCCACCTTAGAATTTCAAACTGTCATTTCTCAGCCATTTTTTAAGATATAGCTAAACACCCGTTTAAGCTAGGGAAACCTGGCAGGTAGGGGCCTGGTCGCCGGTCTCAAAAAAAAAAAAAAAAAAAAAAAAGCTAAACAAAATATGTTCCAGAATCCTTGTAACACGTTCTAATACTTAGAATAAACAATGTTTTCAATTTATAATTTCTTTGAACATCATTTTGAATTTTTAAAAATTATTTTTTTATCTGGCCGCCATTTTGAAACAAGAAGGCGGATGAAACTGACCAACGAACTCGGTTGAGACCTTGGTATGTCCTATACACACACTCAGTCACATCCGAATCGGTTCATAAATAAGAGAGTTACAACATGACATACGTCAGATATATATATATATATATATATATATATAAATCAACATTTAAACGGAGGGTGGTTTGGGGGTCTGGGGGTCATGATCATTGAAAATATACCAAAAATTTTTGGAACTACTTTCCTCCGAACGGCTGCAATAGGTAGCTTTTTGTATTGAAAGCTACCTAATAAAGTGTTATTTACAAATAATACATTAAACAATATAAAACAAATAATATATAATGTTATTTTCTCTGTATTTTATTTTAAATACTTAAAATAGTTGATTATTACAACTTTATATAAAAATTTAATTATATATATGAATGAAATGCTCGAGAGTCTTAATCATTACCCAATGTAATAAAATTCCAATATATCCATAGAATTATTTAATTTTAAATAATGTTTGTATTGCCATGAAACTTAGAGCTTAGTGAACTTATTAACACGGCAGCGTCAGTGAGAGGGTTAAAACGTTTTTTTTTTTTATTTTAGATGTGCATTTAAATAGATAAAGGGTGATAATAATTAAAGTATAGGTTTTTAGAGCTCAATTATAAACAAGTGGGTAAGTGTGATCTAAGATCGCTCAAAGGGTTTCCTTTAATATTCCTTTCAAAACATTTTATCCTTTCTTTAATAAATCCGAATAAATTTCATTTAGCAACCAAAAAAAAAAAAAGAAAAAACTCATGTTTTTTTGTTTTTTATAAAGTAAAAATTTACCGATCTATTTTTTCGTTTTTTCGAGTATCCAAACCAGCCCGATAGCGGGCGAAGCCGGCTATTATATTCTGTCATAATAATATCTATCACGCGGACTAAATGCGATATAAAAAAATATTTTCAAAATTAAACATGTTGTACACCTTCAAAATGTTAAAACATGCGAATATTTTCATCATCGGATTTTTATCATGATTCAATATGTTTCTCAAACTCATATATTTACTATTCTCTATTACTCATATTGATACTCGCTTTGTATTATTCTCAAACATCTGAAAAATTTGTTGAACTTCCAATAGCACGTCAGATTTTCTTTTTAATTCTCTAATGACGTGATATTAATCTGCTTTGTGTACATAAATACTCATATTCCTTGTATTATTGAGAAATTTTTGAAATTTTCCGTTTTAATACCACTATGTCATTCATTTTTATTTCACATTAGTCTTTTTTTCAATTGGTGAAACTTTTTATTTCATTTTAATTTTTCACGTGGAAATCGTCTGATAGAAAATTAATTATTGTAGAAAGAATTTGTATCGTGGATTTTTAATTTTTGGCAACTGCTATAACGGAAATTGTTTTTAATTTAATAGGAAAAGGCTGTTAGAATTTTGGTCTTTCATCTCTATTTATTAAAATAATACGATTTTTTCAAATTTTAATATTTTGACCTCTTCATAGCCAGTATTCAGCTATATACACGAAGTTTCAACTCTGTAAGTTACACAGTTTCTGAGAATAGCTCTGTGACAGACAGAGAACGGAGCGGGCGTAATAGGGTTTCGTGAGATAAACGAAACCTTAAAAACATAGCCGTCTTCGCTTGTCTAGCCAGGCGTTTCAGAGGTCGGCCCAGATACCTTCTGTAGCGTACAGCTGACTTTACTTGAGGCCCAGAATGTGCATTTTACGTGCAAATAGAAAAATATAGATAAAATATTTTAAACTATAGGAAAATAACTGATAAGAATATCAAAAAAGCACGTAAATAAAGATTTCGTGACATAAATAATATATTTTTTCATGAGCCCCCTGACAAAGTACTGCTCGGCTCTGCCCGTGATTATACAGGGGGAAGGGAAAGCTTTTAAATAGAATAAAGAAAAATGTGATTAAGATACATGACAATGTGTCTTCACGCCCATAAATTGTTAATGCCTTGATCAAAATAATAGGGTCCGGTGGGTTTCTCAGTCATATATCGTTAATAGAGCGATCGTTATAACGGGGTTCAGTTATTTTGTGTACATAAATCGTTAAACTGAAATTATTTTAACCGAACACTTTGAGTTACACGCCTGTAATCTGATTATGCGAATTCTCTATAACGCAACCCTGTGCACACTCGAGCACATAAATATGGCGTTCAGTAATTAAATCCAAAAAAATGTATTTTGAACAGAGGAGGAGGAAATGTATTTTACTTAGTATAAAATTTTAAATGCGATCGCCGAAATACGAAAAGTGTAAAAACAATAGATAAAATATTTAAAAAAAAAACCTTTCCTTGGAAAAATGTCACGCAAGATATCTAATAAAAAATCAGCAATAGTTGTCTTATTCGTCTAATATTCTATGATCGGGTTCATAGCCGATGTTGATGACAAACTCGCTAGCCCTTAAATAGCTGAAATACGTGTTTAACTATTTTTTTAGTAGATTTGTAATGCTGGATTTCACGATCTTACTTAAAACTGCTTCTGAGATATGGGAAATGACCTAAAACTTTCGACCCCCGTTTAACCCCCTTGGTGGATGAATATCTAAAGTCATTTGAGTATTTTTTAGTACATTTGTTATCGTGAATTTCAGGCTCTTCTCTATAACTTTGTGGAGAAATGCCCTAAAACATTCGACCACCAAACACCCCTTAGTGGCTGAGTTTCTAAAATTGCTAAAATACGTGTTTAACTGTTTTGTTAGTATATTTGTTATCCTAAATTTCACGCTTCTACCTAAAATTGTGCTATGACGAAAGGCTGGAATTACCTAACACTTTCGACCTCTCATTTAACCCCCTTAGTGGTTGAATTTCTTAAATTGCTGAAATATGTGTTTAACCATTTTTTAATTAATTTACTTTCTTGAATTTCACGCTCCTAACTAAAACTGCTGCTGAGATATGCCGAAAAGGTGAAATGACCTAAATTTTTCGACCACCCATTTAACCCCCTTATTGGTTGAATTTCTAAAATTACTGAAATACGTGTTTAACTTTTTTTTAGTACATTGGGAATCCTGAATTTCAAGCTCCTACCTAAAACCGTTGCTGAGATATGCTGAAAAGGCGAAATCATCGACCCCCCATTTAACTGCCTTAGGGTACGAATTTTCAAATATACTTTCTTAGTGGGTTCTTACATTGTGTGAGGAACAGGTCTTCCAAATTTCATTGTCGTAGGAGCCACGGTTGAGGCCCACCGTTGATTAAGAGTCAGTCAGGACACGTTCATTTATAAGTTTAGATGTACTGGGGAAACACAGCATCATATTGGTATACATACTAGTCAGACCATGGAAAAATGATTTTTAAAGAAAACATAATTAATATTTTCGTCACCAGGCTAATTTTGACCAGTAAATTGGCATAAGAAGTGCAAAAGAAACGTTTTATGGCATTGACTAACATTTAATAGACATGTTAACGCAGAAATGTTTTTTTTAGCAGCTACATTTCACTTTTAGAATTTAAGTGAATTTTTTCACATTTACTGCTCACTTATTGACTTTAAAATTTTGGAATACAGAAATTAACCTGCAAAGCCATTTTTAACTCTGGTGCCGAAAATGTTAACCATATTTATGTAATTTGATTCCATATGCTCTAAATATTATGCATACAAAATGGTGTTTGGTTTGCACAGGTATAATTTTATAATTAAGCAGGTAACAGGCATATAGCAGATATAATTTTATAACAAGTTTATAACAGGTATAGTTTTATAATTTTATATTAGTTATGAGACATAAGACAAGATCATAAGTTTGGTTTAAATAAAATTATATTATCTAGGTAAGTCGAATTTTGTACTTTATTGTTTCATTTCTAACAGATCTCTGCATTTAACTTTTCTAGAATATTTGCAACAGAAGTAAATATTTATTGAGATATTGTATGATTAAACTGTCGAATCGGCTTAAAATAAGCTATAAATGCACTTTTGCACAACAGAGAGAGACAACTTTCTTCAGAGAGAGTGTTTAGAGTGATAAACAAAGTCATGAGTACTGAAAACAGCACATTTGATAAGTGGTGATAAAGGAAAGATTTGCAATATTATTGTAAAAGTCAACGCAATTGTTTCTGTACTCTTCCAAATGAGTAGTTTATAGTGCAAAATTAGAATCACGTATCAGCACTGCACTTGTTCTAATTAACGTGAACATGCTGACAAAGAAGACTACAATTTATGCTGAAAGGGTAAGTTTACAGATTAACGATAACGACAGCCATATTAAACATCTGTAAAATAGATAAATTAGGTGTTTTTAGCACTTTCCAACCTAGTTGAAAAGTGCTTATGACTTCGGTTTGTCTGGCCGTCTGGCCGTATGTCCATGCTGTAACTCCCGTAAATATGCTCGGATTGCTCTGCAATTTTTATATGTTATTGTCGTTATCTATGGCAGGGTCCCTATTTCAACTGAAGTATGTAGCACTTATAGTTTTCTTACAAGGACACTCAAAAGAATTCCGTTATATTGCGGTCTATGGGGAAAAATCATTTGCGGTTTATTTTTAAAATGTTTCACTATTATAAACGCATTGAAATTTATATAGATCACTAAGATGCATTAGAAGAAGCTTAATATGGAATAGTAGGTGTATAGCACTTAGAGTTACTTTACAGGGAAAGTCAAAATAATTTCGTTACATTACGTCTATGGAGAAAAATCGTCTGCGGCTTATTTAAATAATGTTCCACTATTTTAAACGCATTGAAGTTTATATATATTACTAAGGTGCATTACAAGAGGCTTACTACAGAATAGTGTGTGTATAGCAGTCATCGTTCATTTACAGGGACACACAAAAGAATTCTCTACTGTATGTTAACAATAATTCCTGGAAGTGCGTTTTAAGTTACTAAACGACATTTTAATCTTAACTAGCTTTTTGTCTATTACGTGGTGTGTATAAATTCTGTAGATCCTATACAGGGCAGCACAAAAGTTCGCGAACACCTTTCCGTTTATTGATAGAAACTCCAGAAGGAGAATTTAAACGGTGCTACGCGTTTCCTAACTAAACTAAAATTTAGCATCCTATGTATATATACAAATCTATAGATCATATACAGGGCTACATAAAAGTATTCGGATATTTTTCCGAATATTGTATATATTGAAAATTCCTGAAATTACGTTTTTAAATATGTTATGCGTTTTCCAAATTGTTTACTTAGATGTCATCTTTCAGCTTATTAAACGGTAATGATTTGTAAAATTATTTTAGAAGCGTTGGAAAGTGCTACATAATCTATGCTTGACGCATGATTTTTCGTTCTTGTTTATATAATCATTTGTACACGCATGTTTTCCTGTACAACTGCGCAAAATAAACAATTAATTTTGCCCAACTCTTTTGTGTTCACCCTGTATTAATGACATTGGTGGTATCACCATGCATATCCAGTTTAAAGTCATCTACTTTTATTTTTTCTGGTAAATGATTTAAACGATGATTGTAACGTTGCCAGTACAAGTTTCTCCTGCTTTTATGAGCTTATAACCCCCCACCCCTTTCTTTATTCCAACAACTACAGAGTACTAGTCTGTTATTATAGTCAAACTTAATATGTAGGCGCATGGAATCTGCGCGTAGAGTACGATGAGCTATGTTTACTAGCAGTAACTTAAGTGTAACTGTCTTTCCGATAATAAGATCTAATAAAAATGGATAGCAGTTTAGTTATACCCTATAACAGACATAAGTTTGAAAAAATATACATATTGTTTAATTTATTTTCTAAAATCAAAATTAATTGTCAATAATTTTTGGTAAAAATGTTGGTGAACATAACTAAAGTTGAGGAACATCATAAAGTGCAAAACAAAGTATCAATATTAATGCAAATCTTTAAAAATAATAAATAAAAATTTAGAAAGGAATTTATTGACATCATCAGTTTTTCCTTTATGTACATTTAAAAAAATCTTTTAACTAAACATTAAAAAAAAAAAAAATTATAAAAAATAGCATGAAACGATACAGATGGTCCTTGATTTATTTTTTTAAATAGAATTATTAACCTTCAAATGTTTAAGATCATCAAGAATTTAAACTACATATTAGTGAAATCGCAATGTGATAATTTGATTAGAAGAACTATAATTGTGTTTACAAACTCTTACCAAATGTTTGTAATACTGAAGGAAATCTTAAACCCATTTATGTTTGAAATATAATACTGGGATTTGCGAAATAATTCTTTTAAAAAATGTTTGTGATCCTGTTTAACTATATATTTCTTATTTCATTACATTCTAAAAACGATATTTTGAAAAACTGAGCAAAAAATACTCAGTGAGATATGAGTATGTCGCATAGTCGAAATCGCTCTGAATCAAAATTACTCAAGTTTTAAACATATCTATACTCATTTCTAAAAACACGCACACACTCAAGAAAAAAATATCATGTGTTCATATTTGAGTATGTCCACGTTCAAAAATGAGTATGAACTGACTTCCATGTGCTCATTTTTGAGTATTTCCATGTTTCAAAATGAGTTTGAACTGATTCTAAACCTTTTTGAGTATGTCCATGTTTCAAAAATGAGTATGAACTGATCTCTTTGTTCTCAGTTTTGAGTATGTCTATGTTTCAATATTCTGAGTATTTCTTTTATTTGAAAGCATTGGCTCGTCATAAAAACAAAGAGTTTCATAACAAAATGAAAACATCGATTTACTCAGATTTGAAAGTGTCATTTTTCCCAGTGTAGCATGTGATTACAGCTTCTAATTATTTTAGCGGTGACTAATGCCATTAAACAAAATCATATTGTCAAATTTCTTAACTATAACATTTTATATTTCAATAATAGTAGTAATAATAATAATAATACATTTTTAAACAAGCAGAGACTAGATAGACTATATAGATTAAAAATTGTCTTTTTAATTACTAAAGTGTTTCTAATATTCATTGACGTTAAGTAAAAACTAACGTAAATAAATTGATACGAAAATATTGTTTAATAATATTTAACATTTTTATTTTCTACGTATTCGAAAATGTTAAATATTTTTTTGACAAAAAATATATTATTTTCTGAATACGCCGAAATGTGAAATGTCAATTTTACTTCTATTTATATGTGAATAGTGTCAAACAATATAATTCATAAAACGTTTGTTTACAAATAAAATTTTCAAATTTCCTTTTGTTAACAACGAATGTTTTAGCTACCCTTGTATTAATATAATTATACTTCTTGTATAGCCGCCAGCTGTGTTTCTGTGATATTTCGTTTTAAATATTTGAAGTAGTTTTATTATTTAAATACTGTCATTTTAAACACAAAAGTAAATATATGCTAAGAGTTCTTTTTACTTTTAACTAGATTATTTTGGATTTAATTTTTAATGGATGTCTTATTTAATTTGTTATAGAGAGTATAATGAGATTTATTTTTATAAAAATTAAAGATTTTGGAAAATCTTCAGCATTTCACAATGCGAGCATCATAATAATTGAAAACATGTAATAAGTATATGAATTGTATTTTAGATGGGTGATATATATATATATATATATATATATATATATATATATATATATATATATATATATATATAATATTCAGTTAAAGTTACTTCATTATAATTATGTATAGTTCTAAATAAAAATCAGTAAAAACCTTCTTCATATAGTATACAATACATACGAAGTGTACCTGTTTTCCGGCAATTTTTTTCATTCCGTATATATGTAACACTATGTTGTATTTAACAATCTATTGTGATGGTGTCATTGCTTTCTATAATAAAATCCATTTTCACTGTGATTTGAATTTTAATTGTGTTTTAACGCTTAACTTGTATTAATATGATCTGTAAGTAAAGATTAGCTTTAAAAAACCTCCTTAATAATTAACCGCATTTAAAATTTCATTTGATAGCTTTCTGTTTTAAATTTATATAAAAAAATGCTTATGGTAAGAGAAAATTTCATCTATTGGAATCTTTAGATAATTGCTTTTAACATTCAAAATAAGTGCATGCATCTAACACAGTACGAAAGCCAGTACTTAATTTTTTTAAATGTGTTATACTCCGCCTCAAAGGTTTAAGCACTCTGCAAATCTGGTTTAAAATTTAAAGAAGAAAATATATGAAGCCAATTTGTAATAAATATTCAATATTTAATCAAAAAAGTAAAATATGCAATTTAGATGGTTAAAAAAAACTTTAAGTTCTATTTTATTTACTATTTTCTGGAAGAAACAGCGTCTCAAAGTTTAAGCACTTTATGCAACTTTTTGTATAGACACGGGATTGAACGGCTCTAATGACGTTGTATGACGTAGTATTTCAGTTTTATAAAGGTATAAAAGGGAATAAATAATTTCTACTCTTTTAAAAATGCCCAAAACTGTAAAAAAAATCACAAAAGTGAGATTTCTAAATTTTTTAATTGAAATTAAAAAATAAAATTGCTTCTGAAATTGCAAATATTTTAAGTCGATAAGTTAAGGTATATATCAAGTACTCTCTAGAAATGATAATTTCAACTGGAAACCAAGATGTGAGTATTTTTAATTTCTATTTTAGAAAGTTTTTTAATACACGATTGAATTCTTTATTTTACAAAAATTAAGATATTCTTTTTTTTACACTGATAGATAATGAAAAAATTTATGTTGCTTGTCCGTTATTATCTTTTTCTATAAAAATAAGTTTTATAGTTATTAAAATTATAAAAATATGATTTGAAAAAAATAAAATTTTTTTGAAAAATGGAGTTTTAAAAATGTTAAGCAACTTTATTTAGATAAAAATTAATAGAGGGTTAGCAAGAAATAAGTTTACTACTTCAAAGTAGATTCCTGTACGGGTCGGGATCTACCCGACCCGAACACACAAATTTCCTCGACACGAACCCACAAAAAAAATTGCAGTGACCCGCAACCTGAAACGAAGCCACAAAAATTATTTGCGATGACCCGCAACCCCAAACAAATCCTCAATGAAACAGCAATAAATTATGCTTTAATGCTATTATGAAGAGAAATGTACAATTATATCTCTAATACGAATTTTATATTTTATATAGAAAAATGAACAAATATATGTTCTTTAATATTCAAATACAGTGAAACCTCTATATAGCGGACACCTCGATATCTTTCATTACAGCCCGTCCTGCATCGAATAGTGTTGTTTCTATATTTTTTCTGGTCAAGATGACTGTAATTTTCTTTCTGCGTCCTAGAATAATTATTTTGGTCATATTTAGATTCTTTGCAAATCGGATTGTTGGGATTTTTACAAAAAGTTTGAACAGAACTGTGTTTCAGAAGAAACCTAATACGTATTTGAATATTAATGAGCATATATTCAATTTACTGCATGAGAAAAAGTAAAATGTACATAAGAAATGTAATCATAGATTAGTCTTTCTTTACTGTGCTGTTAAGAAACATTTTTTTCTTTTCTCAGAATATGAAAAACACTACCAACATTTCGTTTATAATACACACAAAAACTCATGTATCGTGTTTGTCACAGTTTATGCACACATACATTTGCTACGCGTGCGTAGATTTGGAGATGCCCACTATTCCAAGGTTTAAGCGTATCTATACTAATATTATAAAGGAGTAAAGATTGTTTGTTTGTTTGTTTGTAGTGGGTAATCTCTGGAACCACCGAACCGATTTCAAAAGTGATGGTGGCAAATTGACGGTGACAACCCCTGCTCCAACATAGGCTATATTTTATGTCGGTGCCACTAACCCCAGGGGGTGCAGGAGCAAAAAACGTTCTAAAATTGCGATTTTTTAGCTATCAAACTGGCTATCAAGCCCTGAGAGCTTGCCAGCCGGTTCTGTATGTATGTATGTACGTACGTAATGCGATAACTCTTCATGGAAATATCCGTTTTTCTTCAAATTTTGTTTATAGGTTCACTGTGTTAAGACGCTTCCCTGATTACTTTTCGGGATTGATTGGTTAAGTATAAAGGGGGGAACGGAGGGCTAATCCCTCCTTAATTTATATAAATGGGTTTTTCAAGCAGAATTATCCCATTTCCTTCAAATTTTGGTTAAAGGTTCACTGTGTTAAGACGCTTCCCTAATTAGTTTTCGGGATTGATTGGTTAAGTATAAAGGAGGGAACGGGGGGATAATTCCCCCCCTTATTTTATATAAATGGGTTTTTCATGCAGAATTATTCCGTTTTCCTTCAAATTTTGTTTATAGGTTCACTGTGTTAAGGCGCTTCCCTGATTAGTTTTCGGGATTCATTGGTTAAGTATAAAAGGGGGGAAATGGGAGATAACCCCCCCCTTAATTTATATAAATGGGTTTTTCATGCAGAATTATCCCATTTCCTTCAAATTTTGTTTATAGGTTTACTGTGTTAAGGCGTTTCCCTGATTAGTTTTCGTGATTGATTAGTTAAGTATAAAGGAGGGAACGGGGGGCATATCCCCCCTTATTTTATATAAATGGGTTTTTCATGCAGAATTATTCCGTTTTCCTTCAAATTTTGTTTATAGGTTCTCTGTGTTAAGGTACTTCCCTGATTAGTTTTTCGGGATTGATTGGTTAAGTATAAAGGGTACGGGGGGGATAATCCCCCCTTAATTTATATAAATGGGTTTTTCATGCAGAATTATTCTATTTGCTTCAAAATTTGTTTATAGGTTCATTGGGTTAAGACGCTTCCCTGATGAGTTTTCGGGATTGATTGATTAAGTATAAAGGGGGGGAACGGGGGGCTAATACCCCCTTAATTTATATAAATGGGTTTTTCATGCAGAATTATTCCGTTTTCCTTCAATTTTATTTATAGGTTCACTGTGTTAAGGCGCATCCCTGATTAGTTTTCGGGATTGATTGGTTAAGTATAAGGGGGAACGGAGGGCTAATCCCCCCTTATTTTATATAAATGGGTTTTTCATGCAGAATTATTCCGTTTTCCTTCAAATTTTGTTTATAGGTTCACTGTGTTAAGGCACTTCCCTGATTAGTTTTCGGGATTGATTGGTTAAGTATAAAGTGGGGGGGGGAACGGGGAGGCTAATCCCCCCCTTAATTTATATAAATGGGTTTTTCATGCAGAATTATCCCATTTGCTTCAAAATTTGTTTATAGGTTCATTGGGTTAAGACACTTCCCTGATTAGTTTTCGGGATTGATTGGTTAAGTATAAAGGGGGGGAACGGAGGTGGCTAATCCCGCCTTAATTTATATAAATGGGTTTTTCATGCAGAATTATCCGATTTTCTTCAAATTTTGTATATATATTCATTGTAATTAGAGATTTACCTGATTAGTTTAAGGGTTCATTAGTTAACTATGGGGGGGCGTAACGGGAGGATGACCCCCCCCCCCCTTTATATATTGTTTATTTCTTTATTTTTCGATGGGCTTATTTCAAATTCTTTGAAATAAGAGTATAATATACAATTAGTGTGAATAGCCTGTGAACTCAATGCCCTCAGTTTAACTGGGCAGTTTTATTTTTATTTTTTATACTGAAGGAGATAGAAATTTGAAATTTGTCATTGTAGTTACTTATAAGATGTAAATGCTCTCTAAGAACAAAATAAAAAAGAAATTTAAATTTAAAAGGGTGAAATGAGCGAAAAGCGTTCTAAAAACAGTCTAAATTACAATTTCTGTGAAATCTCTGGAACTACAGAACCGATTTCAAAAGTAATGGTGGCAAACTGATAGGAACAATGCCTACTCCAACATAGGCTATATTTTATGTCGGTGCCACTAACATCAATGGGGTGCAGAATAGAAAAATTTTCGAAAATTGCGACTTTTTTATACTGAAGGGGCAAGAAATTTGAAATTTAGCATTGTAGTTACTTATAAGACGTAAATGCTCTCTAAGAATAAATTAAAAAAAAAATCGAAATTTAAATGGGTGAAATGAGCGAAAAGCGTTCTGAAGTCATTCTAAATTACAATTTCTATGGAATCTCTGGAACCACGGAACCGATTTCAAAAGTGATGGTGGCAAATTGGTGGTGACAATCCCTGCTCCAACAGCCTCTTTAATAAAAAAAATATGCGTTGCTGACGACTGGGTTTTTTGCTAATTGTTGCACCAGATTAATCTCGGAAAGTGAAACATTTGAAGTTACTGAAAAAAATGATAGCTCAAAAAGTATTTGTCAGAAAATTGTTAGACAAACTGCGTTTGAAATGTAAAAAATTGTATTTTTCTTGATATAAATTTCAAATCTAATGATTATGCCGTTTTTTATATATTGAATTTCAAAAATTACCAAATTTTCCAATGGAGTACCATAACGAAACCTTCATGCGTAAAAAGATAATGATAAGGGCGACGTGTCCTGACGTGTATATTGGCTATAGCACGAGTCAAAAATTATAGTAGCCTTATTATTCTGTTAAAATATAAAAGTTATTTATGAAATGTCAATATTTTGTTTGATTAAAGGTTCGTTAAAAGAAATTGACCAGCGTAGCGGGCGTAGCTTGCTAGTAAATATATAAGTGTCAGGAAATGAATTAATATTCGCTAAACAGAGGTGTCCCCTTAAGGAAATGTCCATTATGGTGGTGTTATTGTATATATTTTTTAATCTGAAAAATATTGTGGACATTCTTTTGAAAAAGCAAGTCAACACGAACCCGATCCGCAAGAGTCAAATCCCAACCGGAAACCGACCCGAACCCTAAACAATGAAAGTAAACGCAACCTGAACCTGTTCCTCAGCAAAAAAGTAGGTCAACCCCACCCAAACACGAACCGCAACGAAAAATATAGCGCCAACCCGACCTGACCCGAACGGCGGGTAAAAGCCGGTATCCCAATCGGATGCAGGACTGTACTTCAGAAGGGTCTGCAATTCGTTCTATTGGTCCAAATGAAATAAACGTTGAACTACAGGTAATTCAAATGATGCGTTTGACATTTATTGAATAAAACATAGCACAAAAATCCACCGATAGATGGAGATGTAATACATATTTAACATTTATAACGCATTTTAAATGTTTTATAATATACAAAAGCAGCATTAAAACTGCTCAATATGACCGTCTTCATTTTTAACAATGTGCGCTAATAGCAAAACCATATTTTCCAGCTGACCGTAGTGAATCTGCAAGAATATCATGAACATGGAGGCAAATTCTGTCCTTCAGTTCTATCACAGATGTTGAACTTTTACGGTAGATATTGTCCTTCAGGAATCCCCACAACCAAAAATCACAGAAGGCGATATCCGGTGAATGGTGTGCCATGCTGTTGCTGTTGGAAAATAGCGGCTGATTACCCATGCATCTGTGAATTGCTGTCTTAGCAATTGTTTTGCATGGCGATCAATGTGAGCAGATGCTCCATCCTGCATGAAAATGATGTACTGAAAGTAACCACGCTGTTGAATTTGTGCGATTGTAAAGTCCCTCAGCATATCACGGTATCGTTGTCCTCCAGTTGCAGCTTGAAAAAAAATACGGTCCCATGATAAAAGTATCTGTAAATCCACAACTTACTTTCACTTTTTCAGGATGCAAAGGGTTGTTCCTGTATATCGTGAGGGTTTTCCGCTGGCCAAATTCGACAATTGTGGGTGTTCACTTTCAGATTGAGGCAAACATGGGCTACATCTGTCCACAGAATGTTCCATGACCAATTAATTTCCACCACCGTTTGAGCAAGGAACTCAAGTTCAAAAGTTTTACGAACGTTTTACAATAGGTGCACAAGTTACTAAATAAAAGAAACCAGTAAAATTATTTTGGCAAATAATTTTTACAGCTGCAACGGAGTTCTGCTGTTTCTGGTAGAACATTTTTACCAGTATCGCAACGTTTGTTGTTACTTTTTAGATAAAGTTAAATTTAAAAAGAAAATTCATATTTCAAGACGATTTTTATAAACGCAGTATAAATGTTTACAATATATAATTATAGTGTCGCCTTCAGGATTTGATAGTGAAATACAAATTCTACTTGTGTATTCAAAACTTCTTAGAAAATCATTAACGAATGATTGTTTTTAGTTTTTTAACATTGTTTATCAATACTATTTAAAACGAAATTTATTATAATCCATGTACTAATGAAGATATTATTTTGAAAAATTCCTTTAGATTAAGGACTTTTTTCTTTATTGATATATAGTTTGTGAAACAAAGTGTAAAAATTTTCTCGCTTAGATTTAATTCCAGAACACATGATACGCGTCAACGTTACAATTTCAAAAATGCGTTTCATAAATAAAAATCTTCCTTTGAGTATTTTTAAAGAAATGAATTGAAATAAATGATACTATAAGGTATAATTATTAATGGTGGAAATATTAGTGTTTCACAAAGTCGAAAAAATATCAAACATAAAAAGCGAAAAATACTTCAAATCTTATGACAGAATATTGTATAGAAAATAAATTTTAGATATTACATTAATCACTGGTCGGCATCAAAATCCTTCCTGTAAAAATAATTGATAATTGTTAAAGATTTCAGCTCAAAAAATCCAAATATGGCAATGAAATTACGGTATCAGGTACTAATACTTAGGTTGAATGGTTTGTTTTAAAATTAAGTTAATTTATGGCTTATTAAGACATAAGTGAAAATTACATACATTGTCAAAAAAACTCGTTTTTTATACAATAATTTATTCCTCATATTTCGTCAAATAATTTCCGTACTCCTAAAAACATGCTTTTTCGTGAATTCTGTCTGAAAGTCTGAAGATTTGGGAAAATTTCCGTTCATTCCCTGCACGCATTCATATTGGCTGTAATAATACTAAAGTTCAAATTTATTTTAAAAATAAAAAACTTAACATTCATAAATTAAAATTTCGAATTTATTTTTCGTTAAATAGTGCTTTCGATTTAAAAAAAGTAACAATTAATTTTATCATTCGTTTAAAATTATTTGCAATTTAATTGTTAAAGTTATAAATAAATATATATATATATATTCGCACTCAAAATATATTCCAAACAAACAGATTATATATATACATATATATTAAATTAAATTAAACAAAATTCGATTTTACTCAAAAAAGCAACAAACAAAAATAATGCTTTCGAGTTTAAAAAAAGTAACGAATACTTTCATTCATTTAAAATTAATCGCAATTTATTTTTTAAAGTTATAAAAAAACATTCACACATTAAAAATATTCTAAACGAACACGTATAAAATATATATGTAATAGTTGAAAAAAAAATCGATTTTACTTAAAAAAGCGAACACTTCTTTTCGAATTTAATTAAAAATATAATATTCATATTTTACATCTAACAATCATATTAAGAATTTACATAATTTATGTTTTTATCTTCTATTAATACTAAAGTGTTAAAATGCCAACCATCATCTCATAACGACGAAATATCCACACGCAATTAACTTCAAAATTGCCAGATTTCCAAAGCCCAAATTGGGTATGTCTCAAGATGCCATTTGAAGAAAACCTGTATCACATTACAAACTCTTCTTCCAGCAAGCGCCAGCTGGCTTTACCGGTAAGATACTTGACTCAAAGCAGTCCGGTCCCTTGGTCGACCCAAAAGTCAGCCAGAAAATATTCTTAATATGTATTAAATAATAAATAATTCCGCAACAGTTCATAGATGGTAGCACAAACAGAAAGATATTTTTTTAAAAAACCAACGTTTTTCAAATAACGGAAAATTTCCCTCCTGTAACAGGGAAAAATTAACGGAAATTAAAAATTATTACATAATATAATAAATAATATTATAATATATATATATATATATATATATATATATATAATGAAATTATTATTATAATTTATTATATATTTACTATATTTTTATTTTTAACGGAAATTCTTCAAATAAAATAAGTATGCCGTCAGCAGTTCTGCCAAACAATTTTCCATGATTTGAAGGACGTATTTCTGAGAATGTACTCAAATATATGGATATGTTAATTTGTAAATAAGTAATTTATATTTAAATGAAAAACAAATAGAGAAGATACAAAAAGAAATAAGATATGCTAGGGAATTCTGCTGGACACGAAAGAAGGGGACAGACTAAAAGAACAATTTACGAGACAAATATCAACAAAAATTATTTTCATGATTCATTTTGTTGGTTTGTTATCTAAGCCAGAGAAAATGGTTCATGTTTTCATACTCATGAACTTTACATCAGGTTTCATGCTGTTTCTCGAAAAAATTGTATCTGTTGGAACAATTTGGATGCCATATTTAAATTTAGGAATCCCAAAGATATTTGGTTCACATGTTTGTTTCTCAGGGGGGTTTATTTTATACCGATCAGTATGATAGATTCATTTTGGAAATTTAGATGAGTAATGCACAAAAAATGTTTTTCCATAACTCATACTGCAAATTTTATGTTTTTCTTGATGCCACTAAAATTTAATAGAATATTTTGCGTTATTGATTTAGACGATTAAATAAGATGTAATTTGCCATTAAATTTTAGTGATAAGAAAAAAAGTAAAATAGCATTTTAACATTTTAAGTATTTTAAGTATTTTAACATTTATGTATTATACAGTTGTTCAAAGGATTAAACATAAGATCTGTATTTCATTTTGCTAAAAAAAATAAATAAAAAAAATAAGTGCCAGTGCAATAAGTATTTGATTTACATTATGCATACATTCTATGTCACTTCCAATACTTATGGCACAAGCAAAGCAGATTTCCTGATTTTACATATTTTATCCACGGTTTTTGTCAGTTCATTCGTAGAGTAAAATTCAATTATCCACCTTTAAATTTAATATAAATATTTCTTTCAGCAGACAAATAAATACCGTATTTACCCGCGTATAAGTCGAGGACATAAATTTTGGACAATAAAAAGACTTTAAAGTTGGGGGGTCGACTTATGCGAGGGTCCATTTTTTTTTTTTTTCTTTGTTTACCAGAAGCCAAAAATGACCTTCTGAAAGGCAATTATTCTCTTTTCACATTCCATAACACAATGACGTCGTTTACTGTCAATTTCCATACCAGGAGAGAAAAAGAGGATTAATTGCTTTTCCTTATCAGCGCTGAGGTAAAGGTTTGGAGACTGATTGATGGGTTTGGTGCTGGCGATGAATGTATGCCTACTACCCCCTCCTCCCTCTGAGACATCAGTAGATAAAATTCCGAGAATGTATCACCCCTATGTGCAATTGAATCGTCCGAGAGTAGCAAGAAACATGTGACTCTCTAAAAACACGTGACCCGCGTTATATTTTGCGTGTTTTTGATAGTATACTTATTCATTATTTCTTCGTTTATCTTACTGCACTTTTTCTCCTTGTTTCTACTGATATGGCTAATTTAGTTATTAGAAAATAGAAACGCAATTCATACAGAGCTGGATTAAATCTTAAAGTTATTTCTTTTGCGGAAGTGTCTAACAACTTTGATGCTTCTCGTCAGTTTGGGGTTCACGAAAAATTGATTCGCGATTGGCGCAAGAATAAGGCAAAGTTACAAAACATCCCAAAATCAAAAAAGGCTTTGCGGCATGGAAAATCAACCTTTCCAGAACTCGAAAATGTATTGCATTATTGGGTTGTAGAGTGCCGTCAGAATGGTTTTATTGTCACTAGAACTGTCATACGTTTATGAGCAATGAAGCGTGCAAAAGAAGAAAAGTATGGTGTTCCAAACACGTTTCGTGCATCAGAACATTGGTGCACTAGATATATGAATCGTCATGGTTTGATTTTACGCCAGCGCACTAAACTGGCACAAAAATTACCATCTAACTTGGAAGCAAAGATTATGAAATTTCAAAAATACGTCTTTGATAAAAGAAACATGAATTCTTTTTAACTTTGCCATATAAGAAATATGGACGAAACACCCATGTGTTTCGACCTACTTGAAAATAAAACAGTGATCTGCAAGGGAAAAAAGCATTTTGGTAAAAACGACTGGGCACAAAACCTGTTTTACGGTCATTCTTTCCAGTTTGGCCGACGGTAATAAGCTTGATCCGTTGATTATTTTAAGAAGAAAATCGTTACATTTCCATCTGGTGTGCTGATTCGAGCCCATGAAAAGAGGTGGATGTATGCTGACGGAACAGTTGACTGGCTTAAAAATGTGTGAGTTAAAAGACCGTGATCTGTTTTTTAAAAAAAACATTCCCTTTTAGTTTACGACTCGTTTCGTGGCCACTTTTCTGAAAACGTGAATAAAGGGACGAAAGAGCTGAAATCGACTGTAGCTGTAATCCTGGGAGAGTTGTCATCCGTCCTTCAACCCTTAGACGTTTGTCTCAATAAGCCCTTCAAAACAAATGTTAGAAAATATTGGGCAGAGTGGATTTCATCCGGTTGTCCAACATTTACAAATCGCGATAATATTAAAAAGCCCGACATTGCGTTAATTGCCCATTGGGTTAAAGATGCGTGGACTGAAATTCCTTCCGAAATGATTATAAATTCGTTCAAGAAATGCTGCATAAGCAACGAACTAGACGGCACAGAAGATGATGCCATTTTCGAAAGTTATAACGACGAGTAAGAATGTAGTGATACAGAGATTGTAAACGTGTATCATGATGAGCCAATGACGACGAAGGATTTTTGTGAATTGTTTGACGAGTCCGATAATGAATCGGACCTTGAATCAGTTTCACTTTGTATATTACTTTAGTATATTATTATCTTCATTATTGTATATTTAGTACTTTTTTTATCAGATGATTTTAAATAAATGTACAAAAAAAAATTAATTAAAGTGTCTTTATTATTGAATATTTAGTACTTTCTTTTTTTTTCCAGGTGATTTTGAATAATGTATTTAAAAAAAAAATTCAAATTTCTTGATCGGAAAAGTCGACTTGTACGCAGGATTAAAAAAATTCAAATTTGTTGATCGGGAAAGTAGAGGGTCGACTTATACGCGGGATCGGCGTATCCGCGGGTAAATACGGTAATTATTTAACCGTTTAATTATTTCTATTATATGATCTTCTCATTATTTCAATAACTATATGTTTTTTCAAAAAATTTAATATTGAGTCATTCTGAAAATTATCACGTATAATTAAAATAAACGTTGGAGATGCATTTGATTAATTTTAACAGAATTATTCTAGATGGTAAATAAATCATATGAGTTGTAATTTTCCAGCTGAGTGAAAACGTGTCCGGGGCAGGATTTGAACCAGAGACATTCGGCTTAAGCTAAAAATGCTCTGCCAACTGAGCTATTCCGGACGAATCTGGATTGCACAATTCACTAAGTTAACATTCTGATAAGGGAATCTGGTATGATAGCTGAAACGGAAAATAAATCGCAGGCAATGAAACTAAAATTAAAAACTTGATATGTAACTACACTTACAATTTAGCGAAGCATAATTTTATATTGTTTATTCGAAATACATTATTTGTAATATATCAATTGGTTAAATATAATTTAATCAAAGAATTTTGAACTGTATGTCGTGTTATCTTTTGAAACGTTTATTTGAAATACCATAAAAATGTAGGTCTTTAAAATAACTGAGTGTACAAAGCAATTTAAATATACATAAACTGAAATTAGGATTAGTTTTTATATTAGAGTCAATTTGAAATAAAAAATGTATTTTTGAAAACATTATTCATTTCTTTATTATTTTTTGCCTTAAATATAAACGCATTAGAAATTTTCAATATATTGAAATGCATAAAATATTTATTTGAATATTACCAGTCAGTTTTAAGATTTTAATTTATTAAAATCCCTTCAAAAATATTTTATTTGAGTTGATAACTAGATTTTCATCGAATAAAATCCAATAAAAGTTCCCCCATTCTTGATTTTTTTTTCGAAATATCTAGATAATAAAGAGAGAAAATCTAAGAAAGTATATATTTATATTGACATCAAAAGACAATTTTCGTATCCTTATACTCTGTATAAACATATACATTTTTCCATAGCATTATTTCATAAAGTAGATGCTGTTTCAGTTTGTACAATACAACACAGAATAAATTTATTTTACTCTAGAGATTTTTATCATTTTAGTTTTTACAATTTTGTTTAGTAAATGAAAGTTCCTTATTACTTCATTTTGTGTGTCTGCTAGTTTATCGTGTTTTCACACTCTAAAATTTTGATGCGCGATAACAAAAACAAATTCTTTTTCCAAACAGTAAGTCCACATGACACTTTTCATATAATAATTAAAAGAGAAGGACAAACATTTCATTTCAAAAATTAACATTCAAACATTTCATTTATCTGTATAATGAAATGTTTGTATGTTAATTATCTAAAACATAAACGCATTAAACTTTTTCAATATATTGGAATGCATAAAATATTTATTTGAAGATAACCCGGCAGTTTTAAGAGACAGTAATGCTTTTAAAAGTTATTCAAATTCATTTCTAAAAAAATATTTTATTCGAGGTGATAGCTAGATTTTCATCGAATAAAATCCTTTAAATGTTCACCCTTTGTCGTTTTTTTTTCGAAATTTCTAATGAATAAAGAAAGAAAACCTAAGAAAGGATATATTTATATTGACATCAAACGAAATTTTTCGTATGTTTCTATTCTGTATAAACATATACATTTCTCCATAGCATTATTTCACAATGTAGACGCTGTTTCATTTTGTTCACTACAACGCAGAATGAATTTATTTTACTCTAGAGATTTTTATCACTTTATGTTTTAGAACTTTGTTTCGTAGATGAAAATTCTTTATTACTTCATTTTGTCTGTCTGCTTGTACACACTCTCAAATTTTGATGCGCGCTAACAAAAACGAAATATTTTCCAAACAGTAATTCCACTTTGATATTTTTCATATAATAATTAAAAAAGAAGAACAAACATTTCATTTCAGCAATTAACATGCGAACATTTCATTTATTTGTATGTTTTTTTAAAAGTCAATGTAATAACATTTTTTATCTTGGACCTGTAAAAAATTTCTCACTTAATTGGAACAAGTTTTGAGGATTAACATGTGGCTCTGCTTAGAATGTGAATTAATATAATGTACAAATAAATGATACGAAAATTTAAGATTTACAATTGTTTTTAATTGCGTTTATTAAGATGCAAAAAGTGTTATTTAAAAAAACTTTTCACAGGTTTCTTATTTGTGTTTTTATACGTTTTATATGAAATTTTAAGTTTTATACTAATTATATTTTTATGTTATCTAAAGAATATACGGTTCTTCAAAAATGGTATCTAATTAAAAGAAATGTTAATAGAAAAGTAGAAGGAATGTTGATTATAAAGGAATGAAAAAATAATTGTGGATAATAATTTTTCTTTGTTATATTATATTTCAGCAATAAACATCGGCAAAAAAAATGTGCCAAGAAAAAATTGTAATTTCTTAAAGAATAAAATAAATTTAAAATAGGAATATTTAAACGACAGTAGACACTTTAAACCTACACTTACCATTGATACATATGTAAATCAATTAAAATTGCACTACTTATACAAATAATTATATTTGGCATATACATATAATTATATTTAACAAACAATTTTTTAAATGAAATATTTATTTATTAAACCAACATTTTTTTAAATCTGAATACAGCAGCATTGATTTTCTAAAACATACACTGAGAAAAAAAATATACCTCCTTCAACTAGAATGAATAGTTAGGCTGTTTCTCAATCTCTAAACTAGAAATATAGAAGTTCGAGCTATGCGAATAGGGTAAGCAACTAAACTGAATAGACGAAATGATCGAGAGTTTCTAGTCTCTTGTTTTCTAGTTGACGAAACGATAATGAATGGTGCAAACTGCGAGAAATTATCACTTTATTTCTGGAATGGATTTATAAACTAGCATTTTAGTTACTAAAACTAGCGTCTTGTGTTCGCATCTATTTGCAGACTTTTTAAATAAGTCTGACCACGAGAATATAGGAAAACACTCTTGAATTCTAATAGGAGACTCTAGAACTCTCTGGTAAAAGGAACTAAGGAACTAGAATTTATAGGGATGCCATGGAACTATTTTTTCTAGAGCCACAATTTAGATTCTAGTTGAGAAGGGCAAATTTTTTTCTCAGTGTAATTTTCACATTAAAGAATATAGTTTTTATGTAGTTAAATACAGTTCAAAAAGAAAAATTCGTGATTTGTAGTGATAAATTAGTAATACATGTATTTCATGAATGAATGCGTACAAGAATTTGTATTATTTTGTTAGAATAGTCCTTAGAACTATTGTTAATTTGAAATTAAATAAATAATTAACTAGTATAATTGTCTTACTCGACACGCTAATGATGGAGAAATTTTGATATTTTATCTCTCTAAAAATTACCATTTAGACACATAATTCAAATTTTACCTAAAGGATCATTAAAATTAGAAATATAACAAGATAAATTTGAACTCACTACTGATAAAAACGTTTAAAATTGGAGATTCTTTAATAAATTTGTTATTTCCTGGATAAAAATCTTAAATAATAGTAGTTAGATATACTAACAAGTCAAAATCAGTAAAGAATACAAGTTGAATATATTACTAAGTAGTTCTGTACCCAGGTCAAGTAAAATGGTTATTCATTGTCGTTTCCATCTTTCTTTTTTTGACGCTTAGTGTTTTTTTAATAAAGCGAACGAGATTGATTTCGTTGTATATTTTTTAAAGATTCTAATGATAAAAATGGAGAAAATGATATGCAGCATCATAAATTAAACTGTGTTGCAGTCATGAGTGTCAGTAGTTTTTTTAATTTTTTTTATTATAATTGTAATTTGTTTAATCTGTTCATCTATTTTATAATAATATTTGAGAAAATATGATAGTTGAAAGATTACTGCATTTTAATTAGTATATCTTAATATGATTACTATATACAATTTAGTTTATAAAAACTTTTTAAACTTTAATACACATAAAAGTAATTCTAATAATCGATTAACACACTGGACTTTAATAAAAGTCTGTCGTTAAAAAAATAATGTAAACGATTTTTGTATCCTTATTAAAGGAGTACGAACACTACCGAGACAAGACTTTTCAAATAAAAAAAGAGTTTTCAAAATCGAAGCATCTTTTCAAAGTTATGTATAGGCAGACATACATTAAAAAATACCAATGGATTGCATAACCGCCTTTATAGGAAGTCCATTAAAATATAGTTTTGTTTTTTTTAATTAGTTTACAGAACTTTAGTAAGGTTCACAGATCATTAAGATTATATTATTAAAAGTGTGAAGAATTCGTATTTATTCGAGAAAACATTTTCCGTATAAATCTTTTGCAATAACAATTATTACTTATATTCTATAACAAAAAAAAAGTTTACCAAAAAGTAATTCCAGCTTGACATATTTCATATAATAATTAAACCTAAAGCACTCAACAAAAAAGTATTTTATCTATATGTTTGAAACAACAAATGTAATAACATTTTTTATCTTGCTTCTCGAAAAAAATTCTCTCTTAATTTCAATAAATTTTGAGGATTAATATGTGGCTCTATTTAGAATGTAGATTAATGTAACTAACATGCGATGAAATGAGACGATAAATTTAGGTCTTCTAATTGTTTTTTAATTACATTTATTAAGATACAAAAAGTGTTATTTTTTAAAACTTTATTGCTACTTCTTTTTTATACGTTTTCTAAGCGAAATTTTAAGTATTGCACTAATCAGATTTTTTATGTTAGCTAAAGTAAATTCTGGTTAAAACAACATTCTTACAAAATGGTATCTAATTAAAACAGTGTTAAGAGAAAAGTAAAAGAATTATTTATGATAAAGGAAAGAAAAAATAATTGTGATAAAATTATCTTTTTTATATTACATTTCAGCAATGAAACAGCATTATAAAATGGTGCTGAGAGGAAATGATATATTTTTTGGAGCATACAATTAATTTAAATTAGAGTTCTTCAACCTTAAATAAAATGTCAATATTTTAAATCTGCACTGGGCAGTGATACATTACGTGAATCAATTAAAATATCAATAATTATATAATGATTAGCTTTTGTACACATATATTTTAAAGTACAAACTTTTAAATTAGTATTTTTCACTTAACCAGCATCAATTTTCTAAATTATCAATTAACTATTTAGACAAGAACAAAAACACATGCATCAAGCATAGATTATTAAACTTTCCAACACAGCCAGAAAATTGTAACGAAACTTCACCGTTAAATAATGTGAAAGAAGATATGTAAGTAAACTGTTTAGAAAATATACAACACATTTAAAAATACAGTTTTCGAAATTACCTTCCAGTGTCAAAAAAGTCGTCGAATTATTTTGTGCAGCCCTGTATATGATAAATAGATGTGGATAGATAGAATGCTAAAATTTAGTTCAGTTAGGATATTCACATTTAGCAATTTTCGCCAATCGATGAAAATGCACTTGAAATCGTTTGTACAGCCCTTTATATTATATGAAGACTTATGTACACACCGCATATTAAGCGAAAATGCAACTTAAAACTCACTCGCAGCAATTACCAATCGTAAACGGCAATGTATATTTTTCTTTGCGTAGCCTTGTATATGAATTTATTTATATTCCACAAACTTCTATTAGTCTACTAAATCTAGTTCAGCAGGAAAATGTGTAAACACTATTAAAATATACCCTTAAGCAATTCACTCCCATAGTCTGTAATACTTACGAATTTCCTTGTGTAGCCCTGTTTATGATCAACCGAGTTTATAAAACACACACGCACTTTGAAGAAATTTAGTTAAACTTAAAAACGCAAACCAAGTTGAAAAGGCACGTACACACATAGACTATAAACATCGCACATGTACTGTAACCAATATATTTTGTGTGTCCCTGTAAATAAACGCAATGCACACAAGAGTGCAATTTATAGGGCACCTCAGTAATACATATAATTTTCATTATGTTTCAAATAGTGAAATATCACTAAATTACACTACAAACAATTTTTCCCATAGGAGGATGTGTAACAGAATTCTTTAGGTTGACCCTGGAAATGAAAAATAAATGCTTTGCACGCCATACTTTCCAAAAAGCATGTTTACGCTTCATAATTGCATATCAATTTCAATAAGTTTTGAATGACGTAGAATCATCAAAATGCACTTGAAAAGATTATTTCCCATTGACTGTAATGTAACTGAATACTTTTGAATGTCCCTGTAAAAAAACTATAAGTGCTACACACTTCAGTTGAAATAGGGGATATGCTATAGTAAACAAACAATAGCATACAAACATTTCAGGGCAATCCGAGTATATTTACGGGAGTTAGATCACGGACAGACGGCAGACGGTCAGACAAACCGAAGTAATAAACACTTTTCAACGAGGTTGGAAAGTGTTAAAAATAGTCTTTATGTTTATTATAGTTCCTAAAGGAACATTCGTGCATCGCAAGGTTAAATTTTTAATATATATATATTGTGAAAATATGCGTACATGAATTGGTATTATATTGTCAGAATAATTTTTAGAAGTATTGTTAATTTGTAATTAAATATAAAATAATCTACCAAAACTGTATTTCCTTAGATGACAATTGTAGAGTATTGATAATTTTATTCTCCAATTTAAAAAACTATGTCATTCAAACATATCATTCTAATTTTATCCAAAGGATTTCTGATCACTGAAATTAGAAATACAACTTGAGAAATTTTAATTCAGCTCTGATATGAAATATTTAAACTTTGAGATTTACTGAAAACTTTGGTATTTCATGAAAAAATCCCTAAAGATTACCAGTTGTATGTTTTGTAGGTGAGTTGTAGGTAGTTGCACCCCAAACTTTCCAAAAAGCATGTTTTAATACTCTTCATAATTGCATATCAATTTCAATAAATTTTGAATGAATTAGCGTCATCAAAATGGACTTGAAACGAATATTTCCCGTTGACTGTAATGTAACTGAATACTTTTGACTGTTCCTGTAAAAAAATTGTAAGTGCTACACACTTCGGTTGAAACAGGAGATATGCTATTGTATGCTTTGTAAATAACAATAGCATACAAAAATTTCAGGACAATCCGAGTATATTTACGGGAGTTAGATCACGGACAGACGAACAGACGGCAGATGGCCAGACAAACCGAAGTCATAAACACTTTTCAATGGGGTTGGAAAGTGTTAAAAATAGTCTTTTGTTTATCATACTTCCTAAAGGAACATTCATGCATCGTTAGGTTAAATTTTTAGTATATGTATTTTGTGAAAATATGCGTACATGACTTGTTATTATATTGACGGAATAATTTTTAGAACTATTGTTAATTTGTATTTAAATATAAAATAATCTACCGAAACTGTATTTCTTTAGATGACAATTATGGAGTGTTGACAATTTTATTCCGCAATTTAAAAAACAATGTCATTCAAACATATCATTCTAATTTTATCCAAAGGATTTCTGATCGCTGATATTAGAAATACAACTTGAGAAATTTGAATTCAGCTCGGATTGGAAATATTTAAACTTTGAGATTTACTGAAAACTTTGGTATTTCATGAAAAAATCCCTAAAGATTACCAGTTGTATGTTTTGTAGGTGAGTCGCGTAAAATTGCCATACATTGTCTTTTCCTTCTGTCCATTTTTATCACTTACAGTTTTTGTAACAGAGGTGAACAGATTTTGTTATTGGTATATTTTTGTGTTTTTGACCCTTCTAATGAAAAAAAAAGATAAATTGATCAGAACAGAAGATATGATAAAGCAAAATCGTAAATTAACCTCTTCGTGACACATAGGTTCTTCGGAATCATTGATTATTCTTACCACTAATTTTTACTAGAAATTTTAACTTATTCAATTACGATGGAGCAGTGGAGCGATGTAAGTATCGGGGTGGATTACCTAGTTGCGGCGCAACGTCACAGTTACCCAGTTGTTAAGTAAGCGACTTACTGAATACAAAAGGGAGCTAGAAAAAAAAATGCATAGCTGTAGTATGATAGATAATGTGGAAATGAATGTAGAAAAAATGATAAATTGATCAGAACAGAAGATTTGATAAAGCAAAATCGTAAATTAACCTCTTCGTGACACATAGGTTGTTCGAAATCATTGATTATTCTTACCACTAATTTTTACTAGAAATTTTAACTTATTGAATTACGATGGAGCAGTGGAGAAATGTAAGTAATCGGGATGGATTACCTAGTTGCGGTGCAACGTCACAGTTACCCAGTTGTTAAGTTAGCGAGTTACTGAAGCAAAAGGGAGCTAGAAAAAAGAATGCATAGCTGTAGTATGATAGATATGTGGAAATGAATGTAAAAAAAAATTATAAATTGATCAGAACAGAATATTTGATAAAGCAAAATCGTAAATTAACCTCTTCGTGACACATAGGTTGTTCGGAATCATTGATTATTCTTACCACTAATTTTGACTAGAAATTTTAACTTATTGAATTACGATGGAACAGTAGAGCAATGTAAGTATCGGGATGGATTACCGCGTTGCGGTGCAACGTCACAGTTACCCAGTTGTTAAGTAAGCGACTTACTGAAGTAAAAGGGAGCTAGAAAAATTAATGCATAGCTGTAGTATGATAGATAATGTGGAAATGAATGTAGAAAAAATGATAAATTGATCAGAACAGAAGATTTGATATAGCAAAATCGTAAATTAACCTCTTCGTGACAGAAGGTTGTTCGGAATCCTTGATTATTCTTACCACTAATTTTGATTAGATATTTTAACTTATTTAATTGCAATGGAACAGTGGAGTAATGTAAGTATCGGGATCTATTAACTAGTTGCGGTGCAACGTAACAGTTAACCAGTTGTTAAGTAAGCGACTTGCTGAAGCATAAGGGAGCCAGAAAAAAAAAAGCATAACTGTAGTATGAAAACTACATGAAAAAAAAATTTAATGACGAAATTTGGCGCAACAGTTCTTTTAGAAATTACCCGTAACAAAAGATTAAAATTTTGTAAAATATGCTCGTCTCCAAGTTTTAAAATTATGACACAGTCGTGAGTGTCAGTACTTTTGTTAAATATTTTTAAAAAGTGCTACATTTACTTTCTTCTATCTGTACAAGAAGAAAGTATTGGATTAATGGAATTTTTCGACGGATTTATACGTTTTAGAAAGTCCTGAACACGATTTTATTGTTTTAGTAACTGTCTGTCTATCTGTCTGTGTGTCTGTGTGTCTGTCTGTCTGTGCGTCTGTCTGTATGTAACAAAAATTTTGTGGGCGTTCTATTTCAGAAACTAATGCACGGAATTTCAGAAAACTTTATATTCAATTACATCTTGATATAAATTTGTGATGAATATTTTTGGCGTAAATCGCCCAACAGGTGGCGTTGCTATGTTACATTTTTCAAGATTTTCACGATAGCTATATCTCAAGAACTGAACACACAGAATTTCATCAAACTGCAGATTCTGTTATACCTTGATATAAATAGACTCTTGATTACATTTTGGTGTAAATCGCCCAGCAGGTGGCTCTGCTGTGCATCATTTTGCACGATTTTCACGATAGCTGTATCTCAAGAACTAATGCATAGAATTTCATGAAACTTCAGATTTCGTTAGACCTTGACATAAATAGAAGCTGATTAAGTTTTGGTGTATATCTCCCATCAGGTGGCACTTCTATTCTGCATTTTTAGGATTTACACGATTTTAGAGACAGTCATATCTCAAAAACTAATTCACATAATTTAATAAAACTTTAAGATCGTTATAAAAATTGGTGCTGCTTTGTTTTTGGTGTATGTGAAACCTGTATGAGATAGAAAAGAGTTTTGGGATTGGCACATTCGACTAGTTTTCTTCTGGCCAGCTATTTCATACAATTATTTTGAAAAATATGATAGAAGAATGGTTACTATATTTTCGTTATTATATCTTAATAAGGATGTTATATACAATGAGGTTTATCGAAACATTTTAAACTTTCAAATTCATATAGAAAAAATAAATCTCATAAACACATTACATTCTAAACTTCTATAATGTCTGTCATTAAGGAAATACTAATAACTTTCACATATTTAATAAAGAACATATTATGATATGTATAAACATATCAGAAATAAAACTCAAACAGTGTTGAAAATACAGTTATACAATTATATATACACACATGATTTGTGTAATGTTAGGTGAAAAAATATAGTGTTTTAAAAGGGGTGATAAAATAAAACAATAATAAGATTAAAAGTTACTTTGTATTTAAATAAATCATCCTTGCATCAAAGATTGAAAATCAAACAAGAAACAAATTGTTGCTAATTTAAAAAAGGAGCTTTTACTAATAGTACAGTTACCTTACTTAATCTTATTATTTACTACTATATTTACTATTATTTACGATTAATTACTTAAATCATGATTAAGTAATAAACACTACGCATAATGCGCTTGTAAATTAAACATGGGCATTAAACGCATGTTAATGCGTTTTAACGCAGTTTAAACATGCGTTTTAACGCAGTTTAAACATGCGTTTTAACGCATGTTTAAACTGCAAACATTCTTGAAATAATTCAATTTTCTATCCTTAAAAAATAATGTAAAACAATGTAAAAATTTTCTAGTGCTATCACTCTCGGAAGAATTTGACTTTCTATCTTTAAAATGCATATTAAACACTATTAAAAAAATTCTAATGCAATCACTCTTGGAAGAATTTGACTTTCGATTATTAAAATGCCTGTTAAACAATGTTAAAGAACCTGTACAAAAAATGTTACGAACTAAATATAAACTAATTTTAAGAGACGAAATATTAGGCTTTAATATTTTATAAAAATTAGGATATCAATATTTAAAAAACAAAATTCAAAGACATTCGAATACCTTTTGTTGTAGGTTTTCGTCTTCCTCTTTCCTTAAAAGACATTTTTTAAGATATGTCCCTTTATATTCCGTGTTAAAATTGTTATGTAAAAAAATTAACTGTAAATTAGCTTACCAATTATACGTTTACAGTCCCTGCCCAAATTATTAGACGCAGTTGTTTTTAATATAATTTTTTAAATATCTGGAAAGATACATGAGGAATTATCTTGAAACTTTAGGAGTGTAAACAACATGATCAACGTCATATATTTCCGAGAAGATTTTTTCTTGAAACCCCATAAGGGGCCGTCAACAAATTGAAGAAAAACGAATACGTTTTTGATAACCCTGTAAAAACCAATATCACAAAAGCGTTGAAACGGTATCACACGCTTAGGAGGTTTATTGTAATAATTTGGGTTCATTTTTATGAAGATAGCATGTATACTCGAAGAGAAATTCAGGTTTTTGTAAAAATAGTCCCAAATTTTACTAAGTTTTTTGCTTATAATTTGCAGAGTTTTTAATATAAAAACAAGTTATTTTCAGAAAATATGACAAAAAAAATTATACACAATACCCTGCAATCAGAATTAAAAAATAATAAAAATTGCATGAAAAATGAGCAGTTTTACTAAATATTTTTTTACTGCGCATGCGCGAATTCAATCAAAATATACTGTGCATAATATATTAGCTAAATATATAGACCAACTTTTATGAAAGTCTCAAAAACATAGCTTATTGTAGCTTAACATAAATTATTATTATTTTTTAATTCTGATTACAGGGTATTGTGTATAATTTTGTTTGTCATATTTTCTGAAAATAACTTGTTTTTATATTAAAAACTCTGCAAATTATAAGCAAAAAACTTCGTAAAATTTGGGACCGTTTTTATAAAAACCTGAATTTCTCTTCGAGTATACATGCTATCTTCATAAAAATGAACCCAAATTATTACAATAAGCATCCTAAGCGTGTGATACCGTTTCAACGCTTTTGTGATATTAGTTTTTACAGGGTTATCCAAAAGATATTCGTTTTTCTTCAATTTGTTGACGGCCCCTTATGGGGTTTCAAGAAAAAATCTTCTCGGAAATATATGCCGTTGATCATGTTGTTTACACTCCTAATGTTTCAAGATAATTCCTCATGTATCTTTCCAGATATTTAACAAATTATAATAAAAACAACTGCGTCTAATAATTTGGCCAGGGACTGTAGTTCTTTAAAAAAAAAATTAAATGTGGTTTAAATTCTGAAAAACATTTATTTATGAAACAGCATAATATTTTTGCAACATGTGGCTTAACTCTTATTGCAGAACGTACTCAGCTTCTATTTATTCATTTTATAATATTAAAGTGTATGAAAATGTATATTTAATAATTATTTTCGTTGCTTGTATAATGTTATTTAATTATCTGAAATTAAACAAAAAAGGACACCGAAAACTTTTTACGTTATTTTATTACTTTTTAGTACACTTACCTTATTGAATTTTCTCTTTAGAAAACATTTAATACATATATATCTATATTTCTTTTGTACGGTATTCTGTTGTATGTAATAATAAGTTTTAAATGAAGTTTAAAACTTTGAATTTCCTAACTCTTATATAATTTCAATAACATCAAAGCTACTCTGGTTATAATTTTTAATTATAACCAGATAATCATTATAATTTTTAAACTAGTTAAATTACTTTTGTTTTACTTTTTTTTTTATCTTGTACGATCCAAAATTGCTGAGGCTTAGGGGTTAAAGAGTGGGGTTATAGTTTTAATTATTAAAACTTCTGGAACTAATCGTATTACACAAGTTACGAGTCGGTGGAAATTTCTACAAATTTTACAAAACTTCCAAAGTGTAACATTTTGAAAGATTATTAATTACAGATGATATATTCGAAATATTATTAGAGAAAGTTAACATTTAAGTAACTACATACGTTTACTTTCCGTAACTTCACGAGTTGCAGTTTAAGCAATTTCCGCGTAAGGAATTGAAAAACATACAAGTGAATAAATATTGTTTAAAAAAATACTTGCCAGATAACTGAATACCTCATTAATATTTATTAAATTTTAAAACGAAACTTTTAGTATGAATTATTTTGCCATATTAAGCTTTTAGGTTCATAATTTTATTTATTTTGCTTCAAGAAATGTATTCAGTGTAATTTTAAGAATAAAGTTTCGCATTATAATCTTTGTAATTCGAAGCAATACGTTTCAATTTGCACATGTATTATATTTAAGATATCAGGCTGAATTTGTTAAAGAGAAAGGGTGTTCCGATTTCGACATGTAAAATGTCGTTTTGCTGCATTGATTTTTACAAATTACTAAAGGACACAACCCGAGCATCGCGAGTAAAAGAATGTAGGTGAAAATCATTTTTAACACTTTCCAACACTGTTGCAAAGTGTTTATGAACTCGGTTTGTCAATATGTCTGTCTGTCCGTCTGTTTATCCGTCTGTTCGTGCTCTAACTTTCGTAAATATACTCGGATTATCATGAAATTTTTACACATTATTACATTTTACTGTGGTATGTTTGGTATGGAAAATGAAGTGTGTAGCATTAAGAGTTAATTTACAGGACACTCAAAAGAAATCCGATACATTATGGTCTAAGAAGAAAAATCATTTCCAGCGCATAACCATTTTAAACACCTTCCAACATTGTTGAAAAGTGTTTATGAACTCGGCTTGTGAATCTGTCTGTCTATGCGTCTTTTTATCCGTTTTTCCGTGCTCTAACTTTCGTAAATATACTCGGATTATCATGAAATTTTTATACATTATTGCATTTTACTGTAGAATGTTCGGTATTGAAAATGAAGCGTGTAGCATTAATAGTTCATTTACAGGGACACTCAAAAGAATTCCGTTACATTATGGTCTATAGGGAAAAATCGTTTCAAACGCACTTTATGGATGTTACAATTTTTCGAACATAATGAACTTGATATGTATTACAGAAGTGGACCACAGCAGCTTTTACCGGAGTATACAATGAGTAGCATTTATAGTTCAATTACAGGGACGTACAAAATAATTCCTTTACATTATGATCTATGCGGAAAAATCGTTTGCGGTGCATTTTGATTTGTTATGATACATGAAACATAATGAAATTTAAAAGGATCTCTAAGGTACAATGTAACGTTTTCTAAAGATTATGGAGTGCCTAGGATTTATCGTTCATGTATCGATATGCACAAGAGAATTCGGTTAAAGGCTGTCTATCATCTGTAATTGCTAGACGTACTCTAAATTATGTCGATCATATACAGGGCTGTACGAAATACTTCGAATATGAACAGCAATTGCTGAAAATGGAATTTTACTGATTTATGTATTTTTTAAATTAGTTATTTAGATATCTCATTTCATTATATTAAAAAATTAAATTTCTTAATAATGTTCTGTTGGTATTGAAAAGTGTTTTGCAGTCTATGCCGGATGCATGATTTTTCGTTCTTGTTTTAATTCAAAACAAGAATAGATTTTTTTACATTTAATATACCTTTTTAGATACTTCACTAACAACACCAAAAACCGTTTTTAATTGAAAAATGTGATTTATGCATTCGTATAAAATTTGGAAAATTATTAAAAGCGATACATTTTTTTAGCCGCAGACCAAAATTAATAGCCGAAGAAATCTCCAAGGATTTCGTATTTACAGCAACCTTTTTGAATCTGATAATTTCAGATATTTAAGTGCATAGTTCGATTATATGTCTGTTGAATTGGTGTTTTATTTATGTTATTTTATTTATCTTTTGAAGACGTTTTAATTTTGTTATGGAAAAGTAACCGAAAGCAAACGCTAAACTATTTATTTATTTTGAGTGCAAATGGACAAATCTTTCGTAATTGAACTGCACTCGACAGAGAAAAATTTAAAAAAAAAATCATACTTGGAAATTATTTTAAAAATCATAAAAAAAACAGCAATTTGAGATACAGTTTTTAAACAAAGTGCATTATCAAAGAACATTTTATCCCAATTTCATGGTGTAAAAATTGAAACTTTCGGATGTTAAAAGTTGAAAATAATTGCTGTAAAAGAGAAATTTATTGTTCGGGTGTTGCTGACATTCGATATGACGTCAGCACGGACATGGTTTTGGTTTATAATAAGAATAGGGAAAAGAAGTACAAAACCAACATCCCTTTTTACTCAAAAAATACATTATTGTAAAATATTTGGAGAAAACTATTGCAAATTTTTAATAGACGGAATGAATTTTGAAGGAATTAAATTTTGTTTAAACAAATATTTAAAGGTTGACATTCCCAGTTAGATTTTGAAATACATTTTATTAATTGTTCTTACCTTCATTAAGTAATTTATTACTATGCATAGTAATCTATCACTATACTTTATTACAATAGATAGTTTTTAGTGTTTTATTACCCAACCAATTAAAATTCAAGCAAACATTTACACATTGCCGGAAAATACTCTGATATCACCACGAATAATAAATGAAAATGATAAACATGTAAAAATGTGATATGTAACATAAAATAATGAATAATGATTTTTAAAAATTCCTGTTTTCATATGAAAAGAACTACTTTCTTTGTTTCCATGTACAATTACCTCAATAACGTCTTTATATCTAAAAGAGAAAGGCTGATAAGAGCCTTTTTTCTTCCGTTGGCCGACATGACATTATTTGCGGAAAATATTGCATAGCGTTGACATTTTTCTTTAAAATATTGACTGTAAGTATCGAAATCTTTTTAATAAACTAAAAGATCGTAGATTGTCTTATGCGCTGTCATGCTCTAATTTCACCTAACCGGTCTTCCTAGTTTCTATCCAGTATCTAGTTTTTAAAATAAAGAGCGTTCAATTTTAAACTTTTTCTACAAATCAAATGCACATATATATGTATTGAAAACAATACAATATTCATAGTACATATGGAAGTCTTTTTGTTCAATTAATAAACCTCTATATGAACACCATTGGTATTTCGATACACGTCAAGGCGGTATTCGTCAACGTTTTCCTCTGATACGCTTTTCGTGAACTCCTTGCTTTATCCAGCCGGTCTCCGTGAATTTCTTGTGCAAGTTACGAATTCATAGACTTGGGCATAAGAAATTTAGGGAGACTGGTATTGGATAAATCAAGGAGCAGGCGATAAAGAGTATCAGAAGAAAATGTAGAACATTATCGCCTTGATGTACGCTGGTGTCCAGAAATTAAGGGGCAGTGACCAGATGTTTCGTCAGAAATCCATATAATCCTTTGGGATTTCCTCTTCAATTTATCAATTATTGCTGTACGTTTTTGAGTTTTCACGATATTTCATCGGTCTTTTTATATGAGTTGCCATATAGTATTGAGTATCAAATCATGACAAAAATTTTTTGCTGTAGTTGTCGCATGCGCAGTTAATATTTATTTCATACACATACCATTATCTCCTCAAATATTCAATGTATTAAGATTTTAATTACAGTATACTATTTCTACAAATTTTTGTCAAGTTTTGGAAAGCAGTGTTAAATTCGGCTAAAAACTCTGCATGCTATTTAAAAAAAAACTCTGAATTTTTCACAGAAACGTTAACATTTTCACGAATATACGTGCTATGCTTACACAAATTCACACAAATTTTGAACAGGACCTACATAGTCATTTGCTACAGTGACAGACCATTTTTAGCATTTTCTGTTACTTGGGTGATCAAAAATATTATTTTATTATTAAAATTATTATTAACCACCCTAATTGTCCTCGCGACAAAATCTTCACTGAAAAACATGAAGTCAAACATGTTCTTTACATCCTCAAATTTCAAGGGCATTTCGAGCATTTCCTCACGAGTTTCAGTAGATATTCGACGAAACATCTGAAATTGGTCACTACCCCTTAATTTCTGGACATCAGTGTACTTCGTGCAACCAATGTGGCACATACAGAGGTAATTGATGCAAATAAAGTCAACATATATTCCTAAAATTGTGCTTCTTTTGCATACATGTATGTATTCATTTGTGTTTGTAATTAAAGATTGAAGTTGTAAATAGACTTTGTGGACACCCTGTAATTTCTTTATGTTGATTTGCTTAATATGCCATGCAATGCAACAAGCTATATCTTGGAGTCATCTTTGTTATACAAGGTGACCCCAACAAAAGGTGTTTGCTTAAAAAAATATCAATCATTCATAATGTACAAATCATTCATAAGTTAATTATTATCACAGGTCACTTTATTGATCTATCAAATTCTTTTTAGAGTAAAATAATCGAAAAACATGATGAGTTAGAGACATAGATGCATTTTATTTATACAAAATAACTTTTTATTTTAAAAATGTATAATAGGAAATTTTATGATTAAAATCTGTTCACTGAAATTTTAAATTTTGGAAAATATCCAACGCTTTTCATAAGTAAATATATGTTAATGAAAATTTTTTGATAACTGCAAAAAATACCTGTCGGTTAGATAATAATGCACATTAATTCAAAATTCTTCATTTTTTTAACATGTAAAACTACTATGTTAAATCACAGCTCAATTTATCAATGCCACAACGTTTATTCAAACAATTTATTTTTAATGTTGTTGCTGCTCTATATAAAAAACAACATTTGTGATATAAAGTGAACTGCTTTTGGACTCATCTTATTAAAAAGATTTAATTTATTCATGTTATGAATATCAAGTTTTAATGTATTTCACGTAACCGTAAGTCGGAAACAAAAATATAGAATTATGGAAGTAAGAAAGTTTTTAGTTAATAATAGTAAATATTCATTAATCGCTATAAATTTCTCTATTTTGTGTGTCTTGATTTAAAATGTAGCTTCATTTTTGGAATAATTTTTCAATTTTACGTATTTAATCATATATATATATTTTAAAATAAAACTTAGCTTCTACTGATTAATTATCATCTCAAAGTAAGAACTTAAAATTTAATGCTTTTATCTTTTTTTTTACCTTTCCTTAGTTTTCCTTTTTTTTTTACCTTTCCATTTATCCCATCTAACTATAATAAAACACATTGTATCCATTCCGGTACGAACTCATCCGTAAAAATACTCAAACACGTGACTTTTTGGACGTAATTTTTAATCTGCATCTTAAATTTCGGTAAAAATACTTCTGTGCTCGTTACTTTGATTTTATAAGTGAATAAAAATTCCTATTTACTGGTATGTCACGAGAATAGCGTTTATTGGTTTTATTTCAGCTGATGCCATTTTTTTTCATTATAATTAAATATAAAAAGTATTTTTATTTGAATTCATGGTGATTAAGCGTAAGAGTACGTATAAATAGCACGTGTGAAATGTCTGCACCTGTGAAAATGACGTTATGCTTAGCTTGAAATGTTTTTTTATATTGATAAAACTAAAACAAAAATTTATATGATTGTGCCAACAGAAAGTAATTTTTTCTGATTTTTTTCAATTGCTAATTATAAAAATTAGAATTGGAGCCTTTAATGATTACTTCATCTTGATTGTATACCCCGATTACATGTAAGCGATTACTTTTTTATAAAACTAAATAACACGTAAGATGAATTAATTTTTAATAAAGAATTCAGAAAAGTAGCGGATTTCAATAAAAATCAAATTATTAAGAGTAGGGTTATGGTAAACAAGTTTGTATGCGATCTAGGTTTTTAAAAAATATGTATATTTCCTGCTTAAATAACAGAGTCAAATATTTACAATTTTTCGGAAAAACCTTAACAAAACTCAGTATATTTATTATATCAGTAAACATTATTTTATTATCGACATATTAGAATAAATTAATTAAACTGAATTACTTAGAAATCCGGACCACTGCTCAGTTTTTCGATCGGAGATACTTGCGATTGAGGAGGGCCTCAAAGCTGACACTTCCTGTACCACTTATATAAGATATTTGGATACTTAAGATATTTGGATTCCAACTAACAGTCGCAGTTCCATACAACCCTTACAAAATTGGCCACACGTTAGCGACAGAACTTCATTATCTATTCTATCTTTACTCAGAGCACTTTCAAGCTACCATGACATATTCTTTCAATGGATTCCTTCGCATGTTGGCATTGGCGGAAATGAAATGGCAGATACATTGGCTAAAGAGGCTCTTTGACACCGCACACTTCCACCTTGACTTTTCTGGAGATCTGTTCAAGAGCCATATATTCTCTCGACACATCTTGGCGTTCCCCTCCAGTACTGTGGCAAAAAGCCTGGAGGAGCTATTGCTCTTGGGGGTAGCCGTAACCAGCAGTCTGCTATTTCAAGATTTTTGAGTGGACACTTGAGATGCCTGAAATTTGACAACGGTACCAAGATTTTTCCCATTTGTGGAAAGTGCAAGACTGCGCCATCCACCCCTGACCATCTCCTATCCTGTTTGGACTTGACTAGAAGTGACCTTTTGGAGTGTCCTTTCATCGTTTTGGAATTCCTCCAAATTTTTGGGCTCATGGATTTGGTCTAGCCTATTGGCTAGATCATTTAGGATTAGAAACAACAACAACAACAACTTAGAAATGCTGATGTAATTGGATCACTGTACCAATAGATAACATTTTTAAGATAATTTTTCGTCTATTTTTAGTGTGTTATTCTTATTTTCAGTAGACACGACAATAGCGAGTTTTCAATGTCTCGATTATATATTTTTTCCACTGAACTAGGCTACAAAAGTTGCTGCTGTAAACTTTTTTACGCAGATGTTTTTTCGGAGGATTTCAAATGGGCCTGTAGTGAACACTTAAACGCCAGTAGTGGTCATCTATTTGTTTTTATAGTGGACACCTATTGGTTTTCTAACAGACACATTTAAGTTCTTGCAGAAAATGGTCAAATAAAAGGCAAAACGGATAAAAATATATATTTTATGATCAAAGAGATATTTGTTGTTACATTAATGCTTTAAATAATGAAAAGAAATAAATAAACTTACATTAAAAGCTGAAAAAAGTATGTCCCTACAAAATTTAACTAAGTCCGTTGTGTGCAGGACTGGGTTTTTGCCGGCAGAAAATGGTTTCTGCCGTGCCAGTGGCAGAAAGTGGTTTCTGCCGTGCCAGTGGCAGAAAGTGGTTACAACCTGCTTTAACCGGCAGAAACTGGCAACAACTGGCATAAACACATTTTGTGACATAATCTGAGACTTTTTTTGTAATATTAAATTCCGTAAGTACATTTTATTCAGGATAAATAACAAATAAAATACTGTGGATAATTTTAATTTAAATTAAATAAATTTGTATTAGAAAAAATGAGTAATGTAACAGATAAAATTTTTGTTATAATATGGTTGTGTAATTTTATATATAAACAATTATTAGAGTATTTAAAATCTCAGTTTAAAATTCAAAATAGAAAACTATATCCAATACTTATTTTAAATTAAACACTGAAAAGAAAAGAAAAATAATCAATACTTACTCAAACTATTTTTCTGTAATTTAATATAATAATTTAATAATAACTGTAAAATATCTTTCTCATAGAAATGTTATACAGCTCCAAATCAAAAAATTGGAATAATTAATTCCATTTGTATTTGGAATTGCATTCAGCTTTATTTCACTGTAGTACAATTCAAAAAGAACAGCGGTGGATTTTTTAAACATTTGCATGTTATTAAAGAAAATTAAAACTGTAAAATATTAAATTGAGTGAATATTTTATTTTTGTAAAATTATTTTCACTATTCAAAATATTAGAATACTAAAATATGGTGTTCAAAAAATTAGAATACTTATGAATTTTCCTGATTGGTTCAGAAAGTTGTATAAAATAAGCATTTTTGGCGCAAGAGATATTGCGCCAAAAAACAAAGTTGAGCTTCTTTCCAGCATAAAGTCGGCATGGTCATGTCTGAGCAGAAAACATTGTGAACCACTTGTAGCTAGCTTGACAAAGAAAGTTCGTGCTGTTATAAAATGTATGATTCTACAAACTATGTAGATTCTTACAATATTAAGTTTTATCCGGTGTTATTTTTTGTATAAGCGATACACAAAAAACCTTTTTTTTCACAATTCCTTTTTTTCTATTATTCTAATTTTTAACTTGGAGCTGTAGTTATATGTGGATCTTGTAATTCTGTTGATTTAAAAACATTTCATTTAAATACAGTATTCAAAGGAACAAATCTTTTTTTTAAATTTAAGGCTGTTAGTTGAAAATGTTCCAACGATATATATATATATATATATGTATATATATATATATATATATATATATATATATATATATATATAACCATATTCCATATAGTAGATAATCTTTAAATTATTGCATTATATTATTTATTAAAAAATTCTCTGAACAGTGATTTGTTAAAATATCATTAGAATTTTTTGTAAACTTCTTTTCTTTTCTTTTTCTTTTTTTTTAAATTTTAAATAGAAATTCAACTGCAAATAATAATATTAATAGTTAAACTTGTACAGCATCAGATTAATATTATAAAAATTTCTGTTTTTCAAGTAAAAGAAAATTATTATTATATAAACAGAGTATATTTATATGATCATTTTGAAGCTTTTTGCTACTTTGAATAACATTCCTAATATTTAGTTTTAATTTTTAATTTAGTTGTTTACATATAAAATGCATGTATGAATTATGAATCATTGCAGTTAAAGTTCTTATTATTTCTTAGTTTCTGCCAGTTTTTGCCACTTACTGGCAGAAACTAGTTTCTGCCATGCCGCTTTTAACCGGTTATAACCACTGGTTTTAACCACCCCGGCAGAAACTTGCCATTCCTGGTTGCGTGGCACATTTAATAACAACTTTTCAATAGCAGCATTTTTTTGGAATTCAGTCTGAAAGCATGAACGAGATTTTAATCCTTAAAAGTAATTTTAAAAATTAGTAATGTTAAAAAACCTATCCTAATCACGGACACATAATTGCTAAGCCTGTGTGCTGTATCAAAAATTTGCGATTGTCCTAGTACGGAGATCATTCTTAGCACCCGAACGGTTGCTTAAATTTGGCTACTACTGTTTCAGAATATTAATTTTCGCATTATTTTTCTGAGATTAAACAGGGCAATTATTACTATTCGGAAATATTGAACGTATGTAAATCGCTTTTTGCTTTTATAAAGCGATAACTTTACAGACTTCAAGATTTAGAAAAAAAGCTGTCTCGTTGGGGTTAATCAACTTCCTTGAATCTTCAAATATCGATTCAAGAACTTTTTCTGACAATTACCTGTTCCCGAACCATTTCCACCAGATTTTCTTCGTTGATACCACTCTTGCTGCCATAAAAATCTTAAGCACTCTAGTAGAAATTGTCAGACTTTAATAGTATTTCCTTTTCAAATTCATTTCAATAAAATAAAATTCTTCAAAAAATATATTACTTAATAAAACGCGTAACATATGTTTTTTTTAACTTTATTCATAAATATAAATAAGAAAATATCGAATTATTTTGGTCGAATATACATTAAACTAGTCGAATATGCCAATCCCAAAACTTTCTTCTATCTCACACAGATTTAGCATACATTAAAAACGAATCAGCACCAATTTATATCAAAGTCTAACTGAAACTAAAGTTTTATTAAATTCCGTGCATTGGTTCTTGAGATATGACTATCGCTAAAATCGTGCAAATCCTGAATCATGCAGCATAGCAGCGTCCCCTGTAGGGAGATTTGCACCAAAACCTAATCAACAACAACGTATGTCAATGTCAAACTTAATCTCAAGTTTGATTAAAATCCGTGTATTAGTTCTCGAGATATAGTTATCATGAAAATCATGAAAAAGTAGCATACCAGCACCACCTGTTGGGCTGGTTGTTACACCAAAACGTAATCAACATCTATTTATGTGAAGGTCTAACAGAATCTGAAGTTTGATTAAATTCTGTGCAGTAGTTCTGGAGAGATAGCTATCGTGTAAATCACAAAAAGTAGCTTGGAGCGCCACCTGTTGTGATATTTACACCAAAACGTAATCAGCGTGTATTTATGTCAAGATCTAACGGAATCTGAAATTTTATGAAAAACAGTGCTTTAGTTCTTGAGATAGAGTTATTGCGCAAATCGCGAAAAATGCAGCATAGCAGCGCCACTTTTTAGGCGATTTACACCAAAAACTAATCAGAACCAATTTACATACGGGTGTAACTGAATCTAAAGTTTTAATGAATTTCGTGCATTAGTTCTTGAGATAGCGCCCACAAGATTTTTGTCACATACAGACAGACAGAGTCACAGACTCACAGACAGACATTTTCTAAAAATAGGCAAATCATATTCAGGACCATAAAACGTATAAATCCTTGGAATACCGAAAGTCGAAAATTTTCATGAATCCTATACTTTTTTTTTTGTAAAGATAGCAGAACGTAAAAAGGATTATTAATGATAGTTATACTAAATACGTTTTAAATTGTTCTCTTCATTTTCGTACATTTATATCTGAAACAGAAGAGAAGGGAATAAGCTTTGGGATTTCATAATCCTTGTTGCAAACTCTTTTTCACATGTCGTTGTGTATAACAATCATAAAAAAGTATTTTACATAAAACGGTTTTAAGAATTAAATTTTTAGTACTCAAATAATATTTTCAGTATGATTATACAAAGAATGGTGCTTTCGTAAGACTGCTTTTCTGCCTTTTTAAAAATACAATTTTGTATAACAATAGTAATAATTTATTTATCAATTTTTTAACACGTTTCAACATAGTTGAAAATTGTTTATTACTTCGGTTTGTCTGTCTGCTGTTTTCTCAACCATCTGCTGTCTTTCTGTGCTCTATCTGTCGTAACTGTACTGAGATTGCCATGTAATCAGAGGTGCCAAGCTCCCACTAATCTTCCGTAATATGTGGATTAGTTTCACCCAGTTTAACAACGTTTCGAACCAGAAAATTTATTTGATGAATCTTTATTTATTTAATTTCAGATTTCTACGTTGAATTTGTTTAATTTCATTTCTTTAAAAAAATTCTTGTGTGAAACGTATTAAACTTGGGTCAAATTAACCCATATATTACGGAAGATTAGTGAGAGCTTGGCACCTCTGCATGTAATTGACATATGTTGTTGAGGTTTACTATTGCATGTACGCTATTGAAAATGAAGTGTGTAGTATTTATAGTCCTTTTACAGGGACATTCAAAATAATCAAGTACATCTTTGAGAGCTGCCCTAATTTTTCAATAAATACTATTGATTTTTCCGAATAACTCGATGATTTTGTAATTTCAAATTTTACATTTTTTTTAAAAATTAGTAATATTGTGAATGAATTGTGAGCCACATATTTATATAGTACTTGGTAAAATGAATTCCAATTAAATTAGATTTTTTGTATTTGGTTACTTTTATGCTATTATTAGACATTGCATTGAATAATAATATACTTAAAGTTTATATCTAGGCTTTTAATCTAGTTAGGAATATCAAAGTTGCCATTTTTCTGAAATATTAAACCAGTATTTTTCCGTTTTTCAATTTGATGTATCTTTCTCGAGTTATTCGAGCGTTTCCAGACATTGCAATGGTAACGATTCTCACAGCATTGCACTCGATTACAGCGCCATCTACAATGTTATGAAGAAAATGTTCAGTACAAAAGTTACGTATTTTTTCCCGTAGAATCCGAATCTGTAATAAAAAATGGGGGTCATCATTTAAGTTTTCAAAGTTGCCCTCCTTTCCCCCCGGGGGGGGGGGGGACAAAGTTGGGGGGGGCAACTTTCATATCCCTAAATAGATTTTTCAAAAATATTGAACATGCATTTTGCCGTTTTTCTATTCGATGTATATTTGTCGAGTTATTTGACCGTTTCCAGACTTTTCGGACACCCTGTATATTTTAGTGGTAGGGAATCCTGCGCCCACTAGCTAATGCACGCGAAACACAGATTTTATTTTAGTTTCATGTTTATTAATTTATACTATTGCTAGATATTGTATTAAACAAGTATATCCTTAAACGTTGAAATTTGGGCTTTTAAATATGTTGACATACAGGTACAGTCGTGGAAAAAAAAAACAGAACACCCCCTACTAACTCGGCAACAAATTATAGTAGAAGGAAGTGACTGGTACCAAACGATTGGAAATAAAGCCTACTTTTAAATTATGGATATAAAATTTGCTTAGGGGGCCATCTACATATCAAAACCAGCATAAACCTTATTTTTGTCAATGGCAATCTTCGGTTCAAACTATGCCTAGATACTAAATTTTAAATCATTTGGATGATAAGTGTTCCAATTATAAACATTCAAATTTTAGAGCTTCTAATGTTAAATTACATTTTCATATTTTTATTAATATCTCCCGAAATTATAATCCTAATGTGTTAATGTTTTGTTTGGTTATAATACTCAAAAACCCAAACATAACTACGTAAAATGTTTTGAATTTTTATAATTTTATAATACAAATTATGAATTATGAAATTAATATTCGAAACAATTATGAATTGCAACCTACAATTTTTTTGATGGATTTATATTTATTATGTCCTGCTTTATGCGTATTCAAAATTTCAAATTTTTTCTTCCAAGTAGTTTTTAAATTATGCTTAAAAAACGGCAAGATGCTGCTTTAAGGGGCCGTCTATGATGTGCATTAAAGCATAGTTTGAACAGGGATGAGAGCGTTCCCACTCAAATGCCCGATTGTCACCACTAAATTTTAATAGTATTTGTCACCTTATTCAAGGACGGAATTTCTGAATTTCATTACGGTGAAGAACACTATTAAAATTTAGTGGTAAAAATCAGACATTCGGGTCGGAGCGCTCTCATCCCTGTTTGAAAAAATATTATACTCATAGGCTGGGATTACAGTGGCTTGATAAACTTTAAGATTAAGTTTGTCTTACAATATAAACAATGCGTAAACCGTATTTCAGTGCTTCGCGATCTTAGGCTAATTTGAAAGCTAGCTTAGCCCTTTCAGGGGCAAAGAACTTCCTTTTCTAAAATGTTAAAATGAATGAATGACACCGGAATTTATGAAGAAATTTATTTGGAAACAAGAAAAAGCTGTATTTTATACACGAAATAAACAGAAAATTTTATACCAAAATTCTGATGTCCCTGTGGCATTTGGGAATTAAACTTAAGTGGTGTAATAACCGCCCTTGAAAGGGTTAAACTGATGCGTAAGTGAATCCGCGCGCGAGCACAAGAAACCTGACAACGACATATGATTAGAGTAAGATGTAAGATAGCGAGGCACTAGAATCATCCCAGCCTTGATTAGTATATATATATATATATATATATATATATATATATCTTTTACTTTTCAGTGTCTACTTTTAAATTTTTCATTAAAATTACGTAAAAGGTATTTGCATGAAATTACGTGATTTATGCAAAAAAATTTCGCTTTTATTGATAAATTAATAAAGCTCATTTTTGAAAAATATGAACAGTTCTACCTTAGAAAAAAAATTATCATTTTTGTTATCTTTAAATGAATTTATAGCTTCTTTTCCAGTCTAATAAAGCTATATTGTTTTTTCTGCAGTATATATCTATGAAGTGGGGTTTCTTATAAATACATATGCGTAGTGTATTTGCTGAAACAAAATGGCCCCACAATTCACTGGAGAATGAAAGGCCAAATGATTGGCATGTGGCAAGCTGGAAGAAGTTTTCGTTGTATAGCTAGGCATTTTCAAGTGTCTCTTCAAACTGTTTCAACATGGATTATCAGGTGAATTTTATATAGGTAGTTTATTGAAAAGAAGGAAAAAAAACTTTACATTTACATTCAATTTATTTAAATTTACATTAAAATTACGTTACTGGTAATTATTTTTATGTTTCGCAATACAAATTCGATAAACCATCTTTGTAGTAGTGGTCGGCCTAGGATCTTATCAGACAGCCAAGCTCGAGAAGTTGTTGCAATGGCTACAGTAGATCCCTATATGTCTTCTAATCAAATTAAAGATGATTTACAATTTCAAGTAAGCATATATAACTAAGAGACGATAGAATGTATATATATATATATATATATATATATATACAGTGATGGCCAAAATGGTGGACACATTTTGAAAAAAAATGCTTTTTTGAAGTTTGATGGATCATAACACCAAATATATATATATATATATTTCTTAGTAATACCATAAAAGCTATATGCCACTGGAAAGATAATTTAATCAAAAATATTATGTAATACAGTTTGTTGAGTTATAATTATTTTATCAAACATTATAGCCCAATAATCAGAAAAAGGCAGTAAAACCTGGTTAGGTTGATGATAATTATTTTTCCTTTTCTTGAATGTAGCCAATGCATATGAATGTTTGGAGTGACAGACAGATTCCATTTTATTTTGTAATGTGTCAATCAAATTTAGGGTAGGATTAAAAAATATATATGTCATATTTTAGTACTTACAGGCGGACTTTTATCATTATTTTTTATTATTGCTGCCAAGTTACTAAAGTTCTTTGCCATCTTTCAATTTTTGAACTAGTAAAGTATAACAAAGTTAAGCAAACATCCTAAAGAGTTGATTAGTTACCCAGAAATCAATGTATAACAATATGTTTAAGTGTAGAAAGCTATGGTTATGTTGAAATTGGAAATAAATTAACAAAGGAATGTCTAAGTCATGCAAAACAAGACTGATAAAGGCAGAAAAGGGTGAAGGAGAGCAATTAGTTGTAGAAGAGTAAGGTCCCTGTTTCACAGAAAACAATCATATTGGTGTATGCAACATGAAATGGTGCACTGCAATGGAGAGCTGAATCAAAGTACAGTTCTGTGCAGAGTGCAGTATTTGGATCTAACTTCTAGAATTCCATAAAAAAACATTTTAACAATCCAAATAACATGACCCTACTATTTCTCTGTCTGGTAAACATGAGTTTTAGCTCATTTTAATATTTTCAAGCTGTTTTTGATTTATATATTTTTTTTTTCATGAAATTCTAGAATTTAGATGAAAATACTGCATTCTGCACAGAACTGTACTTTGATTCAGCACTCAAGTGCAGTGCACCATTTCATGTTGCATACACCGAGATGATTGTTTTCTATGACACAGGGACCTTACTCTTCTACAAATAATTGCCCTCCTTCACCCTTTTCTGCCTTTATCAGTCTTGTTTTGCATGACTTAGACATTCCTTTGTTAATCTATTTCCAATTTCAATATAACCATAGCTTTCTACACTTAAAATATTGTTATACATTGATTTCTGGGTAACTAATCAACTCTTTATGATGTTTGCTTAATTTTGTTATACTTTACTAGTTCAAAAATTGAAAGATGGCAAAGAACTTTAGTAACTTGGCAGCAATAATAAAAAATAATGATAAAAGTCCGCCTGTAAGTACTAAAATATGACATATATATTTTTTAATCCTACCATAACTTTGATTGACACATTATCAAATAAAATGGAATCTGTCTGTCACTCCAAACATTCATATGCATTGGCTACATTCAAGAAAAGGAAAAATAATTATCATCAACCTAACCAGGTTTTACTGCCTTTTTCTGATTATTGGGCTATAATGTTTGATAAAATAATTATAATTCAACAAACTGTATTACATAATATTTTTGATTAAATTATCTTTCCAGTGGTATATAGCTTTTATGGTATTACTAAGAAATACATTTGGTGTTATGATCCATCAAACTTCAAAAAAGCATTTTTTCACAAAATCTGTCCACAATTTTGGCCATCACTGTATATATATATATTTATTTACGGCATACTTTCTTGATGGCGGCTAAAAAAAACAGCATTAACCGAAAACAAGCGACTCAACGCCATTTCGAGCGACTCCAGTTCTTCGGTTCGAGTGTACCGTCTATTGGGATTTAGGTTTCAGCCACAGTTTACAAATAATATTAAACGCAGCGGAAGAATTGCAATTTCGATGTGGGACCTCATGTCGGCGCAGGGCATTGCATCTCTGTCATGCATTCGAGATCATCAAGACGCAATATCTTATTGTGACATAGTAGAACACACAATGATATCTGATGGTTTAGAAAACCACTGTCCGGATGGATTTTTTCTCTTCCAACAGGTATATATTGTTATTTGGTAAATAATATTACTAAACAATAAGGTTTTAGAGCATACTACATACAATTATTTATTAATATTATTATTTAAAATATATTAAAAATTATTTATTTTATAGTTTTGCTCATTTTAGATCCTAATTTTTTACTGGTTTATTTTCCAATACATTCCCCCCCCCCCCCCCACCGCTTCAATATTCAAATCCGAATTATCACTGCTTGCTCTAGAATGTTAATTGATTCTTTCATTAAATGAATTAAGAAAATATTTATAAATGCAACTTTCTCTATATGCTATGCCATGTCATTAGAATTAGTTTCGGTTTTAAAGAACAACTAATATTTTTAATCGCAATAAAGTTTCTTTTTATGACAGGTGTGCAGATATAAATCCTTTAATTTGTCATATTTGGCACACATATCATATCGACAGCGATAAAACACGCCTTTCCACCATCTTTACAGAACTGAGTGAAAATTTTCAATAGAAATTTCAATAGAGGCATTAATCAGTTAATTGCAAAATTTCAAATGAACTACCAGAATAGGTTTAATAATAGAATTATTGACACTATTCCGAAGGAGAATGACGGATGTAAATTTATTCAGGTGTCTTTATAACATAGGTTTTGTTTTAGTTTTTCAAATAAATCGGAATAATATAAATCTTGCGAACATATCTCAAAACAAGACACCCCCCCCCCCCCTCTACTTAAAAGCAATGTCGGGATTTATTTTCAGACTAAAAAACAATTTAACTGCGTTTTATTTTTACTTTGATTCCTTACGTTGGTTTATACTATTTTTTTAATCAAAATTTTGTATTTGCCAATATTATTCACCGTTCTGCCAATAAATTTAAAAAAAGAGCGAGTTAAATATATGAAAAATCTGAGAAAAAGCATTATAAAAACACCTTTAAAATTCCAATAACATTTACACATTCTAAAACTATTTTAATTACAACTAATCTTTTATATTTTTTAAATCGGATAACTCAACACTTGTAAACATTCTTTTACCGCATATAACAATAACCGAAACTTATTAAGTGAGTAAAATGGTCATATCGGTAAAACATAATACATTAAAAGAAGTGACTTAATCATTCCGCAGCATTTCAACAATCGAGTACCGAACTTCAATTTGGATACAACCCCTAAAATATGCTCATTATAAAGTAATTAATTTCTCTGAAACTAATCGTACGAATTTCATAAAATTTGGTATCTAGGCATAGTTTGAACTGCAGATTTCAAATATCTTGTCAAATTTGGGTCTTGCTATTGATCCAAATAAAGTTTGGGTGTGTTTTTATATGTAGATGCCCCCCTAAGCAAATTTTATATACATCATTTAAAAGTAGACTTTATTTCCAATCGTTTGGTACCAGTCACTTTCTTCTACAATAATTTGTTGCAGAGTCAGTAGGGGGTGTTCAGTTTTTTTTTCCACGACTGTACGTACGTAATTGTCGCATGTTTTATGGAAGTTAGTACAGAGCATCAACGTTTTAGGTTAAAAGTGTTTTTAACGTGTTCTAATCATTTTTATTAAGGTAAGATATCTGTTTAAAAAGTACCATTTAAATCATATTTATTTAAATTTATCAACGTGACAGATTATTATGGACATATTCTTAAAAATATGACATTAATAAACTTCACTTAAATATGAATTTTAACCTGAAAAACTAATGTACTTTGTTTTCATTTGATGCATTTAACGGAATTGTTTATTAGAAAATTACGCATCATAATCGTAGATATTGCATCATAATAATTTCACTGAATATTTGTGATTATGTATGATTAAGTTCATAATTGTTACATATAACAATTATTAAACTTTCGATTTGCTAGAGACAGTAATTATGATTTCTACTTTTATGAATCTATCTTTAATGCATAAATTTTAAAATAGATCAATACTTAATAGGTCTTGCCTTGAAAGCTAATGCATGCCAACTTCCAAAAATGTGTTTTAATTATAATATCCACATAAATGTTAAACATCACAGAAAGTTTGGTTATATTAGTTACTAATCAAAGAATATCTAACAGTTCTAATTTAGGTCATAATGAATAGAGGAAAGTATATTCAACTAGGTAAATTATATCCAATGGTTGGAGTATCATAGTTGAGATTTTTCCCAACAGAGCGAAAATATGCCGGGACCAGGACTCGAACCTGGGTACTTTAGTTTGCCATACCAACGCTCTCCCTACCGAGCTATCCCAACGATATCCTGGACTGGCATATCTCACTCTAATTTGTTGGACAAGGCTGTGAACTGCAGCGCTAATTTCATTCATCCGAGCTATAACTATAGCATTTACATGACTAATCTTGAAATAGCACGAAAACTCCTGTATACCATGTAATTAGGTCATAATGAATAGAGGAAAGTATAATCAACTAGGTAAATTATATCCAATGGTTGGAGTATCATACTTGAGATTTTTTCCAACAGAGCGAAAATATGCCGGGACCAGGACTCGAACCTGGGTACTTTGGTTTGCCGTACCACCGCTCTCCCTACTGAGCTATCCCAACGATATCCTGGACTGGCATATCTCACTCTAATTTGTTGGACAAGGCTGTGAACTGCAGCGCTAATTTCATTCATCCGAGCTATAACTATAGCATTTACATGACGAATCTTGAAATAGCACGGAAACTCCTGTATACCATGTAATTAGGTCATAATGAATAGAAGAAAGTATATTCAACTAGGTAAATTATATCCAATGGTTGGAGAATCATAGTTGAGATTTTTTCCAACAGAGCGAAAATATGCCGGGACCAGGATTCGAACCTGGGTACTTTGGTTTGCTGTCCAGGATATCGTTGGGATAGCTCAGTAGGGAGAGCGTTGGTACGGCAAACCAAAGTACCCAGGTTCGAGTCCTGGTACCGGCATATTTTCGCTCTGTTGGAAAAAATCTCAACTATGATACACCAACCATTGGATATAGTTCTAATTTATTTACCAAATAAGCACACCAAAGATCTTCTAATAAATATTAATGGATTCAGTCTCATTGCATGTGGATTTGAAAGCTAGTGACTATGGAGTCATATTGGCGTATTCACTGTAATATATATTATTTTCATGTATGAAAATATATCAAGTTTTTCAGAATTATGAATGAGGTTATTTTACTCACCCAAAACCACTTTGCTCTCGAAAATTGGGACATTAAATAACGGGATGGTTTTAAAACATTTGTGCTCTATGATTGGTAATACACATTCCTTTTAAATATGTCGTTCTTTGCATTGATGGATGCGCACTTCTGATTGGTGAGCTTTCGATGACGCAAATTTAAATTTTGTATCATGCAATTTATAAAATAATTACCTATATTAAATCTGCTAAATGAATTTTATTTCGTCAATTAAAATTATAATACAAAATATTATTAAATTTTAATATCGTTTTCATGATATATCTAACTGACATAAGAACGCTCTTATATTATTACAAAAGAAATGATTTATTTTTCATTTAACTGGCATCAGAACGATCAATTTACGGCATATATAATTTCAAATTCTATAATATATGTACAGTTATTTTCTTTTTGCTCATCATATTTTTAGAATTACAAAAGGTTTCATATCAAATATAATTGTTTAATTATTTTGCATAATGCTATACCTTAGAGTCACATGCGTTTGGTAATTTAAAAACGTCGCTAAGTAATTTTTATTCTAATTAACTGGCATTGGCAAATTTATAAATAGATTACAGAACTTTAATAGTATATTGTTTTAAGCTGTTCTGTAAAATGGAAAACGTAATTAGTTTTGGTATATAATAAAGTTGAATGAAATTTTAGTAATTATCTGTGCATTCATTGTTAAGTAGAGTAGCCCGCGAGTTTATTAAATAAATGGTTTAAGTTTATCTAAAGAGTGTAATTTTAAAATGTTTAGATTTAAAGTACTTATTTGTATGATTATATTATTAAATATTATTCTTGAAGTTTTGATTTCATTGTGCTGGTTAAACTTTATGTGGTATGTAATGTTAGAAAAAATTACGTCTACAGATCTAGAAATTTGTATTAGGTAAAAACACCAAAAAACAAACTTCAAAGGTACAGAAATAATTTGGAATTTATGAAATTCATTTTAAAGGAAAGCAATTAAATTGATTGAGTGTATTACATTTAATGTATGTATTTTAAATAAACTCTCAAAATAAAACAGCAAAATGAACGGATTCTAGGTAGTGCCTGGATACTCTCTTTATGAAGGTAGTCTAGGATTAAGTGGATTGTTGAGTTTTTGGTGTGAATATTTTGTCTGGATTCTAACACTTGTGCATGAAAAAGCCACCTATATTCTGTCATGACTTTTACTTCCGCAAATTAGGCCTGAATCTCTCCAAATCTGATTTCCGTGGTTATTTTACGGAAAAATATAATAATTAGGTTTATTTTTCTTGCTGTCTAGTATATACGCTAAGCAAAGCGTGTATTTGGTCCTGTCATGCCACGAATGATATAGTAAGACTAGCGCTTCATAGCTTTGGAACTTGGAGTTTAGATTTTGCCAGGTGCTGACTGCTACTGACGCTCGCCATTTTCTCAGTGTGGAGTTTTGACTAATGCTAAAATGTTACACCTTCATACCGGGTGTCTCAAAAATGACTGATGGAATTTAAAATTCAATAACTTGCAAACGGTTACAGATATTAACAAAATTCTTGCTGGAGGGTTATGTATGATGTGAGGAGTTTTTTTTACTGTGATACTGGATTTTAGTTCGAATTTCAAACAATTGATGGCGTTGACAGCGGTTGGCGCTCATTCGAGGCCGAAGCTGACGCCACTCAGCATTACTACGAAGGAAGGAGATTAAGGGTCTGGAGTGGGTCTCATTCGCCAGTACAAACTTGCTCTTAGGCCCCGATTCTGAACTCATTCGATATGATTTCAATGGAATGGGTTGTTCCTATGGAAATAACAAATTGTTCGATAGTGGTATACAGTTTTCAGAACTGGGCATGAATTTAACAAGCAGGGTTCGAGTTTGCAGGCAATTTTACATTTATGAAGTGTAATTTTCCCGGATAAAATTACTTTTTATGGTCTGAATTAATAAATATTTTATGCATCGTATTTTAAAACTACTAGGTGAAATAAATCATTTTCAATGGTGTACACTCTTTTAAAAGTACTCACTAACAGATTGCGTAGCAAAATAACGAATGAAGATGTGACAGATTCGATTTCTGTGCAGCTCTCACGTACCTGCATTGTCGTCATTTCGTGAAATTTTAAATAAATTTGTAAATTGGTTGGATAAAATTCCCATAAATACTCATAAATGTAAAATAGTCTGCAAACTCGAATACTGCCTTTTATAGTTGTGGCAACCCATTCATCCAGGGTTCTCAAACTGTTGCGCTTGCTCATTCATAATCATGACGTCACAAATGGTAGCTGGCCGCGACGAAAGACATACAGCAATTGGCACGAAACGATGGGCGCGTCGCTTTGCACCAATCGATGGTCGTGGCCAGCCACTATTTTTGACGTCATGAGAATGAATGATCAAGCCCGGTACCTAGTGTGGCCTTGGTGACAACCCATTCAAGCCGATATAGACCAACTTTTATGAGCATATAGACAAACTTTTATGAAAGTCTCAAAAACATAGCTGGAAAATTCTGATAGTAATCGTCGATAGAATAAGCTCGAAATTCGCTGTTCACAAAAGGAAGCAAGAAGATGAGGGGTTGTATCAAATATAGAATGAGAGACACTTCATTATTATTATGTCAACTTTCATAAGCTAGTATATTTGGATACAACCCCTCATCTTTTTGCTTCCTTTTAGGAACAGCGAAATTCGAGCTTATTCTATCAACGATTACTATCAGAATTTTCAAGCTATGTTTTTGAGACTTTCATAAAAGTTGGTCTATACATTTAACTAATATATTATGCACAGTATATTTTGATTGAATTCGAGCATGCGCAGTGTAACAATATTTAGTAAACCTGCTCATTTTTCATACAATTTTTATTTTTTTTTAATTTTGATTGGAAGCTATTATGTACAATTGTGTTTGTCATATTTTCTGAAAATAACTTGTTTTTATATTTAAAACTCTGCGAATTATAAGCAAAAAACTTGGTAAAAATTGGGACTAATTTTATAAAAACGTGAATTGCTCTTCGAGTATACATGCTATCTTCATAAAAATGAACCCAAATTGTTACAATAAGTCACTTAATCTTAATCTACAGTTTGAATGCTTTTTGCAATATTGGTTTTTACAGGGTTATCCGAAAGATATTCGTTTTTCTTCAATTTGTTGACGGCCCCTTATGGGGTTTCGGGAAAAAATCTTCGCGGAAATATATGACGCCAATCATGTTGTTTACACTCCTGCAGTTTCAGGATAATTCCTCATGTATCTTTCCAGATATTTAACAAAACGTCTAAATTCGCAAGTGAACAATCATCATTGGAAATATAGTGTGCATGTCAGATAACTTGGAGAAACATCTCGGTCGCTTGGCGATTGATCCTCGGAAGCTGCTATAACAAAGAAGTACCGATTTAAAAAAAAAATCAAATTACTTAATAAATATTTTTATTAATATATGTATATATATATATATATATATATATATTTAACTTCATAAAATTTGAAAAGGACACAATTCTGCAACGATTATATATATTAAATTTAAAACCAATCGATTATCGATTGGGTAGTTTTGCGCTATTATATGCGGACAGACGAACGTATGTACGTATCAGACGACAGCTACAGGTGCTATGTATTTATATAATTACGAACGTACCTAAAAACTACTCAGAAAAGCTTCTGAAAAACAATGGCAGCAAAATATGTTTTTTTTTTTTTTTTTTTTTTTTTTACAAAATGCAAAAATATATATATTTTTTTATTTTTTGCATCTAAATCTTTCGACAGAATTTAAATAAAGTACATAAATAAATAATAAACATATAAAGGTATGCATTTGCAGGTATTATATTATAAATAAAAAGAGTTTATCAGAAGAATTCAGATACAACATTTGCTAAAGAATCTGTGTATAATTGCAATTCTAGCTTGCAATATGCAGAGAAAAAAAATTTTTGCTCAACTTTTACAATTTTATAAATGAACAAATCAACAACAACAACAAAAAGCACTCAACAAACATTTATTTTATGTGCATGTACATAAATGTATTTAATGAATTTTTTTATCTTGTTCCTCTAAAAAACTTTTTACCACTTAATTTCAAAAAGCTTGTGGAATTAAACAGTCACTCTATTTAACAGATGGATCAATACAGCTAATTTGCGATGAAACAAGACATTAAATTTAAGCCTTCTAATTGTGTTTTTTAATTAAGTTTATCAAGAGGCAAAAGATTTTACTTTCGTAATTATTAAGATGTTTATTATTTCTGTTTGTTTATTATTCTTAAAAGCGAGTTTTTCAATGTTTTAAGTTAACAATATAATAAACTATAACACCTTGGAATAATATATTTCTTTCAAATGCTAAAAGGTGTAAATTAAAAACATAATACAAATTAAAATAACTTTTATTAGGTTGTTTGACATGTATCGGTTCACTCCGAACCATTTTAAAAAACAAATGAGAATATTCTATAATTGCACGGTCTTTGAAGTTATTATTTGGAATATTATCATTTAATTTTCCAGTACTTTTAAAAAATACGCACGTTATCTTTTATTTTTACTTGGTTCTTTATTTTCATATCTGTAACCACGGAGTTTCTTGAGCCACAGTTTCGGTAAATTACAAGATTCAGCATCGTTACATATTGTATTTTTACGTGTTACTATCTCTACGGTTACTTTTATTATGGAGGGATAGTATAAACTGGAGGGAAAAAATTATTTTACTTCCATTGAAATTTATTTGAATGTTTTCTTCTTGACATAGTCTTGCCAGGGCTGTAGTTTTTCTATTATATTTAATATCAGCTATCCAAGAGAAACCATAGAGATAGTAACACGCAAAAATACAATATGTAACGATGCAGCATATTTAACTTACCGAAATTGTGGCTCGAGTTACTCCATGGTTACAGATATGAAAATAAACAACCAAGTAAAAATAAAATATCACGTGCATAATTTTTCAAAAAGTACATGAAAATTAAATGATAGTATAAAGACCGTGCAATTATGGTATGTATAGTCTCATTTGTTTTTGAAATTGGCTGGGAATAAGCCGAAACATGTCAACAACCTAATAAAAGTTATTTTACTGTATATTATGTTGCTAATTTACACCTTTCAGCATTAAAAAGAAGTATGTTTTAAGTTATTTGATTTTTTATGTTAACTAAACAAATTCAAATAATATAATAAAATCAGTTGTTAACGTTAAACTAAAGATGTTATTAATGCTTAAAGTGATAAAACCATTGCAGAAAAAGGCTTAAAAATACCTTTTAATATAAAGATGATATATTTTGTACACTCAAACAGTGATTTTTTCGTGATCGAAATTGATAAATAAACTATTTTTGCTAAGTTTTTGAAAATGATAAACACAAAATATGAGACTACATGTATAATCAAAGCAGTTGCTTAAAATGATTAAACTGTAAACGTGAAAATTATTATTTTACTTGTTGCTTTATAATTTGTATAACAACACGGGCCGAATTTTAATGACGTTTAATTTTATGACGAGAACATATGCCTCTTTTGAATTACGTAAAAATGGGCAAAAGTTGATTTGCAAAGTTAAAAACAATAAGTAAAATACTAATATTTATCATTTTCGATCTTGAAGACGTCGTCGTTTGAGTGTACGAAACATTTAATTTTTATATTGAAAGGTATTTTAAGACTTTTTGTGTAATGTTTTATCACTTAATTACATCTTTAGTTTAAACAAATCCTTTTTAACACGTTATATATATCTAAGTGGCATCTATTTAATAAGTTATTAATGATTCGCTGTAACTTTCAAATTGCGAAAAATCACGAAAATAACAATTCGGCAATTTTTTACTTAAAATGTATTTAGACATCCCTAATATATTCTGATGAAGTTACATCAAAATCCGATTACTATAACAAATATGTGAAAAAGGTTTTGTACTGCAACTATTTTTCTAAAAATGGGTTGCAATATTCAAATTCATTTTTCTTCGATTGTGTTTTGTCGATATATCCACTATGATCAAAATGATAAAACGTTAACATATTACTTTTCAATTGACTTATTCTTCTTATTTTTTTTATAGAATCCCTAAGGTACATTTCATAAAATTAAACATTAGATTTTGAGTAATATGAGTATATATTTTTAATAAAATAGTAAATAAAATGTCATTTTTACAGTATTTTCAAATATGTTATGACAGTTTATTTATATTTTATTAAAAATATTTTGTGAAATCTGACTCCTACCGTTATAGAAGACACTTCTACGAGAAGCATGCACAAAATATTTTTAAAAGTTCAAAATTTTAGGAGAAGTATGACTTTTAAATTTGCTAATATTAAAAAATAGCAATATTTTTTTTTCATATTTTACCATAAAATTTAGTTTTTTTCTTTACTCAAACATTTTCCTTCAAAAAGCATTTAATAATTTGTAAAATATATATTATAAAACACTTAAATTTTAAAAATCTCAAAGGGTACTGAGTATTGTTGCCAGGTCTATTGTCAGAAAAAGTGGGACAGGGAGACAAAAATGTGGGACAGTCATCGGTACACAAAAATGTAACATGCTCTATGAAAATGGAAACTCTCTATAACGGAATCCTGTCTTAAACGTAAAAAGTTCATGCTCCCTACGGAAGGTGATATACAGTTCTACCTGGTAAGACGTAAACTTGTCTAAAACAGAATCTTTATCCAATACTTTTTGATTCTTTCTTAGGAGGTTTTACTGTAGTAAATAAAAATAACAATCTTATTACAGTTATACCTGTGAAAGCGGAATCGCTAGGGACCGTAACAAAATTCTCTTTTGAACAGATGTATGTCTTATTAGATATAAATTGTATAATATCCCGCGCACTGATTCCGCGGGATGAAGCTTGGAATCCCTGGAAATCGGGACGCGCCGCGCAGATCGGGACACTTGGCAACACTAGTACAGAGTTCTCTTAAAATAGAAGTAGAAGCAATATTATAATAAAAGTAACAAAATATAAGTGGAAAGTAGAATATTTTTCTGTAACATATTTCATTCTATTTAGGAAAATTCTGAGTAAAATAACGCTTGGAAAAAATAAGATAATACATTATTATTATTATTTCTGAATTAACAAATTTAATTTTAAATCTAATTTTAACACTAAATATTCCTTCCTTGCATTAAATTAGTTTTAGATGCTTGTCTTATTAGATATAATTGTATAATAATCAAGCGCACTGATTCCACGGGATGAAGCTTGGAATCCCTGGAAATCGGGACGCGCCTCGTAAATCGGGACACTTGGCAACACTAGTACAAAGTTCTCTTAAAATAAAAGTAGAAGCAATGTTTATAATAAAATTAAGAAAATGTAACTGGAAAGTAGAATATTTTTCTGTATCATTTTTCATTATATTTAGGCAAATTCTGAGTAAAATAACGCTTGGAAAAAATAAGATCATACATTATTATTACTAATTTTGAGTTAATAAATTTAATTTTAAATCTAATTTTAACACTAAATATTCCTTCCTTGCATTAAATTAGTTTTAGATGATTGTCTTATTAGATATAATTGTATAATAATCCCGCGCACTGATTCCACGGGATGAAGCTTGGAATCCCTGGAAATCGGGACGCGCCTCGTAAATCGGGACATTTGGCAACACTAGTACAAAGTTCTCTTAAAATAAAAGTAGAAGCAATGTTTATAATAAAATTAAGAAAATGTAACTGGAAAGTAGAATATTTTTCTGTATCATTTTTCATTATATTTAGGTAAATTCTGAGTAAAATAACGCTTGGAAAAAATAAGATAATACATTATTATTACTATTTTTGAGTTAATAAATTTAATTTTAACATAGGAAATGTAATTTTAACACTAAATATTCATATCTTGCATTCAATTAGTTTTAAATTAATCATTTTAACAATACTTTTCATTAATTATAATGTAAAACAAAATATAAAATTTTAACTTAAGTTTTTTTTTCCTGTCATATTTTCTTTAATCCCACATGTAACGATGATGATGAAAGAATGCTTCTTCACCAATGTAAGTTTGTGGACATTTGTCGCGCTACAAGTACAATATTTATTCAAGTAGTCATAGATCATAGTAAAACACATTATTGAACGATATAACAAGAACAATGAAGAGGGATTGACCGATTGTAGGAATTGATATAAGCCAGAAGAACTAGAAAAACATGGTTTTATTCACTGTAAAGGGAACAACAAATGCAATTTTATTAAATCTGAAACTGTAACACACTCATAAAATATAGCGAGCAGAGCTGTCGAACGCGACGCCCACGGACATGATGACGCCCTTTGAATGTTTCGTTGGCACACTTCAAACTGTTTTCTGTTAAGAAATTTTTAAAATATATAAAAATCAATTTTAAAGAATGCTGTCTTTAAAATCATTAGTATGCATTTACATGCTTTTTTTATTATTATTATTACTTAAACGTAAAAACTTCATGCTCCCTACGGAAGGTGATATACAGTTCGACCTGGTACGACGTAAACTTGTCTAAAACAGAATCTTTATCCAATACTTTTTTATTCTTTCTTAGGAGGTTTTACTGTAGTAAATAAAAATAACAATCTTATTACAGTTATACCTGTGAAAGCGGAATCGCTAGGGACCGTAACAAAACTCTCTTTTGAACAGATGTATGTCTTATTAGATACTAGCGGCCCTCCCTCGCTTTGCTTCGGGTTAACCTTGAAAACCTTCATCTCTTTGTGTTTTCTGTAGACCTTTTTAATGTGTACAATAATTAGTACATTATTTTGATAAATCTTGTAGGGTTCAGCCTGCGTTTGCAATGTATAAGCGGAAAAATGAAATTATTTACGACATCACATTAAAAACCTCAAAAATAACAGTATTTCTCCACTATTTAATGGATATACATATAAACCTTCCTCTTGAATCACTCTATCTATTAAAAAAAAACCGCATCAAAATCCGTTGCGTAGTTTTAAAGATTTAAGCGTACATAGGGATATAGGGACAGAAAAAGCGACTTTGTTTTATACTATGTAGTGATAAATTGTATAATATCCCGCGCACTGATTCCGCGGGATGAAGCTTGGAATCCCTGGAAATCGGGACGCGCCTCGTAAATCGGGACACTTGGCAACACTAGTACAGAGTTCTCTTAAAATAAAAGTAGAAGCAATATTATAATAAAAGTAACAAAATGTAAGTGGAAAGTAGAATATTTTTCTGTATCATATTTCATTCGTTGGCACACTTCAAACTGTTTTCTGTTAAGAAATTTTTAAAAAATATAAAAATCAATTTTAAAGAATGCTGTCTTTAAAATCATTAATATGCATTTGCATCTTTTTTTATTATTATTATAGGTGAGATTGAAGTTTCTGGCTGCTGCCCCGACGAAAAATGTTGAAGTAACGCCTTCCAGAAAAATGTAAATCTAAATTTACTACAATTCATACACTTTTTACGTGTAATTACCGTCTCGCAGGATCATTTTGGCTACCACTGTGAGATATACATGCAGCGTATGAAACATGTATGTATTATGTATAGCTACCACTGTATTAGGAGTCATGTGGTTAATGGCGTCCTTCAATAATTGCACCCAAGTGTGGTGCTCCCCTGCTGGACAGGCCTGCTAGAAGCGCAAAAAGGCGAAATAAAAAGTATCGTGGAACAACACGCATTAACCATGAGTCGTACCTCGATGTGTTTAACTGGAGTAAAAGACTGGTTTAAAATGAAAAGTATATATTCGATGCCATACAAAATTATATCCAAAATAATCCTTACATTCGATTCCTCCTACAATTGCTGAACATTTTACTCCCCGAAACAAAAAAATATTTCTTTATAGTAAAGTGCTCAAACGTACGCCCATATCATGTGTCTCATAAGAATGTAGTTTTAGATTCCCTTCGAGCATTGATGGATACTAACACAATGAATTTTGAGTGAAGATGAATAAATGTCGCGGTAAACCTTAAATGAAAAGTAAATTAAAGTCATTAAATCTTTGTTTTACAGCATTGAAAATATAGCTACAAGTCGTATCTCGAGGTGTTCAACTGGAGTAAAAAACGGGCTTAAAATAAAAGGTATATATTCGATGCCATACAAAATTAGATCCAAAATAATCCTTACATTCGATACCTCCTACAACTGCTGAACATTTTACTTTCCGAAACAAAAAAGTATTTCTTCATAGTAAAGTGCTCCAACTGGAGTTGCAAAGACTAGAATAAGCCCGGTTTAAACCTGGGAATAAACCGGGGTTTTTGGGAATAAACCAGGTCTTTTGGGAATAAACCGGGTCTATTTGAAATAAACCTGGGAATAAACCGGTTCTTTGCAACTCTAGCTCCAACGTACGCCCATATCATGTGTCTAATAAGAATGTAGTTTTAGATTCCCTTCGAAAATTGTCGGATACTAACACAATGATTTTTGGCTGGAGATGAATATTGTCGGGGTAAACTTGAAGTGAATTAAAGTCATTAAAACTTTATTTTATAGCATTTAAAATATATGTACAAGTCGTATCTCGAAGTTTTTAACTGGAGAAAAAGACTGGCTTAAAATGAAAAGTATATATTCGATGCCATACAAAATTAGATCCAAAATGATCCTTACATTCGATGCCTCCTACAACTGCTGAACATTTTACTTCCTGAAACAAAAAAAAATATTTCTTTATAGCAAAGTTCTTCAACGTACGCCCATATCACGTGTCTAATAAGAATATAGTTTTAGATAACCTTCGAACATTGATGGATACTAACACAATGATGTTTGATTGAAGATGAATAATTGTCGCGGTAAACTTGAAATGAAAAGTAAATTAAAGTCATTAAACCTTTTTTTACAGCATTGAAAACATATCTACAAGTCGTATCTGGAGGTGTGTAACTGGAGTAATAAACGGGTTTAAAATGAAAAGTATAAATTCGGTGCCATACAAAATTAGATCCAAAATGAACCTTGCATTCCATTCCTCCTACAACTGCTGAACATTTTACTTCCCGAAACAAAAAAATATGTTTCTTTTTTAGTAAAGTGCTCCAACGTACGCCCTCGCCCATATCTTGTGTCTAATAAGAATGTAGTTTTAGATTCCCTTCGAATATTGATGGATACAATGGATCAATGTCACACATTGATGGATCAATGTCACACAATGATTTTTGACTGGAGATGAATAATTGTCGCGGTAAACCTGAAATGAAAATAAATTAAAGTCATTAAAACTTTGTTTTATAGCATTGAAAATATACCTAGAAATACTTTAATCTTCATAAATATTACATTAAAAAACAAAACATTAATGCATGGAAACTTTAAAAAGATATTTATGTCATATTTTTGTGTTAACAGCTGAAGGTCTAGTTAAAAATGTTATTGGAATTACAAGAAATCTTTTGAAAAAAACTACAAAGTTGTATGTTAACTATCTATAAATCAGTCGTTTTATCTTTTCCAAATGTAATAGTATCATTTCAGAAATCGTTTCCTATTATATATTATTCCAGAAAAGAACGTGGTGACATACAAAATTAATAGATACCAAATATCATAACATTGGATACGATCTAATAAGTAGAATAAATTTCTTATTACTTTGCAAATTTCATTATTGTATATTTTAAGCATGATTTTATTGCTAAACATTTATTTCATAATACTTTTATACTAAACTGCCTACCCTACATTAATATTTTAATTTCAAATGTATGTTTTATAAATTAAAATTGTCTTTTAAGCATTTAATAGAAAAAAAATTATATGATATATATCTCCACAAATTTAAATGTGAAAATAATTCATGATACGCAATTTTTTTAACACGAAAAAGTATCGTTTCATTTTACTTATGATGGAAATATATTTAAATTATCATTGAGCTATTCCTCGAAACATTAAAACACATAAAAATATTTTTTTGTGTTAAGCATATTTCATATATAATCACTATACTAATGCATTTATAATAAAATAATGCTTTATAAAATTAATTCATCATTTTTAAATTTTACAGATTTTAAAAATAATTATTTGAGAATTTATTATTCTTATTTAAAAAATTACTGCGGGAAATCAAAAGAAAAGATAAATTGTACTTGTTCGTAATATTTGTCACTAAATATATGCTACTGGCATTTTATAAAAGTGATGTCTGCTGGAACCTAAATGTGACTTATCAATTTATTTATCATAGTAATATCATTTTTATAGCAATGCTTTTACTATTAGTGAATAAGTTAAATAAAATTGCAGCGTAGGTTTCGTAACGTGAACACTTGGAAATATTATCAACAATTTAATATATAAAAATTAAAATGTATCTGTCTGTCAGAACTTCTATACAAATCAACAGTTTGGAAACCAGAATTGCGAAATGTCACGTATTATTAGTGTATTAAAATACGGCCAAAGCAACTTAAGTAAACCGGAATCAAAATAATGTATAGTTAATTTTTAATTAACAAAAAACCAAAAATCTAACAGCCTTTTCCTATCGAATTTAAACATTTTTCGTTATAGAAGTTGCCAACAATTAAAAATCCACAGTAAAATTCTTTCTACAATAATTAATTTTCTCTTGAAAGATTTCCACGTGAAAAATGAAAATGAAATAAAAAGTTTCAACAATTGGGAAAAACATTAATATGACGTCATATTGTTAATAAAACGGAAATTTTCAAAAAACATTTCACAATAATACAAGGAGTATGAGTATGTGTAAGTAGAGAAAGCAGGCTAATATGAAGTCATTAGAGAATCATACAATGAGAGTAATAGAAAAAGCAAGTAGATATGACGTCCGAAGGTTGAATATAACGTCATATGGGTTTGAGGAACGTATTCAATCATGATAAAAACCCGATTATGGAAATATTGACATAGTTTAACATTTTGAAGTTAACTATACAACATGTGTAATTTTGAAATTAATTTTTCTACACACAGATTCTTAAAATCCCGGACAATGCCGGGTACTTCAGATAGTATGCAATTTATTAAAGTTCCAGAAATTACCCTTAGTCTTTTAATAATAATGCATAAAATAATATGGCCGTCTATTTTTATGTCAGAAGAACAAACATAAGTACTCATAATAATTTTAAGCAAAACTATAAAAAATTAGGATGTATTAATAGATTAATATTTGAGATGTATTGCTACATATTTACAACTGTGAACATTAAGCAGATATCATTAGGTTTTTATTTTGTTAAGATTGTAAAAAAAAGTACATTAATAATGTTTTATATTAATTAATTAATTTAATATTAGCTAAACATGCACATCTTAATAGTACATGTTTCCTAAAGCTATCTAATTAAAAAGATGTTAAGAGAAATGTAGACGAAATATTAATGATACAATTAACTGAAAAAGTGAATATTCGTTTCTTTATTATATCGTATTATATTTATGGTCGACATAAAATAAGCTTATTAAAAAAAGATTGTTTTAAACAATAAGATTGATTTTATTGTAACTCAGGTAATTTTATAGTTGAATATTCGTATTTTATATTAAATCAGTTTTAAACGAGTCACATTAATAAATAATTTATTAAGGATGATTCAAAAGATGATTTTAATGACGTTTTCTGTCTAGAATTTTTTCTTTAGAATTATGATTTATAACATTTAATACATATTTACAAACATGTTTACCTTGATAAATGTAATATTAATAAATACAAAAGTAATGTTTGAAAGCTTTTAAAGTGATTTATATCGTACTTCTGTTTTAAAAAATGGAATTATAGTTAATATAGTTAATATTGTTGGAATTACATAGAAACTGATGGAAAAACTACATAACTATTTTTTAAATAACCAAGTATTTATATTATATCAGAAATAGAATAACATAGATTCGGATATCGTTTTCTGTTATATAGAAATACGATGTCACATAAAAAATTAATAGATGCCATATGACATAATATTTGTGTCATTTATTACGCAAAATAATCATATATTTATAATAAATCACTTGGAGATATTTATAATAATATTTTAAGCATGAATGATGGCAACTAAAGCATATCATATTACTTTTATATTAAACCGGGTAGTATACATAAAAGTTCCAATTTCAAAAATGCGTTGCATGAAAAAAAAAATTCTGTTAAGCATTTGACAGAAAAAAATAACATATTTGATACTTAAAGAGTAAATATTAATGGAAAAATAATTCATGCTGCTCAATCGTTCAGAAGTAAAATACTCCGTTCATCTTCCGTCGGTATATTTGATGGAATTAAATTGAAATTGCTTTTGAACTGTTTTATTTAAATATAAAAAGAATACATAAATATTTTTATATAATAAATACATTTCAAGTATAATCATTATATTAATCCGTTTCCAGTAACAAAAAAAAAATGCTTCTATCAAATTATTTGACTACAATCATTATATTAATCCATTTCCAGTAAAAAAAAAAAAAAAAAAAAAATGCTTCTATCAAAAATTATTTGAATATATTCATTATATTAATCCGTTTCCAGTAAAAAAAAAAAAAATCTTCTATCAAATTATTTTAACATTTATGAATTATGTTCCGATTAAAAAGATTAAATTCGCAAATTTATTATTATTATTATTTTTTTTTTACATTATCATTATCAAAAGAAAAACATAAATACTTATAATAAAATATAACACCTTGTAATAGTTTATTACTTTTAAATGCTAAAGGTGTAAAATTAACAACTATAATATAAATTAAAATAACTTTTATTAGTTGTTTTACATGTTTCGACTCTTTCCGAGTCATTTTCAAAAACAAAATGAGAATATTCTAATTAAAGAATATTCTCATTTTGTTTTTGAAAGTGACTCGGAAAGAGTCGAAACATGTAAAACAACTAATAAAAGTTATTTTAATTTATATTATAGCTGTTAATTTTACACCTTTAGCTCTTAAAAGTAATATACATAAATATTTGTACATAATGTTATTTTATATGTTTATGCTTCGAGAACTTTGAAAAGCAATGTTTGCTAGAAATTTAATATTATGTATTTTTTATATAATATAGTAACATTCTTAAAAAAAAAAAAAAAAAAAAAAAAAAAAAAAAAAAAAAAAAGTGTAGTTTTTATGAATGAATGTACTTAAAAATAATCGCTATTTAAATCAGATTCCATAAAGTGAATGTTGGGAAATATTCAAATTAATCTGAAATATATTAATGTTCAGGAAATTACAGTGAAACCTTTTAAAACTTATATATACAACACAATATGCATTTTTGGGCGTATAAGAACAGGCTGAAAACAATCGCAAAAGAAAAATTTTATTGCTTCAGACTTAATATTGCTTGCATTAAGCAGATAGCATTACATTTATATTTTAATTTGTCAAGATAGTCAGGTATTTCTTTAACTATAAATTTGGAAGCAGATGAATTTGGAGAAATTTAAAATTTTATCTTTGTTTTTTAATTCAGTACAAAATAATTCAAATGTTCTATTTCAGGTTTACCTAAACTTTCAGACTTGTGTACCAATAAATCGAGCTTCATAATTTTTCCATACAATCGTTAACTAGTCGTTGGGGGCCACCGTAATTCTTACTCATCATGGATATGCATAATGTAAAATATTAAAATAAAAAATGTGTAAATTACTTATAAAATTCATTGCAATTCGAATAAAATGGTGACTTGATGACGTCATAAACTATAAAGGCTCGATTACTGAATTGCTTAAAAGAAACATCCTTATACCTCCAAAACAATAATTCTATTAACTAGCGGTTTATTGAATCTGGATAAGCGTCTCATTTCCAATTAAAACATATCTCTGAATTGAAATTTGTATGAAATACAGGGTCATGAAAAATCGAAGAGTGTGATAAATAGGATTACAAATATCTTGGCAACTCATTATCCGATCGACTTCATGCTTTACGAAAAATTTGTTATTTTATTGTCTTTTATATTCACTCATTAAAATAAACAATTTCGAAAATTTTTATATACCTTTTATCAGAACGAATATTTCGAGAGTCCGAGAAAAATAGTTCCGGATAATCGAGATTACTGAAATTCAATAAGCTTCTTCCCATTATTACATACTAAGTACATAGCAAATTTCAAGTCTCCATCTCAATTTTTTCGGGAGATAGAGCGTTTACACAGAACACAGACACATACATACAGACATACAGACATATAGGCGGACGGCATTTTTTTTTCTAAAAATATGTTTTTCGGAATCCCCAGTGTCTGAAACGTGTAAATCCGACAAAAAAATTTTTGATTTTCAAAACGATTACAAGATTTGCCCTATACTACGTATGACGGGTAAGTAATAACAGTAATAACATGTAATTATTATTTCACCACATTAATACTGTGATTATCTTCTTTTATGGATATTCAAATAATGAGTAACGCCATGTTTATATTTAAAACAAGATTCATTCATTAAATAATAAGAAATTTTTTATAAAAAAACAAATAATACGGAAAACTGGTAAAGTAAAATATTTCATAGAGATTTTTTAATACTATTTTTGAAGAGAAATCCATAGTATTCGTGACTTGTTATTATATGTTCACATACTTGTCGGCCGGGTTAAGGGTCTCCAAGTCTCAAATCAATTTTCAGTTGTATAATAATTTTCTCTATAAATTTTGCGTACCTGTAGCAGACTATCAGACCTAGCACACGTAGAATAGATTGGGAAACCCTATTTTTGTACTGCATAAGAATTAATTCTATTGTATTTCAATGTATTAATTTTTGTATATATACACTATATGGCCAAAAAACACCTCACACATTCTATTTTAGACTATTTTAGAATATCTAGATAAATTCTTAAAGAAATCCTTTTGGAAGTACAGAAATACAAAGAATACGAGTATGTTAGATCGCATATTTTACAGCGCAGAGAGCAGTTAATGGACCAATCACCAATTAAACGAAGTAATAATATTTTCAATTACCCTGTAAAATGAAATACACGAAATAATCTGTCACTCCAGGACATGACTATGTGGATATTCTACAACACTGTTTAAGTATAGCATTTATATTTATGGAGATTTAAAGCTTTCTTTAAAAAAAAAATTCAATACATTTTCGTAAGTTCTTTGTTTATAGGTTTTCAACCAAATTTAATGCCACTTTCAGAAAATTTGACAAATTACAATAAAAAAGAACATAGTGAGATTTGTATATAAATATATTAAATATTTTATGAAATATGAGCATTTGAATGAAACAAGTTTTAACTGCGCATGCACGAGCGATACCAAAGATTTTTCTTTTCGTGATTTAGTGGTCAACTCTACAGAGAAACTCATATAAAAAGACCAGTCGAATATCGTGGAAATTTAGAAAGATATCGGTAATAAAGTGAGCTGAATTCCAGTTGCTTTATTAAAGTAGTTGGATAAAAAAGAGATTTTCTTCAAATTGTTTTTTTTATGCATTAATTTAGAATAAGTCAATACAGAATGACAATTTGTGTAAAATCCCTTATCATATGGCTACTTTTCGAAAGTAAAAGAGATTCAGCTTGCAATGTTGCCAATTTTTTTTATAAATTTTCAAGATATTCAACTGGTTTTTTTTATATTAGTTGATCTATAGATATGACGTTCAAATGATAGAAAAACAATATTTGGTATATCTCGCGCATGCACAGGAAAATAATATTTCATGCAGCTGCGTACATTTCATTAAATATTTAATATATTTATATTCTAAATTCTAATTGTATTATGTTGTTTCTAATGTATTTTGCCAAAGTTTCTTAAAATACTGCTAAACCCTTCATGCGATAAACAAAGGAAAATGCAACAAATTCTTGAATACTTCATAGAAATCGTTATATCTCCATGCATATACGTGCTAGTCTTACACAAAAAACACAGATAGTGTACAATATCCACATAATCATGTGCTGTAGCTACAGATCATTTTGTGCAATTCATTTTAAAAGGGGCCCAAAAAATTATGTTTTCTTCAATTTATAATCGTAATTGTCATCGTGATTAAATCTTTGTTGAAATGTATGAGATCAAACATATTCTTTAAATTTCTGTAGTTTTAGAAAATTCCGACAAGTATATCTCTAGATATTTAACAAAAGGTGTAAATTCGAAACTGTTCTGTGATTGAATCCATTTGGACACTACACTGTTAACTAGTATTTTAAAAACACAAATTGCACAAATTGTGCTTATTAGTTGCTAAAATCAGTGTAAAAATTGTTTTAAACTCATAAAAGAGCTAAATTCCTACATGTTTCGGCTTTAAACTTAAAGCCATCATCGGGGAAGAGGAACAACACAAACAAACTGTTTGTGTTGTTCCTCTTCCCCGATGATGGCTTTAAGTTTAAAGCCGAAACATGTAGGAATTTAGCTCTTTTATGAGTTTAAAACAATTTTTACACTGATTTTAGCAACTAATAAGCACAATTTGTGCAATTTGTGTTTTTAAAATACTGTTCTGTGATGTTTGGCCATGTAATATATGTATATTGATACGCATATAATTAATAAATATAACAGCAGAGTAAAATAATATATAAATAATTCAAGTTACAAACGTAAATTAATATTCGCAATTAATGATTCGTAGAACAATCAACATACAGTGTAATAATCCTCAATGGAGCATAAGTTTCGCTCTTGAAAGTGAAAAGTATAAAATTTGGAATACACATAAAAATCTAGCCCTTTGTATTGTCTATTTCGAAAAACTGGTAAACTATGCGGATTGTAAAATGTTGTAGAACATTTTCCTAATGCGACAGATACGAAATTTCAATGTAAACTCATAATTTAAACAGGATTTTGTAAACATATCCGTTATGTCCAACAAATATTTATAAGATAACCAATCGTAAACTTCAGAAACAACAGTTTTCCGACATTTACATAAATATCTTTGATGTAAAAATGCTCCTGTAAACTTTGTAATTGTGGTTTCTGATGATTTAGGAAACATATTAGTTTCTTAAAAAGTTTACGAAGACAAGTGAAAATTTTCCATACTTCTGGGTAACTAGAAAAATACGCAGAATCTCCATAGTTTTTCTTCCATATTAAGAAAGTTTTTCCGTAATTGTTTACTATGAACTGGTACAATCCGCTGCATATCGAATTAAATGTCACTCTTAAATTAAATATAAGAATAATTTTAAGGTGCTTTCTGAAAGTTCCAGATATTTAATATTATATTACGAGAGTAATATGAAAACCTTTTAATCTAATATACTTCTTATTCATAATTATTGGAAATAAAATTGAAATTGCAAAATATTTTTTAAACTGAGTATAAAATATTTATTTTTTTTCGCCCTAGGATCTTGAAAATTTCTTGGTCGGTGTTCTTACACTCATAATTTCAGAGGCCGCTTCAGAAAAAATATCAGCGCAAAGGAAAAGTCTGGAGTTTTACTCTGTGGCTCACGGACCAAAAAGGGTCACGCCTACAGTAGTATCTCTATACGGAGACAACAAATTTTTATTCCGATTCAGGGAATTATTTTTATCGCACCATTTATCAGAATTTGTACATTCTACTGTGGTTAACATTGTCATTCGTGGGGCAATTTTTTTTTCTTAATTAAATCATAAGTCAAAGTAAAAGTAACTTAAACTCGTATTTTTTTTTAAATTGTCTTTTAAAAATTATTTAATCTAACTTAAACATACAATTCACGAAAATGTTTTTGCTGTAGGACATCTTGAAAATTTTATAGAAATACTTTCACAAATGTATGACTGTATATGATAATATATGACAATAGTATTAAAACTAGTTCTATATATATATATATATATATATATATATATATATATATATATATATATATAAAGAGGAATAAATAATATTGCAGCATAACTGTTTGATATCTTCAAACGACTCAACAAAATCTCAGATATTGTGCTCAGATATTACCTATCCTTTTTTCCTTTTACAAATTTTGTATTAATAATATACGAAGTGTCTTAGTGATTTTGCCAAAAAAAGATGAATAATTAATATTGAATGTATAACGTATGCATAATTTTTACAATCTTAATAAAATACCGCTTTCATATTTTAAAGAGGTTTCAATACAATGTAATTGATTTTTTAAAGTAAGAAATTTACAAAAATACAGAAACAAAACTTCGTTTTACAATATTCCCTGTTTTGTTTGTTCTTTAATGCATAAAAAAATACATATATAAATGGTTATTCAGCTGTTAAATCAACACCAGACAACTTTAAAACACAGTAATTCTTTTCAAAGTTCTCATAACTCATCCATAAATAAATGTTTTGAACTGAAATGATATGAAGTCTCATGGAATAAAGTCAAAGAGCGGTCTTTTTCACTTTCAATTTTCTTCAAAAATCCCATGTACGTCGTATTGACATAAAAATAATGGGATTTACCGTCGGTTCATATTCTGTCAAACCATTTAAATTTCTTTTTTTTTTAACTATGCTAAATAATGCGACATTTTTACACTTTGTGAAAAATTATTTTTATACTTCAAATAATTGTCACTGCTAGCTATATTTTTAACATAATCCTATCTGTTAAACATATGCCTTATCATATAATATAATTAGAGGAAATCTTGTGTGTGGTTATATATATATATATGCATGTTTTATCTTAAAAATGGCCCTAACGATTTTGACGAAATTTTGTATCTTACAGTTTCGGGGCACCAGAAAACCATTGGGCTAAGTCACATGTTCGAGAAAATTTTATTAGTGGGTCATTTTGGGTCACCATGGGTTAGGTTCAGGGTCAAGCTAATTGTATAAAAAAACGGTTCAAATGATTTTGACTAAATTTTGTATCCTACCATTTTCGGGCACGAGGAGACTGTTGAGGCTGGGTCACATGTTAGAGAACTTTCGATTGGTGGGTCATTTTTTGGGTCAACATGGGTGAAGTTAATTTTATCTAAAAAACAGCTTTAACGATTTTGATTAAATTTTGTATCCTACGTGTTTCGGGCACTAGCAAGTCATTTAGCTTGGTCCCATGTCCGAGAAAATTCGATTAGTGGTTCATTTTTGGGTCACTGTGGGTCAAGCTAATTTTATCTGAAAAACGGGTCAGACTATTTAGACTAAATTTTGCCTCCTGTGGTTTTCTTTAACGAGAAGACTGTTGAGCTAGATCACATGTTCGAGAAATTTCGATTAGTGGATCATTTTGGTCATGGGTCATTATGGTTCAAGCTACTTTAATCTTAAAAACGGCTCAGACGATCTGAAGTAAATTTTGTATTATACGGTTTTTGGGCACGAGAAAATCATTGGGCTGAGTTACATGTTCGAAAAATCCGAATAGTGGGTCATTTTTGGGTCACTGTGGGTCAAGCTAATTTTATCTAAAAACGGCTCAGTCTATTTTGACTAAATTTTGTATCCTACGGGTTTCGAGCAGGAGAAGGCAATTGGACTTGGTCACATGTTCGAGAAAATTTGATTAGTGGGTCATTTTGGTCATGGATCATGATATTTGAACTCAAAGCTAATTTTGACCAAGCATAGCTCAGTCTTCCCTACTCGTGTATATAAATCAATATATGTTTTAGAAAAAACAGTTTAAACAGATGCATTGTAACAATTCGAAGATCCCCAGACGATTTTAAAGCACAACAATTAATTTCAAATTTCGCATCCATAAACATTTTTATCTGAAAGTATGTGGAATAATCGAAGATCAGACCTTTTCACTTTATTTTTCTAAAACAAAACCCTCGTATGCGGTATTGTCATAAAAAGAGTGGGCGTAATTGTGTGTTCGAATAATTGTTGTTACTAGCAAAATTAACATTCATATGTTACGTATTTTTAACATATGCAGTAATCTTATTTGTTGAGCATTAGTTATGTATATCAATAAATATTTATGTTTTAGAACAGCTTAAACAGATGTCAAATAAGAATTTTTGGCCTAAATAATATTTTTATTTGCACTGATATTAATTGCCTAATGATAATTTAAATCTTCTTACAATTTCAATGTATTGTTTATGATCCCTGAACATTAACAAAACAAGACATTTAACCAAAGAGTTCCTATTTGAACCCCTCATTTCTATTTACACTCATAATAATTTGCTAATAATCAACTGAATTTTGGTGACAATTTTAATGTAATGTTTCTGATCGCAGAACAACAACAGAAAAATATTCTTTACAAAGAGAGTTCATATTTTCACATTTCCTTATCGATTGTGCACGCTATGTTTTTATGTATTCAAATTTCAAGCAGCAATGATTGAGTGGTAAATACTGTTGTTGGTTTATGAAGATCTGTGCATTGTGGTTCTGTCATTTCGGTATCTATACTTGAACTACAGGTGGAAGAATATCAAAAAAACATAATTTTAAAGTTTATAAATGTAAAAATGTTATACAGATTTCTTAGACTATTGGGGGGAAGGTGTCGTTTGTTATCTTTCAGATAATAAAAAATCCGCTGAAAAGACAATTTCTTTTCAAAAGCCTGTTAGTGACCAAATGAAGAGTGACCAACTTATCGATATCACATAACGTTCGGCACCCATTCTTTTCAATAAAGCAAAAATGGATATAATGCTGACTGTTTCAAATTGATTAATTGATATTAAGACAATTTCAATTGTTAAATAAATTATTTTGATTCAATTTCTTTTAAGTTTAAGAATTTTAAGGATAAAAATTATAATTTTTTATTTATCAAAAATTTCTCCGCGACATAATTTATGATAGTTTATTCATATTTTTGTTTCAATAAGCGTAATATGTAATATTCCAAGACAGTAATGAATTACTGTCTAATCCATTACATAAACTCCACTTAATATAGCTATTGAAAGTATCACTTTGTTGATTTTTAATTTTTTTCTGCCGATTAATTTATTAAAGTGGCTGCAAAATTTTAAATAATTCCTAGATATTTAAATAGGTTATTCATCCCATAAATTCCAGACAATCGATTTTATAGAAATATAAAATCGATCAAACATTATTGGAGGTAGAGTATTTTAATGAACGTAACTGATGGTTTATTAAAGTCATATTTTTCAAAGAACATTCAACACATTTCAACTTTTTATTACTTAAAGTCTTTTAGAAATATTCATCTCAAGTTCTTAAAAATTTACAGATTTTTATGCTGTGCCTTTTAATCTCAATTGGTTTCTTGCTTGAGGAACTTTAACAGCAACTTACGATAATTTAAAAAAAACACTTCTGTTTTGATAGTTGAAGCAAAAACAACCATAAATACATTCCTGATAACATATCTGCCAACTTGTACGCTTTTTACTTATGATTAAAATTTAAAAATAAACTTTGCCTTATTTAACAAAGTTTATTTGCGATTAAATAAGGCAAAAATTTCTTTTAAATTTTCGTGGTAGTAAAAACGCGTAAAAGTTGGCAGCTGTGTAATAATTATTAGAAGAAAATAAAAACTGTTTTGGATAGATAATTGTGCAGTCAGTATAATATTTGTTCAGAATTATCTATTTAAACGTAGAGGGATATTTTATAAGTGCAAATTTGTATAACTAGAAAGTGAAAAATACGGAAGGTTTAATTTTTCTAGAGATTACAACAGATTTTAAAAACGCTACCATCACTCCCATGTCTCATTCCTGTTTATTTGCTATGTTATCTAAACTTAAGATCAATACTTATCAAGACTTATCTAAATAAAAGTTTTTTTCGACGCCTTGTTTAGGAAAACGCCATAATAAGATAACACTATCTTCTTTAATGAGCTGTAGCGTCAGCAATAATGATTCATGAATGGTGTTTCCAGGCAACTTTTTCTTCATCAACCCTCGTTCTAAGCACAATTTGATGTTAAGAGAGAGTATAAACTGTTAACAAAAATATAATTTTCTATTCGAAACTTCTGCTTATGGCTGATGAGTCGTTGTGCGAATAAGACTTATGCAATGTTTTAGAACACTTCTTTACATCTTGGACTGATTTAGGATTACAACACTAGGATTAGGATTACACAAGTTAGTACATGTATTCGCTTGGACTAGATATCTAATTTGTTGTGAAGTATGTCAAAATGATTTCTCCAAGAATATCTATACGCGTCTGTTTAGGTTAAGTTTTTGACAAATATTATAATAAACAGAAATCGTTAAGTGCATGCGATAGCTCGTAAAATCTTCCAACGTAAAGATCAGAGTTCTAAAGAGTTTCTAAATCCTTTATACACCACGAGACGCATAGTAGTGGTAAAATTGCCCAGATCTAGATAAAAAAAATGGAACAATATGTTCCTAATTCCACTCAACAGTTATTTGTAGAATATGAGATACACTAGAAATGCAAAATGTTCTTTGATATCAGAAAAGGTGAAACGCCTTATTTGGTGACTCCTATTTATCGTCATTTTGGGAGAAAAGTCCAATTCAAATATAAGATAACATAAAATAAGCATGTATAATTGTAAGCACATATCCTTCTACATGTACTTTTGTGATGACAGTAATGTGGCTATATATATATATAATTTTTAACAAAAATCCAAGTAGATTTTAATAACAGGTTATGTGTTTCCGATACAAAAATAATACATACGTACAGTGGTGGCCAAAAGTTTGGATATTTTTTGAAAGTTTCATGTTTTTCAACTTTGTGTGCTTGTAGAATATTTTAAATTTCACTTAAATACAACGTTTATATATCAAATTGAAGGTAATTTAATGTAGAATTTAATAATAAAAATACAGTAATAATAAAAATACAGTATTACCATATCTGTATTACAAAACAAGTTATGCTCATTTTAGTAAAACAAACAAACACAAATCGTTTTGAATAAGGACGTGTTTTGTAATAAAAGCGTACTAGCCAATCACAAACACTGTTCTGAGGACCAATCAAATGTCTGTAACTATAGCTTAGGTTATTTGGATGGTAAAAGAGTTATTGTTGTGGAAATATTTTGCGGAATGATGCATACTAGTACAATTAAATAGAGTATTGCTGTTTTTGAATATTTAAAGTCCTTTTTTTAAATTAAACTCATTTTAAACAATTTCATCAACAAGAAGAACTAATTGGACATCTACAAAAAGAAGCCGAATTATCATATTGAGAGAAAATGGCCTCTCTTATGCTGAAATTGCAAGACAATTTGGTGGTTCAGTGACTTGTTCTGGTGTACGAAAGTTCTGTTTACGTTATGAAAAAACGAAATCAATGGAAAATAAGGCCAAATCAGGCCGAAAAAATGCACAAGTGCTACTGCCGATAGAAAACTTAAACGGCTATGCCTTCAAGATAGAAAAATTTCATCAGATGCCATTAGATGTGAAATGAATGCAGCGGGTATTGCAGTAAGTTCAAGAACAATAAGAAGAAGGTTATCAGGATTTGGACTACAAGCTAGAGTTCCATGGAAAAAAACATATTTAAATCAAAAGCAACGCGAAAAACGAGTTAAATGGGCAAAAAAACACATTAAATGATCAGAAAATCAATGGAAGCAAGTAATCTGGAGCGATGAGAGTAAAATATCGCTCTTTGGTAGTGATGGTAGAAAATGCGTGAGACGTAGAGTAGGAGAAGCACTTCATCATGATTGCATTGAAGCAACTACAAAAAACTAAACAAATGTCATAATTTGGGCATATATGTCTGCAGATGGTGTGGGCCGAATTCAAGTGATTGATGTCATCCTGAATGCCAAAAAATACATCGAAACTGTCCTGGAACTAAAATTGATACCTTCCATCAGGCATTTCTTTCCCAACGACGCACCATTTATTTTTCAGCAGGATTCAGCTCCATGCCACACAGAAAAAGTATGCAAAGCATGGTTTCAAAGTAAAGGCATAGATATATTACCATGGCCAGGAAACAGCCCTGATCTCAATTTTATCTTTCGAATATGTTACATGGTTTAACAAATGATAACTGTGTTTTTCATCTTACAAAGTATCAAACTAAGCATAATGCATTGATTGTAACGTAATTTTGAAGTGTTTAGTTGTGCAGCTAACAATAGTCACAAATAAAAATGCCATTTTCATAATTGGAACATTCCTCATGCCACCACTCTTGGCATTTACAGCACTGGATCTATTCTTCTATTGGTGGGTCACAATGCCGGAAGTTTTCCTTAAACGCTTTTTGAATTTTTTGGGAGGAGGGGGACCAGCGGGGGAGGGGGGAGGTCTTGACCCCGTCGAACGGTATTCTCCTCGTACCGATCGGACGCTTGGAAGTGGAGATACGGACCCCGATAGGGTTTTCTTTCGGGAGATTAGGGAGGGCTTAGCGGATGGCAAAAATGTCTGCCTCTGGTCGCCCCCTTTCGAACGACACCAACCCCGATCCCATGCGCTCCTTAGCCCCAGAGGAGGTAGAAGCGCAAAGTCGTGCAAATAAGCACACAGACAAACGGAAAACAATCAAAGCTTCACATCTGACACAAAAATGGCGATTTCAGCGTCTCTATAGCATTGTTTAACGAACGGCCGATAGGAGAGCCAATAGTGTCCGGTTGATGCTGCCACCTAGCGGAAAATGGAAAAATTAAGACATTCGTCATCTTGCCCCGGTCTCCCCTATATATGTACTAATCATATGTTTGATGTACATGAACGGTTAGCTGTATAACAGGAAAATGAATAAATGATAATATAATGAAACATTACTACATAAAATATTAAAATATACATTAGAATTAAATGGAAGAATATATCGTTAGTCTCACGCTTCAACAGCAATAAAATTTACTCGAAGCATATAGGCGTTAAATGTGATTTAACAGAAAAGAGAACAGATATATATATATCAACAATAACGGAAAGATCATTAATTGATTCGAAATCATTTTTAACTGTACCATCCATCAGAACTAAATTAAATTAAGGAAATATTTTGTTTTTCAAGTACACTATTTTGACTAGTATAAACTATTTATTAAAAAAAATTAGATATTTTTTATGAAGATTTAAAAATAAATTAACTGAGTGCGTTTTGGTATATATTTCTTTTATAGATAATGTTTAAAAATATAGTTAATTTCAAATTAATTAAACATATTCAAGTCTAAACTCTGTACGTTGTTCTGTAGAATCGTAAATTATCCGATATAAAAGAAATAAAATTTCCCTACGATTTTTTATTATAACAAACTTATAAAAACAAATTTCTTCTGCCGAATCCATTTTTGGATAAATCCCGATAGTTCAAAATATTTTCACAAATCAAAAAATGAAATTCCACCAATTTCGAAGATTTTAAAATGTTGTCTTGAATCCTGTTTTTACAGGTTTTTATTGATAAACAGTTGCTTGCTTCTGCTTAAACGCGCAGAATTGCAACTAATGTAGAAGTGAAAACGTTCTCGTGAAACTCTACCCGTTCCTTATATTTTGACATAATTTCTCTTAGAAATTACAAATATAGAAGGACATTTGGCAGTGAATACTGTAAGAAGATTTCTTGAATCAAAGTCTTAAATAACACATGAACCAATTAAAATTATGCCACATTTAGAATATGTAATGGAAATTATAATAGTGAAAAACTGACATCGAACTATAGTTGATTATCTCCTTAAAAGAAAGTGGACGTTGTCACAATAAAATAACTGAATGTTATAGTTCTTCTGTTCTTAAACTAATTGCATGCTCTATAATATTCTCTCCATTTTCATTAACTGATTACACATTTAAGACATTGGATAACAATAAAAATATCAGAATTTTAATATTTCGATAATTTTTAGCTTTCTTCAATATTGTGGTTTTACTGTGTAGATATTCTTTTTTTTATTACATATAGAAAATAACAACAGTGACGTTTTGTGTTTTTAAACAATTGCCATTCAAATGCAGAGTTTAAGTTAAATCAAAAATTTACTCGTAACTGAAATCAGAAATAAAACACTATAATTTTAAACTCATTTCTGTTAGACATGATTTAATATTTGTTTAGTTCATTAATACACCTTTGATATTTTATGATAAAATTCCTGAAGTATATTAGTTTTATATTCTACAACCAGGTCACGTAAAGTTTTCACATATTGTCCTTTCCTTCTGCTTATTGTGTAACTTGGTGAAGGGATCAATTATTTTAGATATATAAGTTTGTAAAGCATCATTTTTTAAAATTGATAAATTGATAAACAGCTTCATAAATACAATTTTATCAGAGTTATGAATATAATAATTTTCTTTTTCATATGTCTGATTTTTTTTTTTAATCTAATATATTTTATAAAAATGTTTTGAAGAAATGAGATAAAATGAAACTTTACTATAATTAGGTAATTCTAGCTTTTGTTACTATCCTTTATTATGTTTTTAAAATGTGTATACATTTGAAATACTTCTTAAAATAAATCTATTGAGCACTTGACATATTAGATTTATTTAAAATATTATCATACAGAGGGTTTTCGCACATTTTTTAAACGATTTCTGGATTGTTTTATAAATGTTTAAAATGTGATTATTAAATATTTTAAATAAACTATCTGATATTTTGCGTATTCTGCTTTCAATGATATACTGTATATCTTTATACAGTTTTGTGAACACTTATTTTGTCACCTTTTTTAGAATACTTTGAAGCGCACTTTTTGGAACAGTTTGTAAAATACTTCTGACAACACTTCTTTTGTTAAGCACACTTTCTAGCTCACACTTTGAAAGCTATGATTTCACAAGTGTGCCCAAATGTGCTCCCAATTCGTTCTCAAATGTGTTCCCAAGTTTAGATTTAACAGATATTCTCAGCAGAAAACTTTCGGTACACTTTCAGAACACTTTCTTTATAGCGGAGCATATTCGGAACACATTAAGGGAACACAAACAGTACACATTAAGGTAACTGGAACATTTTTTTTGAATGAAAGTGTTCCAAATGCGTTCCCAATGTGTGCTGGGAATCTGCAGTGTAGAAGCTTTTTTGTAAAATTTACACTGGTATTGCTTCCCATGCTTATTTAAAAACTTTCCAGAGTTCATCATTCGTGGTGTGTATCTGTTCACTAGATCAAATACACAGTAAATCACTAGTGAAATGTCAAGTGACTGCTTAGGAATATGTTGAAAGGTATAAATGCAAAACCTGTGAGACTTTTTTTATTCAACAAATACAGTGGTAGTTTTTAAAGTATGAGCGGTGGCTTTGTTTTGGTGAAGTTTCACTCTTTGAAAGACGTTGAAATAAAGAAAAATAGAATTTGGTCTGTAACTATCGGACGTAACAAGTTCTCTTAATAGCATGATGAATTGATTGTAACATTTTTGTCCAATCTTAATTTTATTTTTCAAATTATAAGAGACCTTTGCGACAGTCATAAATCCTTATCTGAAATAGAGTCTTTATTGTTTTATTTATTTTTTATTTAGTTTTTTTACTATGTATAAGGTACTGATAGCTACGGATCGATTAATAGTGATTTAATAGTGATGTTTATTTTGCACTTAGAAATTTTTATACTATGCTTTTTACAAGCATTTTAAATTTCCGAATAAGAATATTTCTCTTCGGAAAACAATAAAACGTAACTTTATATTCACAGATTGTTAGCATGCGCCATCTTGAAAGAAGAATAAATTTCAAAGCATCAGAAGATAATATGAATTACAAATAATAAGCGGAGGAATATTGTTTGCACATATTTTAAAAATGTTACACTATTTAAAACATAATGCTATTTATATATATATATATTACTGGGGAGCGTTATAACATGCTTAGGACTTGCATAACTCCAATTGTTTATTTACAGCGACACACAAACGATTTCTTTTATATTGCTGTCTATGAGCAATAAAAGCTGTATGTGGTATGCGTTTCTACATTTCACAAAATGTCTGCGTACTACGTGGCATCTATAAAATTTATAGATCATATACAAGACTACACAAAATAATTCGTAAGCATTACTGTGTATGGACATAATAACTTACTTAAAGTTGATTCTTTTTAATTATGTGTTTTTCAACTGAATTTTATCTAGCAGTCTAAGAGAAGTTTGTAGAATAAGCTCATATACCAGTCAATGCAAATAACCGTATATATTGCAGTCTATGGGTGATAATTTTCGAAAGTAGGTTTTCAGTTGTGCTGTGCATTTTTTTTCTCTATTAAATTTTAGTTTAATGTGAGAAGTGTATAAAACTTTGTAGATAATAAAGAGGATTGTAACAAATTAATCAACTGCATTTTCGTCTATTGCTGGAAATTGCTGAAGATGAATTTTCGAATGTGTTATCCGCTGTGTAACCAAGTTAATTTTCCAACACAAGTTAGTGTATATACAGATCTATAGGTCATATATACAGATGCACAAAATAATTCCAGTAGTATTTTGGAGATAGTAATTGCTGAAATATCATGTCATCTTTTTAATGGTGAAGTTCCGTTGCAATATTCTGGAAGTATTGGAAAGTATTTCAATGTCTATGCTTGACGGACGCGTGATTTTTCTTTTCTGTTTACATAGCGAAAAGTTATCGTTTATAAATTAATCATTATTTTAGGACATTTAAACTTAAATCAAATTCTGTTAACTCAAAAATCTAATGAGAAGATGCTGATTTAGGGTAACTTGGTGTGAGATGCCGTATTGGACAAGATGCCGTGTCACGTGATTTTCCTATGCGCAGGAGCTGTAGGGAAACGTCACTCAGTCGTGTGGAAGAGGCTTCCCTACTGATACATAAATTCCGGTTTGCGTTGTCTTATTTAAATAGTGCTTTTTTATTACTATATTTCGTCATAACAACTTTGGCAATTGTCCAAAATCTTTTACGCTTTTTATTTATGCATTTCCTATGTTGTTGGCCGTCTTACACCAAGATTGGGGTAAGATGCCGAAATGCAAGCATGTACAAAATCAAAATTTTTGATGCTTTCAATGACATTTGTAAAATGGAATACAGTTTTAAATCATACATAAATGCATCAGCTGTAACGAGAAATGAATTAATAACAAATAAAAACAACAGGTGATTTTATAAAAAATTAAATCAAAAACTACGACATTCTCACCCAACGTACCCTATATGTTTTTTCTAAATATTTAACATTAGGATTTTTATAATTAGATATTATAAAATGTCTTATTAAATAATTATTTACACTATAAATATTCATGATTAAAATCTATTTCCAGTTAATTTAAAATTTTGGAAAATATCCAAAAGAATTCGTAAGGAAATGTACGTTAATGAAAAACTTCAAGGCATTCATTTTTCTCTGATGGTAATATATTTTCATTTAAAATTGTTCATTTTTAAACATGTACAAATATTTCAAATTACAGCTTAATTTATCACTGTTACAACATTTATGCAAACAGATTACTTTTTTTTTTTTAATACAGGTGTTGTTTTTTTAAGTAAACACATATTGTAATATAAACTCTTTTTTTTTTAACTTATATTTTTTAAAATGCTTTATTTTTATTCCTGATGTGAAATAAATTTTACAATGCTTTGCATACAATCGTTAATCTTGAATAAAATTTAAAAAAATGACCATAATAATAACACTTTTCTTTGAAAAGAAATGTTTGCTAAGAGTTATAATTTTATTTTTTTTTATATTACTACCAATAAATGGAAGCAAGATGATAAAAAATAATGTAAATTCCGCGTTTTTGATTTCTTAAATAATTTTCAATATTTTATAATTACCACATATTTTAGAATATAAGGCTACCAGCTTAAAAGTTGAGGTGTTGGTCAAACTTTTGTGGCTTTAGCATATACTTGTCGTATAAGAAGATATCCAAATTATTAACTGTTTGTTTAGGAATTATTTACTTTGGGTGATTTTTTTTAGTAATTAATGAATCAAATTAATAAAAATATCGATATTCCCACACGAACACACACGCGTGTCTGTTTGTGTGCTTGTGTCTGAGTAGAGATTTTTAAGAGTAAACTCAGAGATTTTAAATATTTTAACATTTTTAGTACTTCGAAATTAAAATGCATGGTCCAATTATCTTCCAAGCTAACCAGGAAACCATGCCATAGTGTAACAATGAAAAAAAATTAAGTAAGCAGCAATCGAAAGAGCATAGTGAAATGTGTTTTTTTAACGCATAAATCATTTGCCTCGTCTGCTTGTTATCGAGATATAAAGTCTTAAAATTTGCTAATTTATTTGTGTAATTTAGGGAGAAAAGGCGTGGTTCTGATTCAGAATTTTTAATAATCAGATTAATATAAAATACAAAACATATTTAGATATAGTAATATGAAAATGAACGAAGCCCGCAAAAAAAATGTTATTGACATATATGATACTGGCCCAAAAAATGAAGCATAGAAAATAGTTGCACCAAGAAAATTTCATGTACTTAATTATAGTGCAATGATTGCAATGGCCTACATTCAGCGAAAAACAAAATTGCAAGGGTGTTTTAAATGGAAGTGATCCAGTTTGCACAAGCATACCGCGGTCCCTTTTATTAAGGTCTTTTAAAAAAATTACAATCTTCAGCCGAAGCTGGATCCGCCATTAAATGCAACAAGGGCGGGTTTGAAAGTTTAGGAAAAATACAAACTGTGGTCCAAAAACCAGGTCATATATAAGCAGGCCCTTCCAGGGAAGGCCCCTTTACGCGACAGTTAGCAGGGACTGGGTAGTAGTTGTGCATTGGGCATGGCAGCTCATGACTATTAGGTAAGGTTAAAGAGTTCTGTCAGAAAAATATAGATTTTATGTAGTTATCTGTTAAGGGTGACATCATTACTTTTAAAAAATAAATTACGCTGGGTGGAAACAACTTTTGATGCTGCAGTAGTTGCAACTACCAGATTGTAGAACCTCTTTCCAATAGACGACTACTAGGTAAGGTTACAGGGTCTTGTCAGAAAAAAATTTATTTTATGTAGCTTTCTGTTAAGGGTGACATCATTACTGTTATAAAAAATTATGCTGGGTGGAACCAACTTTTGATGCTGCAATAGCTGCAACCACAAGATTGTAGAACCCCTTTCCAATAGACGACTACTAGGTAAGGTTACAGAGTCTTGTCAGAAAAATATAGATTTTATGTAGCTTTCTGTTAAGGGTGACATCATTACTGTTAAAAATTTTGCGGTGGGTGGAACCAACTTTTCATGATGCAGTAGCTGCAGCCACAAGATTTTGGAACCTCTTTCCAATATTTGGAGGTATGGTTCAACCGAAGCTCCAAATGATGGATACGGATTACATAATCTTTTGGTTCCAGTTACTGCAACACTAAAAGGTGTGTCAACCCACCACAAAATTTTTAACAGTATGAGGAGATCTCGTTTCAGACCTATTTAAAAACATTCTTAGTTTGTAAAACGAATTAATTTTTTAGAACATGATAAAGTGTATAAGGATTATTTCTAAATTGTATTACTGACAATCAAAGTATTAAATGAATTTTATAGCGAGTTTCTTTAAGTTTTATTTTAAAATATCACCAGAGTGTAAAGTATACAATTTAACAATAAACTGTAAATAATTTAACAAAATACATATAATTTCGAAATTTTTAACTTCTTTTAAAAATTTTAATAAGCATTATTTCCATATGATGTTTAAATCTAATTTATTATTTAATACATATTTTAAATTTTATAAACTATTTTTAAATAACTTAAAATTTTTCCAATCTGAAAAAAGTGAAACAAACTAAAAATATTATACATATATATTTAAACTCACACACACAGAAATAATGCTACAATGTAAGTCATTCTTGCAGAAAATAAATTCACTAAATTTAAGCGAGCTACACGTATGAGGTCACATTCAAATTCATAATTTAGCATAATGAGCTCACTATATTATCTAATCGAATATTTTGGTCGTATAAATTGTAATACAGTTTTGATTACTAGAAAATTTCAGGTACTAATAATAAAGTTTTATTTTTAACACTTTACAACCTAGTTGAAAAGTGTTTATGACTTCGGTTTGTCAGCCGTATGGCCGTCTGCCGTCTGCCGTCTGTCCGTTCTCTAACTCCCGTAAATATGCTCGGATTGCGCTGCAATTTTTATATGTTATTGTCGTTATCTATAGCATGTTCCCTATTTCAACTGAAGTGTGTAGCACTTATAGTTTTTTTACAGGGACACTCAAAAGAATTCCGTTACATTACGGTCAATGGGGAAAAAGTTTGTTTTTGCGGTGTATTTTAATGATGTTACACGATTTCAAACACATTGTAATTGATATATATCACTAAGGTGCATTACAAGAAGCTTAATATGGAATAGGGTGTGCATAGCACTTATACTTACTTTACAGAGACAGTCAAAAGAATTCCGTTACATTACGGCTATGGAGAAAAATCGTTTGCGGTTTATTTAAATAATGTTTCACTATTTTAAACGCATTGAAATTTATATATATCACTAAGGTGCATTACAAGAGGCTTACTACAGAATATTGCGTGTATAGCAGTCATCGTTCATTTACAGGGACACACAAAAGAATTCTCTACTGTCTGTTAACAATAATTCCTGGAAATGTGTTTTAAGTTGCTGAACGTGATTTTAAATTTAACTCACTTTTTGTCTGTTACTTGGTGTCTATAAATTCTGTATTTCATTTACAGGGCAACACAAAAGTTCGCGAACACATTATTGAAAGAAACTCCAGAAGGAGAATTTTAAACTGTGCTACGCGTTTCCTAACTAAACTAAAATTTATTAAATATATTATGCGAATATGTTTTCCAAATTGTTTACTTAGATGCTATCTTTCAGCTTATTAAACGGTAATGATTTGTAAAATTATTTTGTAAGCGTTGGAAAGTGTTACATAATCTATGCTTGAAGCATGATTTTTCGTTCTTGTTTCTATACCAAATACAATCAATCAATAAATTAATTATTAACTTGAACCAGTTTTTAAATTTAATGAACGTATTAGAAAATAACTTAATAAGAACTTTTAATGTTAATTCTTCATATTGGCTGTCTCTTTATCTATATCTTCATCCTAAATTTATATTTTAGATTTCATAATAAAAGAGACAATTATTGTGTATATTTTAAGACGAAATATGTATGACAAAAATCTCTTATCTTAAAACGGACTAATAAAAGATGCAAAGAATCTTATGCAACACATTTTATTTAAAAATAAATTATTACATAAACGTAACCGAGAAATACGCAAGAGTTTACATCGAGGTTAATAAGATTAAATAAGATAAATAAGATACATTACACATACGTTAACATGAAAAATTACAAAAGCCTACGTTCGTTTTGTACATATTGCATTTTCTAAAATCATTGAATAAAGATAAATTATATTTACTTCTAATGTGCTTACCACACTTTATAATATAATCCTCTGTTTTAAATAAAATATAATATGTTTTACTATATTAGCAACATTTAGGTGGTAATGTTTAGAGAGAAGTTTTTTTTTTTGTTTATTTGTTTGTTTTCAAGTTGAAAATTTTCATTTTTAGATAATATAATAAACGGTATGAATTTTCAAAGGCAGGGTAATTGCTAAAATTAATTCTGTGTTTATCACTTATAAATAAATCCACTGAGTTAAAGCATTATTAAAGAAATTCGGTGTAGATTAAATTAATTCAATAAGAAAAAAAAAAGTGTAAATAAAATAATTTTGTGGTGATATTTACTTTGTAAATAAATAAGTAATTATAAACACTGAAGTCAGAGGCAGATCCAGCCTTCCATTTAGAGGGAGGGGGGTTTTGATGTAGAATGTTATTATTGTATGGGTGATTATAGAAGCTCTGCGATTTCAGGATGAGGTCAAATTGCAGAATACTTTCAAGAAGCCGAAAAAAAAGTAGTAGTTAGTTATGAGCAGGGATTTACAATTTTTTTTAAAAATCTGGTAGCCAGAAAAAAATACTAGTCGCCAGTAAAAAACATTTACCCCCCTCCCTCTTCCCGCTCATTGATAAAAAAAAAAAACACAAGAGTTTTTTTATGAATTAATTACGAAGAAATAATAACAAACATAGTGTTTAGAATTATTAATTACATAGTTTAGAATAGTACATAATTTAGAAAGATAATATAAACTATGTTTTCTAATGAAACTTATAAAATTTATAATCACTTATAACTTATAACTTGATAACTTATATAAACACAAAAATCAGATTTGAAACGTAAAAAAACTCGAACATTTTTTAGCATAGTATCCAATGTTAGATGCCACAGAGACTGGATTGACACTATTTCTTACTGTTTTATTGAAATATCTTATCTCCCCAACATTCTAATCATGTGACATATACTAGCTGGCTATAGCTGAAAAAAATGGTGTTTTCTGTGCCTGAGTTGTAAAATGACTTTTAAATTTAGTTCTTTCATTAAAAGTACGAGAGATTAGGAAGATCACTACTTGTCGCGCACGAGTACGGGTTGGGGGGGGGAGAAAAAATGCCATTTGTGCTCATTTCTTATGTCATTTTTTTTATAGAAATCACCCCGAAAATTCAAATCATTTTGGTCGCCAGATCAAAAAAAATTGGTAGTCAGTTGCGACCTGGCGACCGCATTTGTTAAGCACTGGTCATGAGGATTGTGTAAAAGAATGTTCGTCTCAATATTAAATATCCAAATCCCTTTTCATTAAACATTGGATTCGATAACCAGGTTTGTAATTACATTAATATCACTGGAGAGGAGGTTCGTAGTTTTAAGAGATGATTACAATGAAAGCAGAGGAGGGACTGGTGAAAAAATTCCTCAAACACATTTTACAATTTTTATTTTTTGTGTGCGGTTTCTTCACTTTACCGCCAATGCTCTGTGAATTTCGCGAGAGGCATGCAAAAGAACAAAGTATTTTGTAGAATAAAATGCGTTATCTGAAGAAGTGGACTTCCCGGCAAAAGTTCATGGGAAACAGGAGTTGTACTATTTTCTGGTTAAAGAGGTGCAGACAGGAGCATGAATTGGAATGCATGTACGATAGAACATAGACACTATGCGCTAAATTTAGATGAAGTTACACATATACGGTCAAATTCGTTAGTGAAAATACAGCCTGGACATAAGTATGGACGTAGAGCTATTATTATTATATTTATTTTTACGAATGCCGGCTGGCGTGCAAAAAGAGGCAGAGAACATCGAGGTGTACAGTACAGGTGTGATTACATTATTCTTTTATTTTTGCAGGCTGAGAAATGAAATTGAAGGAGAAAAAGGTGTAAATGGAAAAATAAAGTGCAACCGCACCAAAGTAGATATTAAAATCTGATAGAAAAAAAATGTGGGTAAGTGTGATCGAAGATCGCTCAAAGGGTTTCGTTTAATATTTCTTTCAAAACACTTTATCCTTTCTTTAATAAATTCAAACAAATTTCATTTAGCAAAAAAAAAAAAAAAAAAAAAAAAAAAAAAACATGTTTTTTATAAAGTAAAGATTTACCGGCCTATTTTTTCGTTTTTTCGAATATCTAAACCAGCCCGCTATTATATTCTGTCATATCCGTTATACGGACTAAATGCGGTATTTAACAAAATAATTTCAAAATTAAACAAATTGTACACCTTCAAAATGTTAAAATATGCAAATATATCCATAATCGGATTTTTATCACGATTCAATATGTTTCTCAGACTCATATTTACTATTCTCTATTACTCATATTGATACTAGCTTTATATTATTCTCAAACATCTTAAAAATTTGTTAAACTTCCAATATGACGTCAGATTTTCTTTTTAATTCTCTAATGACGTGTAATTAATCTGCTTTGTTTACATACACATACCCATACTCCTTGTACTATTTTGAAATCTTTCAGTTTTATTACCGCTATGACGTCAATCAATTTTATTTCATATTTATCTTTTTTTCAGCTGGTGAAACTTTTTATTTTATTTTTATTTTTCACGTGGAAATCATCTGATAGAAAATTAATTATTGTGGAAAGAATTTCATCGTGGATTTTTAATTTTTGGCATCTGCTATGACGAAAAATGTTTAAATTTAATAGGAAAAGGCTGTTAGAATTTTGGTTTTTTATCTCTATTTATTAAAATAATACGAATTTTTCAAATTTTAATATTTTGAGCTCTTCATAGCTGTTATTCTGTTATATACACAAAGTTTCAACTCTGTAAGTTACATAGTTTTTGAGAATGGCTCTGTGGCAGATAGACAACGCAGCGGGAGTAATAGGGTTTCGTGAGATGAACGAAACCCTAAAAAGAAAGAAAGTTAGAATAAAAATATTTTTTCAGAACGAATACCGGCTGGCGTGCAAATAGAAGCACAGAACATCACAGTTTACAGGTGTGATTACATTCTTCTTTTATTTTTGCAGGCTGTGAAATGAGACTGAATGAGAAAAATGCGTAAATGAGAAAATGAAGTGCAACCACACCAAAGCAGATATTAAAATCTGATAGACAGAATAAGAAAATGAAAAAAGTTAGAACAAAAATAATTTTTAACGGTTGATAAAAACAGAAAAATTTAAATAAAGTAAATACATTTTGAAATTAGAGGAAAATGATGAAAAAAATGGTGTTTTCTGTGCCTGAGTTGGAAAATGCCTTTCAAATTTAGCTCTTCCATTAAAAGTACGAGAGATGAGGAAGATCACTACTTGTCGCGCACGAGTAGGGGTGGGGGGGGAGAAAAAATGCCATTTGTGCTCATTTCTTATGTCATTTTTTTTTTTTTTTTTTACAGAAATCACACCGAAAATTTAAATCATTTTGGTCGCCAGATCAAAATTCTTGGTAGTCAGTGGCGACCTGGCGAATATGTAATGAGGAATGCCATTACATCATGACTCTTTTTTTAGGAAAATGTGTGTGTGGGGGGGGGGGGGACACATGTCTTCATTATTTATTTGAATATCTTAAATCCAAATTGATTATTTTCTGACATATACCCGAATTCACTTTCATTCATAAATAGAGGAAATTTGCAGTCATATTCGTAACTGTATAAAATTTGCACGTTTTACTCAGACACCAACAAATCAGTTTCCCACTTTCTTAATAAAGCAAATAATCTTACAGAAATTGTTCTCGAAGTTCACATTTTAAACCTGTTTTTCGGGTTCGACAGTCATTGGATACAATTCAAGATTTAATACATTTATTAAAAAAAATTTTTTTAAGGGTGTCTGATTGTTTGGTGCTTGAACAATACTATCAGCAATTTTCATTGTATAAAATTAACGCCGTCATTTTATTAGAAAGATTAAAATTTTTTAAATGGAAAAAAAAAGAAAAAAAAATGAAAACACTTTTAATAGATATTTATATTTAAAAAAAATGTATTATTCTACAGAAATGTTCTCTTTTTATGTAAGGATTCTGATTAATTCTGTGTTTAGCGACCCCCATGGATCCATACTTGGCTGAAGTTATATTAACTACACCACCACCTTAAATATACAAATTCAAGGATTGTATTTTGTTTAATTTCCGGTTTTAATTTAAATTTCGAAAAATTTCCGGGCCAGGATTCTAACCTGCGATCTCTTGCCTGAATCTTCTAGTGCTCTATCTGAGCCATCCCGGTCGAATCTGAAGGGCCTAGTTCATCCAGTTAACCTTATTAATCATAGCACCTGGTCTGATATCTGAATCAACTCAACAGAATAAATCTCAGGTAATTTGGAGCACCAGTAAACGCTGGATACTTGATTACACCAGATTAATTTTTAACACCTAATTAGTTCTTCCAGATTCAACCGGGATGACTCAAATGGTAGAGCACTGGCAGCTTCAGCCAAGAGATCCCAAGTTTGAATCGTGGCCCGGACATTTCCCCTCCAGTTGAAAAATTACAACCCATACTATAAATATACATTTTTTTTTTCAATTCATTTTCAAATAATATATTATTGTAGTCTCCGTTTTTTTTAACAGAGGTCGATTTATAAAAGTTTCAATTTTATTATTAACTTTAAACTTGCATAATTCCTACCATAATTGACCGAAAGCTTTCCCATTTGATATCCAAAATTTACTGAAGAATACAAATGTGATGTCAAAATTTGGTGTTAGTATTGAAATGTTTAAAATATAAAATATATATAGATAATATATAACCATGTCTATACCCACTAAGCAAAACCTACTAAGCAAAATTTAAGTATTGCATTAATTAGTAGACATTATTGCTAATCGATTGGTGCTAGTTATATTTTTATATGATGATTTGTTGTAGAGTTAACTGGGGATGAATATTTAACGAGGATATGTTTGCTATGGTATATGACTTGTTTGTTATGAGATTCAAGTAACTGGCAATTAGTTCCATAATTTCTATTCTTAATTACTTATAACTTTGATTTATATTTTGAATAAGTTTCAATTTAAAACAATTACTCTTACTTTCAGACATTTGATTTCATTATATTTCATTGCTGTTGTTTTGCTTGATTATTTAATTAATCGTAAACTTTGCTTTTAATAAAATTAGTTATATTCCCTACACATTAAAACAGCCTAATATTGTTTGATTCCATTTAGGAGACTGAGGGATCCAACTTAGGCTACCAGTCGCTGAATTTGGACCACTTTTGACAAAAGTTTAAAAAAAACAACAAAAAACTTAAGATTTTCAAAAAGAAACTGTTCTAAAGATTTATTTAGTTTGTAGATGAGTAGACTGACTACGTGTAGTGATATTTTGCAGATATTCCAAACATGAAGTGAGTTACACCTAAAAATATGTGAAGTGGTCCAAATTCGGCTGCTCTCCCCCATAACCAAGTTCTGTAGGGTGTGTTCTTAGGATTTTGGATACATAAAAACATCCAATGTGACCATGCTCCTTCCCTGTATGTGCCGTCTCCATACATTGAACCCCATGTTATATCAGAAGTTCAATTACCTACATTTTAACAAATTTGGGAAAAGGTATTTCATACAAATAATAAATAGTGAAATCGTTTAGTGGTTGATAAGTGGTTGATAAATGTGGTTTAATTCATACGACTATTATTTACATTATATTCTTTTTTAAAGAGAATCTAAACATAAAATCATTAAATTTATACAAGCATAACAAAGATATTTGTTATTAGTTCGGATAGCAGATGATATCTCCTTATATTCTTTTCTGTCTTTTCTTTTTAACAATATGGGGTAATTTAGCTACCATCATTACCAACATTTCATTAAAAATTACAAAAAAGAGTGAATATCTCGGAAATTAGTTTAAATTACATCAATAATTATGACATTCACGAATGATTACGAATAGCTAGTGTTATTTTCAAGCATTTATTTGAAGGCATATTTGTGAAATAGCGACACAGTCAAATTTTATTATAGTAGATACACAGGGAAACTAAAATTAAAATATGCTAATTAATAAAAACAGTTGATATTAAGCCAAAGTAGTTTTCTTCGGTTGTATTATTTTAATATAGTTTGGAACCTTAAGTTTCTAAAATTACATTTTTCTGTTCACTAAAAAAATTCTCACTAAAAAAACTCACTATGAAATTCACACTCTCTCTATTCACTATGAAAACTCCCATCAAAATAACGTAACGTCCCATCAAGTAACGTAATAAGGTATTAAGTATACTAAAAAAAATATAACAATTTATTTTTAACAAATATTTACAACCTTTTTCTCGATAGCTTTCTAAAAGAAAATATGTAAACTATGTTATTTTTTTTCTGAGAAAACTTTTTTATCTGAACATAAAGTGAAATCTTCCTTCTTATTAAAAATTTATCACAACAGTCTTATGTTTGAAATTTTTTTAGGATCAATTTATTAAAAAAATAAATTTTACACCTTAAAAATATATTTATAAAGAATTGGGAAATAGATAGTACTTTGATTTCATGTAAGGTTATACAAAATTAACGTATAAAAGTTAAATATTTGATAAAGCTGCACCGAAATTACTTATAAAATAGCACATAAAATGTGTAAATAATAGGGGCTTTTTTTATTAGTTTTGTTATCTTTAAAAAATTTAGTGTTCAACGCTTATGTGGGATTTAAATAAAATCCCTTGCTAAAATCTGGATTATAGAGATTGTTTAACACTGTATAGAGGAAAAAAATCTGTTCATATAATAATTTGAAGGTCTTTTAGTAATCATCCGAAATTTGAGTATTAATATTAAAAGCGATTGCTAAAATATTTTTTTTTAATTAAACCTTAATTAATGTTTTTATAATAATTTTTTTTAATTAATATTTTTCTGCAGCGCTGTTAATGAATGATACGTATTGTCAACATAATAATTTGTCCAATAATTTACAGCTTCTTTACCTCTAATAAGGTTATTAGTTTTAGGTAGCTTTCATTACAAAAAGCTATCTATTGCAACCGTTCGGAGGAAAGCAGTTACAAAAAATTTTGGTATGTTTTCACCGATCATGACCCACAGACCCCAAAATCATCCTCCGTTCAAATGTGGATTTATATAAATATATATATATGACATTTGTCATGCTGTAACTCTCTTATTTATGAACCAATTTGAACGTGACTGAGTATGTGTATTAGCACATACCAAGGCCTCAATCGAGTTCGTTGGCCAACTTCATCGGCCATCTTGTTTCAAACTGATGGCCAGTTAAGAATTTTTATATTTTTTAAAATATCAAAAATATGTACGAAAAAATTATAAATTGCAAAAATTGTTTCCGTTAAGTGTTAGAACGTGATACAAGGATTATAAAAGATTCTTTGTTTTGGCTATATCTTAAAAAATGGCTGAGATTGGGCAGTTTGAAATTCTAGAGTGGCTGAGATTTTGAAACGATCTGATATTTGTTATGCTGTAACTCTCGTATTTATGAACCGATATAAATATCACTGATCATGTGTACAGAACATACCAAGGTCTCGACCGAGTTCGTTGACCAGCTTCATGTGCTCTCTTGTTTCAAAATGGCGGCCAGTAAATTTTTATTTAATTTTTACAAATTCAAAGAGATGTAAAAAAAAAATTATAAATTGAAAAGATTGTTTCCGTTAAGTGTTAGATCGTGATACAAGGATTAAAGAAAATTTTCTGTTTTGGCACTACCTTAAAAAATGGCTGAGGTATGGAAGTTAGAAATTCTAGGATGACTGACGTTTTGAAACAATCTGATTTTTGTTATGTTGAAATTTGCATTCAAATTCAGTATTAACGAAAACCGGGATTGAATCTTCTTTAATCGGGATCCAAGCATTTTAGCGTCAGGTATTTGAGTAAAATGAGTTGAATTTTTTAAAGCATGGAATATGAAGGAATATGAAGGAATATGAAGGAATTTTTTCCTCCCGGTGCAGGCCCGGAAGGATTTTTTGAAATGTGAGAAGCTTCACTAAATTTTATAGAAAATGATTTTTTTAATGAGAAATACAGTGGAGCTTCCCTTTAACGAAGTCCCTATTTAACGAAGTTTTCTACTTAACGAAATTTTCTGCAGAACCTTGACATTGAACATCATTAACATGTAAATTAATCTCCATATTACGAAAAATGTATTCTATGTAACGAAGTTTATTCCACTTTTATGCGCGCATTCAAACGGAGAGGTTGCTGTTGCGATGGATATAGAAGTATGAATTTATTTCAGCGGACTGTATGAAAATGAACACATTTGAATTATTTAATCAAAACACACACATTTAATCACATTTTAATGAAAAGAGCTAAGGTACGCTTCGGTTGTTGTTTACTTGTCTTTGTTATGTGAGGGTTTTATTTTTTTTTATTTTTTTTTTTTACATTACTCTAAATAATTTATTCTTATATCTACTTTGCATAAAAATAATGACTGCCCGAATGAAATTTTTTTTTTCAAATATTTCCATATTATGTGTACTTTTCATTTTATGTGGGTTATGCGTATACAAGTTTCATAAATTCAAGTTGAATTCTATTTAATGAATTTTCTTCATAACGACGTATTTGAGTGTAACGATGAGACTTCGTTAAATGGAAGTTTCACTGTATATTATTTAGAAATATGATATATAATAGAATAAGGTAATTAAATATAAACAAAACATGACACTATTTATGAAGTCAAATCATTAAGTTTAATAAGATCAACATAAAAAATTTTACAGCATATTGTGTACTCATATACGCAGGGTCTATATACAGGTACAAAATCTAATTTTTGCACTTAAAATGTGGAAATGTTGCATAATTTTTGCGTAACATGGGGATTGATTCTTCTTTTTACGTGCGTTCGTAATTATATAAATACGAAGCACCTATAGTCATCGTCTGGTGCGTCCGTCTGTCCGTCTGTCCCTCCGTCTGTCCCTCCGTCGGTCAGTCCGTCCGTCCGCATAACAGCGCAAAAACTACCCACCCGAATGGTTTGAAATTTGATATATACAGGGTGGTTATAAAATAAGTATCTCTATTTGGAGCTGTCTATAGCTTGAAGGAATAACCGGAATGAAACAAAAATCGGTACACTTACTATTCGAGAAGGGGGAAGAAGAATGGAACAATTAAAAAAAATAATTTCAATGATCGCCGATAGATGGCGCTTTTGTGTGTGACATGTAATGTGTAATATTGTGTACCGTGGAGGTGTCACAAACGTCAATTACTTTACCGCATATCACAACATGTGCGAAACATCACTCCTGATGCATTACATTCCGCAGTTGAGCACGTCGTGTACCGCCTGGATTGTGTCCTCCAACAAAATGGCCATGTGGAACCTGAACATGATCGGCACCGCAATGCGAAAGCGTAGTCAGATTCACTGTGACATTTTCCAACAAATTAGGTATTCCATCTGGTTTAACGCCTTAATTTTTTGTTCTTGTATTACACATTACATTTGACACTCAATAACGCCATCTGTCGGTGATTATTGCAATATATATTTTTTTAAATGTCCCATTCTTCTTGCCCCTTCTTGAAAAGTAAGTGGACCGATTTTGGTTTCATTCGGGTTATTCCTTCAAGCTACAGACAGCTCCGAATAGGGATACTTATTTTATAACCACCCGGTATAATCGTTGCAGAATTTTGTCGAGTCATTTCAAATTTTATGAAAATGGAATCAAAACTTAAAAATATATTAAAAAAGTTTTCTTCGTTTTATTAACCCTCTAAGCGTGTGGAACTTAATATTCCGTTCACTAAACTCCAGGTTTCACTGCAATATATGCAATGTTTAAGATAATATAATTCTATAGATTTTATGAATTTTCACAACATTGAAGAATGATTGATACTCTCAATGGCTACATTCATATTTGTAATTAAGTTTTATTTAAAATGCTGAAAGAATAATATTTTTTAGCATTTGAAACAAAATGCAGAGAAAACAACATTACAATTTTACTTTATTTTCAAAACGCTCAGAGGGTTAAATCCTATCATACGTAATCTATATAGTAAAAGCAGAAGTCATGTGACTGAGGAAAACAAATACCAGCTAACCACATCTTTTTCCATATGCCAAGCAGCCTTTTTTATTCAAAATTATTTTTTAGAATAAAATTGCATAAAAGTTACATTTTTAGAAAGATCGTTTTAAAAAAAAAAATGTTTGCTTGAGAGATGAGTTAGTTACATTCAACAATATATAGATTCTGAGATAACTTCAGTGGAAATTAGGTTAACAGCCGAATATCTCAATCCATTAAAGTAAATAAACAAAATATTCATTCATCGTGAGTTATAGAAATATTAAACCATGGAGGTAATCATTCGCAAAGCAAGATCTCCATGGTGAATTTTACAGCGCTGTCTGGTGCAGAAAGAAAATCGCATCTGTAAACATGGGATATGTAATAATAAACAAGAACGAAAAATCATGCGTCAAGCATAGATTATGTAACACTTTCCAACGCTTCCAAAATAGTTTTACAAATCATTACCGTTTAATAAGCTAAAAGATAACATCTAAGTAAACAATTTGGAAAACGCATAACATATTTAAAAACATAATTTCAGGAATTTCCAACATATACAATATTCGGAAAAATATCCGAATACTTTTATTCAGCCCTGTATAGGATCTATAGATTTGTATATATACTACATAGGATGCTAAATTTTAGTTCAGTTACGAAACGCGTAGCACAGTTTAAAATTCTCCTTCTGGAGTTTCTGTCAATAAACGGAAATGTGTTCGCGAACTTTTGTGCTTCCCTGTATAGGATCTACAGAATTTATACACACCACGTAATAAATAAAAAGTGAGTTAATTTTAAAATCGCGTTCAGTAATTTAAAACGCACTTCCATGAATTATTGTTAACAGACAGTAGAGAATTCTTTTGTGTGTCCCTGTAAATGAACGATGACTGCTATACACACAATATTCCGTATTAAGCTTCTTGTAATGCACCTTAGTGATATATATAAATTTCAATGCGTTTAAAATAGCGAAATATTATTTAGATGAACCGCAGACAATTTTTCTCCATAGACGTAATGTAACGGAATTCTTTTGACTGTCCCTGTAAATTAACTATAAGTGCTATGCACACCCTATTCCATTTTAAGCTTCTTCTGATACACCTTAATGATATATATCAATTACAATGTGTTTGCAATTGTGTAACATCATTAAAATAAACCGCAAATGATTTTCCCCCATAGACCGTAATGTAACAGAATTCTTTTGAGTGTCCCTGTAAAAAAACTATAAGTGCTACACACTTCAGTTGAAATAGGGAACTTGCTATAGATAACGACAATAACATGTAAAAATTGCAAGGCAATCCGACCATATTTACGGGAGTTAGAGCACGGACAGACGGACAGACGGCAGACGGACAGACGGCAGACGGCCATACGGCCAGACAAACCGAAGTCATAAACACTTTTCAACTAGGTTGGAAAGTGTTAAAAAAAGGCATCCTCATTTCGCTCATAGCAGACGATATAATTTATTTCGATGGAATAATAACGATAATTTTTTTTTTACCTTGTAAAACTAGTTATAGCACGAAACGAACGCACCTCACTTGTCACGCTTAACATACAGTATTAACACTTTGCAACATAGTTGAAAAGTGTTTATGACTTTGTTTTGTCTAGCTGGCCGTCCATGATCTCGTAAATAAACTCGGATTGCCCTGAAATTTTTGTATGTCATTGACACTATGACCCCTATTGAAATTTAAGTGTGTAGCATTTATAGTTTATTTACAGGGACAGCCAAAAGTATTCCCCTACATTACGGTTATTGGAAAAAAATAGTTTCAAGTGCATTTTGATGATGTTAAGCCATTCAAAACATGATGAAATTGATATACAATTATGTAGTGCACTAAAATATAGTGTGCAAAGTATTTACTATCCATCTGCAGGGTCACACAAAAGAATTCTATTACACAATGTTCTACTGGGAAAAATCGTTTGCAGTGTAATTTAATGATGTTTCACTATTTTAAACATGATGAAATTCATATGTATTACTGAGATCCACTATAAGTTGTTCATCGAATAGTATGGTGTGCATTGCGTTTATCGTTCATTTACCAGGACACAAAAGTAGTTCGGTTACAGTCTTTGTGCGATAATTACAGTTTACGTGTGGTGAGTGCGTTAATAACTTTGTCTTGGGTTTTTAAGTTTAACTAAATTTTTACATAATACGTGGTGTGTATAAATTCTGTTGATCATATACAGGGCTACACAAAAAAAATCTTTCGATTTTGTTTTGTGTATTACTGACAATGGGAGTGAATTGCTCAAGGATATTTTTAATTGCGTTACGAATTTTTCTGTTAAACTATATTTAGTAGACTAACAGAAGTTTGAGAAATATAAATAACTTCATATACAGGGCTACGCATAGGACAAGATACATTGCCGTGTGTGGTACGTAATTGCTGGAAGTGAATTTTAAGTTGTTTTTTGCGTTTTTACTTGAATTATATTTTAGTTTAATATGTCGTATGTACAAAAGTCTGTATATAATATACAGCGCTGTACAAAAGATTTCGAGTGCATTTCCATCAATTGGTGAAACTTGCTAAAAGTGAATTTTCAAACTGAACTGATGTTTATCATGTAGTATATATCCAAGTCTACATATTATATACAGGGCTGCACAAAATATTTTGACTATTTTTTTGCGTATGGAAGGTAAATGCTACAACTGCATTTTTAAATGTGTTATATGTTTCCTAAACCGTTTACTACAGAACTTCTTTCATCTTATTTAAAGATAAACTTTCGTTACAGTTTTCTGGATGTGTTGGAAAGTGTTTCATAATCTATGGTTGACGCATGATTTACCGTTCTTGTTCCTCTTTCAAAAGGTGGTCAACATTTTTTTTGCACACGTTATAGAAAATCCAACCGTCGGCACTGCATGTATATATTCTAAGGAACTAGAGGAAGTCATTCAATCATTACAGAAATGCTCATATTTTCCTGGTATATTTGAATAAGTATACTATCCTTCCGCATTCAATGAAAATATTCTGTTGTCACTATTTTAGTACAGGGTGTTTCTAAATGAATATCGGGGTTTTAACGCTTTGTAGTATCTATTATAAAAAACTTAAAATTATACTTAATACATAAAATGAGCAACTCAAACAGTTTTACCTACAAGCTTACAAGTTTTCAATGTGAACACCTTTCGTCACATGGCACACATCAAGTCCATAGCTCAGTTCTTCCCAAACACCACTCTACGCTCACCCGATCTTGTGACGCCTTGTGATTTCTACCTGTTGGCGTTCATAAAGGATCGAGTGTATATGCCTCCACTACCAGCTGACCTACCCAACCTAAGAAACATGATTGAGGCAGCTGTTGCAACAATTACCCTTCAAACATTAATTAACGTTTGGGAAGAACTGAGCTATCGACTTCATGTGTGCTGTGTGCTGTGTGACGAAAGGTGTTCACACTGAACACTTGTAAGCTTGTAAGTAAAACTGTTTAAGTTGCTCTATCATTTTATGTATTAATTATAATTTTAAGTTGTATGTAATAAATACTACTAAGCGTTAAAACACTGATATTCGTTTAGAAACACCCTGTATTTTCGAAAAGCAAATTAATACTTATTAAATCAATTTTCACTTACATTAAGAACGAAATTTTAAGAAAAATATAGAAAACAAAGATAACAGTATCTAAGGAAAAAAAAAATATTTTTACATAAATTAATTGTGCCTAGATTTATAAAGGTAATTTACAAGTAACAGGGTTGAAGCAATTACTGTGACTGTTTTTTTGCTCTAAATTTGGGCGTGTTTGTTTTTTCATTGACGTTTTGGACTTATCGTTCTTTGATAAAGCAATCTAATTTTTCTAAATGGGAAAGAGAGTGAAGTAGCATTTTTTTCATTTGTGTATAATATTTAAGATACTGGTGTTTTGCTGTTACCAGAATTTCTGTATAGAAATTTTCCCCTTACTTAATCGCAGAAAAAACATTACAAATTCTGCGTTAAATCGTAAAAATATCTTTAATATTATGAAAAAGATTTGGAAAAGATTTGTGGTGCCTTCTTCTTTGGAAACGTTAATAAGTATTCAGAAAAATAATAAATATTGTTAAAAATTTGAAAATTTTAAAGAAAATTTAAAAAAAAAAGTTTTATTCAAAATTATTTTACGGAATATATATAAAATAAAATGATATATATTAAAAATAAAAGAATCGAACATTAGAAGGATTATATCAAAATATATTAAAAAAGGAATTCTATAGAATTTAAAAAATGTTTCCAATATGATTTGAGATAAATCCAATTTATATTGCATAGCAAAGAAAAAAAATTCTAAAACTTATTCCTGCTTAACATTTTTATTTTTCTTACAAAAAGAAAAAAAACATTCCTTTTAAGTACATGCATGTAAAAATGAATATAATAATTTTCTGATCATGCACCTGAATTAATTTTTCTGCATAATATCTCTAACTTATTAGGAATAGTCATTCATGTTATTTAGAAGATAAATTTGTATATTAATTAATTTACGATGAAGCAAGACCACAGATTTAAACCTCGTAAATCCGTTTTTTATTAGCCTAATTTTCATCAGCTAAAAAATTCTGTTTATTTATACTTTATGTAAACAATATTTTTATGTAAGTGGATTTTATTTTTCTAAATATATTTTTCTGAGAGAGACTGTTTGCTTCAAAACTACGTGTAACTAAAAATTGTTTCAGGAAAACTGGAAATAATATTTATTATGAAAAAAGCGAATTTTTTTAGGTGAAAATATATTTCTTTATTATATTGCTTAATAATTATGGAAATAAAAATTAAGAAATGTAACTGTTTATTTAAAAATTAGTAACAGCATTTTTTTATCAACATAATCTTAATTCCTGTCCTTCTTTCTTTCTTTTTTAAATCATTGGGATAATAGTTGTTGTTTTCGGTCGAGAATGGACCTCTTGACGTCGTCACTTTATTTTATTAAGCGTTTTTAACGAAATTCTGTAGCTTTAGAAGATTTTTTAACGAAATTCTAAAACTTTAGAAGATTTTTTCTTTGAATAGGCAATATAAATGCATAAAATCGTTTAAAAAATGTCATAGTTACAGAAAAGATATATCCAATCTACCAAATATGAAAAAACAAAAATTCAAAAATTGACTCAGGAGGAGAAATTGTCTTGTAAAGCAAAAAACGTGGTCTTCAACTTTAATTGTTTCTGTTTTCTTTAATATATTGTAAATTTGGTACTTTCGTGTTATAGCGGTCCCCAACGATGAATCGCCAAGCGACCAAGATTTATCACAAAATTATAAAGCATGTATGACATTATAATATTATATGATATATATATAACATTTCTTGACGTATGTGGCCAAGTTTTAGTCATATATGATGCGTATATGATCCATCTATGATGTATATATATATATGACATGTGTATATGATGCATATACAACATATAAGACGTAAATAATGTGTGTATAATGACGTATATAGCATATATAGGAGTTTTTGGAATATATATATATATATATATATATATATATATATGCGTATATAGGATGCATATATAAGCTTTGCGATGATCTTGGCGAAATCGTAACTGCAACATTGGTACCGTACATTCAACACGAATGTACGGTAAAAACAAATTTTTAAGCTTTCGGAACATTTTCACAATGGTTATTGTAATTTGCTTTTTTTATTTTTATTTTTATTTTTTATTTTTTTAATTTACATTACCAATGTATCTTCAACAGTAAACACATTAAAGCGCGTTTTAAGCTTTTTTGGGACATACTGTATAGTAAATTTTTATTTGATAATATTTCTTCTAACGTTTTTACAAAACAGTGTACGAAAATTTAAAGATAAAACAAAAGCAAAACAAATCGCACAAAAGCTCTGACAATATTTAATTTATGAAGCTACGTATCAATTTATCATTTTTATCATTAGAGAAGCATTATAAATATATACTTCTAAAATAATCTCGTCGCCTCCGATATAAAAATAATAAAGGTCAAAAAAGTCCGAAGGAAACGACAATGTATAGCAATTTTACGTGACCTGGCTGTCAGATAAACAATATACTTATTTATTTTGGGAATTTTTCATAAAGTATGAGAAACATATTAGTGAAGATTCACAAAGGTTCTTGTAGGAATCTTGCTGAGTAGAGTTGTATTAAAATTCCCTGCTTATTTTAATTTATTGATCTGTAATATTCTGGTTATAGTTAAATTTTTGTTTCTGAATGTAAAATTGTTAACCAAAAAACAAATCCCTTTGTCTTTTAAAAATCTAAACAAGTTGGAAATTGTACGTAAACGTGATAAACGAGGTGCGTTCGTACTATAGCTAGTTATATAAATAATCAGATCTTGAAGATTTTTAATGCTGTGAATAGAATTATATCGTCTGCCGATTAATTTCTGTCATAAAATAAGTGTCTCGGTTGCTTGGCGATTAAACCTCGGAAGCTTCTATAACAAGAAAGCACCGATTTTTTTTTCTAATTCAAATTTCTTAATAAATATTTTTATTAATATCTTCTAAAGTTTTGATTTGATTTTCATAAAATTTGAAATGACTCGACAAAATTCTGCAAAGATAATATATCTTACATTTCAAACCATTTGGTTGGGTAGTTTTTGCGCTGTTATATACGGACAGACAGACGGACGGACTGACCAGACGACGACTATAGGTGCTACGTATTTATATAATTACGAACGAACCTAAAAAGAACTATTTTGCTATATTACTTCTTATTTAATTTCAAATTAAACATATGTTTACACATTATCTAATAAAATACTATCAATATACAGGATACAAACTAAAGTCAGGAAACACTCAGATAAATTTTTGATGTATAAATCTAGAGTTGTAGAGCAAGTTATGAAGTTATAGTAAAATGAGCATGCGCTGACCTAGTCAAAGTCCCCTAATGGCGATATTTGAAATTTATTGACCTTATTTCTGAAACTAAAGATATTTAAAAGCTTAAATTACAAAAGTGTAGGGAGTCTTTTATATAGTATGAAATGATTTTTTGAACTTTTCTGCACAGTGACGTCTTTTTTTTTCTTTTTTTTTTTTGACAGTATTGTTAATCATAACTTTTGGATAGTAGACTGTTGGACTTTACTGCATAATAGTGTCTGACTGCTAATTTTTGCACCAAGGCATGTTGTGCTTCTTCATGTTTGTTAAAGTGGTAACAACGTTATTATGAGTTTGTGTATTTCAGTTATAGTGTTATTTTATTAGTTACAGCATAGTTTTAAAGAGCTTGTGTATTTTAGGATTCAGTTTGTGTTTTTAGGATTTTAGTTAGTTTAATTTAGTATTTTGTTTTATTTTAATTTTGCTGGCGATGCAGACGATTTTTTCTTTCAGATTTTGGAATTTACTGTGAACGTACTCTGCATAAGTGATTGTTGTTCTTGGCCGATTTTGGCGGCTGGGTTTTGTTGTATAGAGGTGGTGATTTTACCGCCTGGACATTAGTCCATATGCCCACCGGCTAGCGTCCAGGCTGTGCGTCCTAGTATGAAATGATGTCCTAAACCTAAAAATAGCTTTATTAAAACCCCTAAAAAGTTCATTTTCTGGTATCCAATCATCAGCTTTACTACGCATTAATCACGTGAAAAATTGTCATTTTAAAGTCGATGCATATTTACTAATAAAAATCACTCATGCAAACAAAATACAATTCATTTTAGGAAGAAAACAAAGTTACGTATGCTCAATACGGCAGCAATACACTTGCACGCACCTGTTCTACAATTCTAGCTTTATCCAATCGAAAGTTATGTCAGTTTTTCCTGTCTAAAATTTGTACCCTGTACATACGGATTAACTTCAAAGATGCTATTGTGCTTGACGGAAACAAGTCTTGCAGTCCGAAGACGAACCGAACCTAATTTCTGTCTCCCTCTAATTTCGGGCGAAAACGAGACTCAAATACGAATTTAAGGCTATATAAAAATATTATTAAGTAATTGTTCACAATCACACCTAACAATTTACAAATACATTTTGGCTTTTGTTTTAGCATGTGTCTATCTATACTAATATTATAAAGAAGTAACGATTGTTTTTTTGTTTTATTGTTTGTTTGTTTGTAGGAGGTAATCCCTGGAACTACCGAAGCGATTTCAAAAGTGGTGGTGGCAAATTGATGGTGATAATTCCTGCCCCAACATAGGCTATATTTTATGACGGTGCCACTACTCCCAGGGGGTATGCAGCAGCGAAAAACGTTCTAAAATTTCGATTTTTTTTTTACTGAACTTGCTAGAAATATGAAATTTGGCATGGGAGTTACTTATAAGATGTAAATGCTCACTAAGAACAAATTCTAAAAAAAATTCGAAATTTAAAAGGGTGTGATGAGCGAAAAGCGTTCTAAAAACATTCTAAATTACATTTTCTATGGAATATCTAGAACTACAGGACCGTTTTCAAAAGTGATGGTGGAAAATTGATGGTGACAGTCCTTGCTCCAACATAGGCTATATTTTATGTCGGTGTCACTACCGCCAGGGGCGCGCAGGAGCAAAAAACATTCTAAAATTTCGATTTTTTTAATACTGAAAGAGCTAGATACATTCTAAAATTTCGTTTTTTTTTAATACTGAATGAGCTAGAAACATGACATTTGGCATGGTAGTTACTCATAAGATGTAAATGCTCTCTAAGAACAAATTCTAAAGAAAATTTGAAATTTAAAAGGTTGAAATGAGTGAAAAGCGTTCTAAAAACATTCTAAATTACAATTTCTCTGGAACTACCGAAGCGATTTCAAAAGTGGTGGTAACAGTCCCTGCTGCAACATAGGCTATATTTTATGTCATTGTCACTACCACAGGGGATGCTAGAGCGAAAAACGTTCTGAAATTTCGATTTCATTTTCTACTGAAAGAACTAGAAACTTAAAATTTGGCATGGTAGTTATTTATAAGATGTAAATGCTCTCTAAGAATAAATTCTAAAAAAATTCGAAATTTAAAAGGGTGCGATGAACGAAAAGCGTTCTATAAACATTCTAAATTACAATTTCTATGGAATCTCTGGAACTACAGAATCATTTTCAAAAGTGATGGTAACATTCCTGCTGTAACATAGGCTATATTTTATATCGGTGCCACTACCACAAGTGGGTGCAAAAGCGAAAAACGTTCAAAAATTTCGATTTTTTTTTATACTGAAGTAACTAGAAACTTGAAATTTGACATGTTAGTTACTTATAAGATGCAAATGCTCTGTATCAAAACTTTCTAAAAAGTTCGAAATTTAGGGTGAAATGAGCTAAATGTTCTAAAAATATTCTAAATTGCAATTTCTATGGAATTTTTGAGACTACCGAACCGATTTTAAGCGTAATGCTCGCAAATTTATGGTGACAGTCTGTGCTCTAACATAGGCTTTACTTTATGTCAGTGCCACTATCCTCAGGGGGTTGCAAGAGCGAAGAATGTTCTAACATTGCAATTTTCTTTATATTAAAGAGATTAGAAACTTGAAATTGGGCAATATAGTAACTTATAAGATATACATGCTCTCTAAGGACAGTTTCTAAAAAAATCGAAATATAAAGAGTGATATGAGGGAAAACTGTTCTAAAAATATTCTAAATTACAATTTCTATGGAATAGTTAAGGAAAGAAACACTTGTAATTTGACATGGCTGATACTTTTTAAGACATAAATGCACACACAGAGCAGTTTTTTAAAATAAATAGAAATGGTGAAAGAGGAAAAAATTTTCTAAATTACAATTTTTTGTTTCTTTTTTTCACTAACAGGATTATAAACTTCAAATTTGGCATGGCGGTTACTTTTAAGATACAAATGCTCGCTAACAATGGTTTGTAAAGAAATTCAAAATTTCAAAGGGTGAAATTAGCGGAAAGCGTTTAAAAATCGTTCTAAATTACAATTACTACAGAATAGTTAGGGGTAGAAACTTAAAATTTTACATGGCTGCTGATTTAGTCGCACACAACAATTTAAAAAAAATCGAAATTTAAAAGAGTGAAATGCGCGAGAAGCGTTCTAAAAAAGTCCTAAATTACGATTTATTTGGAACTATTAAGGATAGAATCTTAAAATTTTGCCAGGCTGTTACTCACGTAAATGATCCCCCAGAACAGTTTACTTAAAATGCGAAATGTAAAAGGGCAAGAGCAAAAAAAAAAGTTCTAAAGTTGCATTTTATGTAATACAGCTGGTATAGAAGCTTCGTATTTGGCATGGTGGTTACTCTTAAAATGCAAATGCTCGCTAAATTCAAAATTTAACAGGCTGAAATGAGCGGAAAACGGTCAAAAAACGTTCTACATTATGATTTAATTGGATTTATTCGGGTTAGAAACTGGAAATTTAGTATAGTTATAACTTTTAAGATGCAGACGCTATAAACGGTCTAAACGGTATAAAAATTCGAAGTTTAAAGGTGTAAACTGAGGAGGAAAACATTATAAATTATGTTTTATAAATCGATAGAAATTTAGAATTTAACATGCCTGTTATTTTTTATACGTAAATGCTTCCACAGTACAGTTTTTACAAAATTCAAAATTAAAAAAAGGTGCAGAAGCAAAAAACTTTCCAAAATTGCGATTTTAGTGATGCTGCTGGTATAGGAAGTTGAAATTTGGCATGGTGGCTAATTTTAAAATTTCAGTGCTCGCAAAACGGTTAAAAAAATCGAAATTTAAGAAAGTAAAATAAGCTGAAAAAGTTCAAAAATCTTCTAAACGATGATTTATCTGAAATTGTTAGGGATAGGAACTTGAAAATTTACATGGCGCACGTTAGAGACACAAATGCATCCATAGAACAGTTTTTAAAATTTTTGAAATTTTAATGTGAGCAGGAACAGAGAAGTATTAAAATTTTAATTTCTGTGATAGAGTCATTACAGAAATTTGCTTAATTATTGTGGCTTAATTAGTCATTTCTGAATTATCTGTGGCAGTAAAATTTCCTCTAATGAAAATAGGCCAACGAATACCACTTGGCATTTTTCAAGAATTACTCGAGCAAAGCCGCGGGTTTTGTATAGTTTAAAATAAATTAATAAACACACTATTCTTTCATTATTTTTAAATGTTTAATAATTAAAAACTTCGAGGATTTATTCCTTATTAACTTGTATAATTATCCATACATAAAAAATATTAAGTTTGAAAAACTAGTCGGATGTGACAATCCCAAAACTTTCTTCTATCACATACAAGTTTCACTTAACCAAAAGCAAATCAGCACTTAATTTATATCAAGGTCTAACTCTAACCGAATCTAAAATTTAATTAAATTCCGTGCATTAGTTCTTGAGATATGACTATCGCTAAAATCGTGTAAATTTCTTAAAAATGCAGCATAGCAGCGTCATCTGTTGGGTGATTTACACCAAAACCTAATCAATAACAACTTATATGAACGTCTAACTGAACAGCGCCACCTGTTGGGCTGTTTACATTAAAACGTAACCAGCATTTAATAATGTCAAGGTCTAACAAAATCTATGTTTGATGAGATTCTGTGCATTAATTTTTGAGACATAGCTATCGTGAAAATCATGAATAAAGTAGTAAGGCAGCGGTACCTGTTGGACTATTTGCACCAAAACATAATCACGGTCTATTTATGTGAAGGTCTAACAAAATCTGAAGTTTGACGAAATTCTGTGCTTTAGTTCTTGAGATATAGCTATCATGAAAATCGTGAAATTGTAGCATAGCAGCACCACCTATAAGGCGATTTTCACCAAAAACTAATAAGCACTAATTTATATCAGGGCCAAACTGAACCAAAAGTTTTATTAAATTCCATGCATTAATTCTTCAGATAGAGCACCTGTTAGAATATATGTAATGAAATGTAAATAGGACGTATGCATTAAAATGTTGCATGTGACAGATTCATTCCAATATAAAATTATATTCTTATTTCAACATTTCACGTATAACATATTTCGCATTAAGTCACACCAATCTATAAATTAATGTTTTAATATCTTAATACGAAATTATTTGTAGCAAGTTTTGAAATACGAACTTGACACAAATTTGCAAAGCAGCAAACATTACTTCCGCCACTTCTCAGGCAATACTTCAAGATTTTAGAAGTTGCTACAAAACTGCAAAGTTTTGAAAGATGAACTTGCTTTAAAGTTGTACTTGAAACCAAACCTAAACAAATGTATCTTTCTGTAAACTCATAAGGAAATTTCAATGCAATCAGCAAAACAATTTACAGTATTTATTTTATATCTTACTCTGCAATATGAAACTGAAAGCTGCTAATATGTTAATACCCGGTGAAACAAAATTTCGTCAAAACTTTAATAATTCATAAAAACGAAAGAAATTATTATAAAGAAGTGCGGCTTGCAAGAAAGGCCTACAAGGTAGTCGGATTTTTTTTTCAGCAGCAAAAAAAGTTTTAGTTGAAAATGTCACTGGTAGAGGGCGCTGACGACCCGAAATACAAAGGACGGGACAACAGTACGCTCCATCCATTTATTCTTGCAATAACAATTGTTCAACATGACCTCCAAAACTTAGTACGACGCAACTAAGGCGACTCACAACGCTCGTTACAGCTGAATGCAACATGTCGGATTCAGCGCTCGATCGGGTAATTATAACATTCTGAAAGCGAATGAGAAATCCTCGTGTATCCCGGTCTTTTATTGCAGGATTAATTTGCATAATTCTGCTGAATCTCTCGCATTTTAGCGCAATCTACAGGTGACCTTTTTTTTTTTTTTTTTTTTTTTTTTTTTTTTTTTTTTTTTTTGCTGCCAAAAAACATCCGACTACATTGTGAGTCCTTTTTTGCAAACCGCACTTCTTTACCATAATTTCTTCCTTTTTTATGAATTTTTAAAGTTTTAACGAACTTTTGGTTCACCCGGTATGTAATTAATATACAGATTTGGGATTACATTGAATGGTTTCATTAAATTAAGGCCTGTTGCTCAAAACAGTTGCTCAAACTATTCATATTACACTTTTATTATTTTCTAAATTATGAGTTTATGACAAATTCTAAATATGATTCAAAAGAAAAAATTCAAAATGTAATGTTTGTAAAGATTATTAGTTGCAAGTAACGAATTCAAAATTTAATTAAAGATTTTGAGTAATTACTTATTTTAACTATTTGCAACTTCCTGGGTAAACGTCAGAGTAAACGAAGGAAATGACTGTTGCAATGAAATTAACTTTTGAATAAGTAACATTTGACCGATGGGTGAATGAATCTCGATCAAATTTCAAAAAGCTAATCTAAAGTGGTGAAATTAATTTACAGTGGTAAGCTTTGGTTCTTAAGCTTTGGTTTGTCTCAGAATCAGAATCTGTTTTACATTTATTGAATCTGAAATTTTTGCATTATTCTGTTTGAAAATTTAGACTATACTTTTCACAGGATTTCGTCATTACAAATAATAACAAAAAGTCGCTTTCAAAATATACATTTAAGTTCACTTAAAAATGTATTTTTTGTTTTATGAAAGAAGATATTTGAAAGGATTGTAAAAATAATTTAAGTTTTAAAAGCACATGGAAATTGGGTTCTTTCTTTAACGTGAAAACTTGATAATGAGTAAATAGTTTAATTTGTGACCGGTGTTAATTTGAAAACTAGATTTTTTTACAAGTTGTACGATTGTCTACTTTACTGACAGATAAAAACGCGCTGATTTCATTCAATAAATTTCAGATTTTTACTGAAACCGATAGTGTGTATTAAATCATCTTATGAATTCCGGTTGTACTGATTTAATCAAAAGTATGCGTGATTCCAAATCTACTAATCCGATAATATCACAAACTGTGACTTGAAATGAACACCAATTATTTATATGAATATTAAAATCTGATAATGTAAATAATTATTTTAAAATTAAAAATATTTTCTATTCCTGCAATAAATTCAAGTGGCAGTACAAAAAAGTGGTATATTCATATAGGAAAATAACGGTGATTATTTTTTTTTATTTGATGTTACTTTTTAACACTTTCCAACATACTTGAAAAGTGTTTATGCTTTTGGTTTGTCTGTCTGTCTGCTGTCTGTCTCTCTGTATATCTGTCTTCCCGTACTATAACTCGCGTAAATATACTCGAATTTTCATGCAATGACTATGGCATGTTCGGTATTGACAATGAAGTGTGTAGCACTTATAGGTACTTTACAGGGACACTCAAAAATTCCGTTACATTAAGGTGTATTTTTGTAAAATCATTTGCAGCTTATTTTAATGATGTTACACTATTTTCCAACAGATTGAAATTAATGTATATCACTGAAGTGCACTACAAGAGGCTTACAATATAATAGGGTGTGTATGGCGTTTATATTTCTTTTACAGGGACACTCAAAAAATTCCGTTGGTTACATTACGATCCAACGGGAAAATATCGTTTGCGGTTTATTTTAATAGTGTTTCACTATTTCAAACATATTTGAATTCATATATATCACCGAGGTGCATTACAAGAGGCTTACTCTAGAATATTGTATGCATAGCATTCATCGTTCATTTACAGAGACACACAAAATAAATCGTTTAAAGTACTTTCCAACATACTTGAAAAGTGTTTATGCTTTTGGTTTGTCTGTCTGTCTGCTGTCTGTCTCTCTGTATATCTGTCTTCCCGTACTATAACTCGCGTAAATATACTCGAATTTTCATGCAATTACTATGGCATGTTCGGTATTGACAATGAAGTGTGTAGCACTTATAGGTACTTTACAGGGACACTAAAAAATTCCGTTACATTAAGGTGTATTTTTGTAAAACCATTTGCAGCTTATTTTAATGATGTTACACTATTTTCCAACAGATTGAAATTTATGTATGTCACTGAAGTGCACTACAAGAGGCTTACAATATAATAGGGTGTGTATGGCGCTTATAGTTCTTTTACAGGGACACTCAAAAAATTCCGTTTGTTACATTACGATCCAACGGGAAAATATCGTTTGCGGTTTATTTTAATAGTGTTTCACTATTTCAAACATATTTAAATTCATATATATCACCGAGGTGCATTACAAAAGGCTTACTATAGAATATTGTATGCATAGCATTCATCGTTCATTTACAGAGACACACAAAAGAAATCGTTTAAAGTACTGTATCTTAGCAATAATTGCTATTAGGGTATTATCAGTTACGGAACACGTTTTTAATTTTAACTATTTTTTTGCTTATTACTTGGTATGTATAATTTCTATAGATCATATACAGGGCAGAACAAAGATTTCGAGTACATTTCCGTTTAGTGATGGGAATTCCAGAAGGCGAATTTTAAACTGTACTATGCCTTTCCTAACTGAACTAAAATTTAGCATTCTATGTAGTACATTGAAATCTATAGATCGTATATAGAAATAATTTGGATATTTTTTCGAATGCTGTTGCTAATTCCTGAAATTGGGTTTTTATATGTGTTATGCTTTTTCCGAATTGTTTTCTTAGAAGAATATCTTTCACCTTATTAAACTGTAAAGATTTGTTACAGTATTATGAATATGTTGGAAAGTGTTACATAATACACTGGTACGCGTCAAAAATCATGCGTCAAGCATGATTTTTCGTTCTTGTTTTTCTATTCATTAAAATTTTAAAGAAAAATAATTTGAATTTGAATAGAAAGTTTTATGTTTTTCTGCAGGATCCTGAAAGAAGAAAATTTGGTAAGCAAAAATTACATTATGCTTAAAACAAAGCATGGATTTTAACGTTTTAAACAGAAATGACTAAACTGAACACTAACCTTAACAGAATATTTATCTTTTTTATAAATATCGTCATTTTCAAATAATATAATTAAATCACTTGTTAACTTTAAATGAAAGTGCAATTATTGATTAAAGTGATAAAAAAACATAACACAAAAGGTTTAAAAATACCTTTTAATATACATGACACATGTTTCATGCGCTGAAATGGCGACATCTTCAGATCAAAATGATTAATAAAATATTCTCGCAAAAGTTTTGGACAATGATAAACATAAATCACGAGATTACATCTTTACAAATTAAACTAGTCGGATGTGTCAATCCCAAAACTTTCTTCTATCTCACACAGGTTTCGCATAAAACTAAAAAGAATCAGCACCAATTTATATCAAGGTCTAAGGGAAACTCAAGTTTTATAAATTCCGTGCATTATTTCTTGAGCTATGACTATCGCTAAAATCGTGTAAATCCTGCAAAATGCTGCATAGCAGCGCCACCTGCTGGGCGATTTTTACCAAAAACTAATCGGCACCAATTTTAGATCAGAGACTAACTGAATATAAAATTTCATTAAATTCCAAGCATTAGTTCTTGAGATAGAGCTACTGCGGAAATCGCGAAAAATGCTGCATAGCAGCGCCACCTGCTGGGCGATATTTACCAAAAACTAATCAGCACCAAATTTAATCAGGAACTAACTGAATATAAAGTTTTATTAAATTCTGAGCATTAGTTCTTGAGATAGAGCGCCAACAAATTTTTTGTCACACACAGACATACAGTCAGACAGAGTCACAGATAGACATTTTCTAAAAATAGTCAAATGGTGTTCAGGACCTCCTAAAACGTATAAATCCGTCAAAAACCTGAAGTCGAAAATTTTCATGAATCCAATACTTTCTTCTTGTAAAGATAGAAGAAAGTAAAAATTGTAGAGTTTTACCAAAATTGAGTATGAAAACCCCAAATTTACAATATGTAATTTCCCTAATCTTCATTTAACCAATAATTGAAATATGATTTTCTACTTATTATAATGAATTTTATTAAATTAATATTATATATATATATATATATATATATATATATATATTGTACAAATATAAAACAAAATAATAATCCTAATAAATCTAATGATCTCATGCTATAAAAATGAATGCAACACTTTGAGTCCTCGTTAAGCTAACATCAATACAGATTTTACAACTACCTTTCATTATATTTAAAAAGCTATTTACGCATTTTATTTGCAATGCTTCACAGACAGTTAATTTTGTCAATCTTAGTAGTTTTTGATTTATGTATATTAAGATTTTATTTTGTTGCGCTTATTTCTTTTATATTAAAAAATTAAAGAAATTATCGTTTAAAAATATCATATAAAAATATTCTAATGATATATAAACAGTGATATATATACAGGTATATTAATAACATATATATGTATAACATATAATAATATTATAAATATATATATATATATATATATATATATATATATATACGAGTGTCGATCCAGAAATAAGGTTCCCATCAAATTTACAAATAGACAACATTGTTTATTCTCATAGAAAATGACATCGTTAGAAAGAAGAAAGTTTGCCCTATTTCTCTACATAATCGCCATTTTTTTCTACAAATTTTTGTAGACGGTGCTCGAATTTCTGTATCCCAATGTCGGAGAACTCTGGCGCCAACCCGTTGAGGAAGCGTTTCACCTCTTCTTTGACGTCATCGTCACTCCTCAAGCGTTGGCCACCCAATTGTAACTTTAACTTGTGGAACAAGTGATAATCACTAGGTGCGAGGTCCGGACTGTAAGGTGGGTGGGGAATGACAACAGTCCACTCAAATTGTGTCAAAAGTTCCTGGGTTTGACGGGAGACGTGAGGTCGGGCATTGTTGTGAAGAAACGTTACACCGGCTGTCAGTCGTCCTGGCCGGCGGTTCTGGACGGGTGGAGACCCTTTAACGTGCAAAAGGCGAATTACGGAAATAATCTCGCACTTGACGGGATCAACAATGGGAACCTCCATCTCGGATGGCTGCTGAGCCAAGAATGAGTGGCGCAGCTAAGCGCGACCGGGGGAATCGCGAGTGAGGGAACAATCGCGCATAGCGCTGTTGCCGTATTTCGTCTCGCACCTTCACGTGAGGCTGGAGCTCATTGGGAACCTTATTTCTGGATCGTCCCTCGTACATACATAATATTGTAAAACCATTGCAATTTTTAAAGACATATTTTGTTTTTCAAAGTTAAAATATTAGTCTGTGAATTTCTGCAATTAATATGGTTTACCAAGCCATTTGGTTACAAGCCGTTTTAATAAAAATTAATTTGAACTTTCAAAAATTTTAGTAATTAAAAAAACATTTTTTTTTCTATCAAAGCTGCTTCACATTTTTTAAAGTAATTTTTCAAAATGAATAATTGCATTAAAAAATAATCAAATATAAAATATTTGATTTAGTACATGAAAAAAAAAAAACATTCTCGATACAATAAGACATTATTTACATATTTCTTTCTCTCATTTAGTTTACTTATTTAAATTAAAATTGTGTTATTATTCTGTGAAAATACCGGCAGAAAAAGTTTTATTTAAAATTACTGGATTTCGTTCTTTTAAAATGTAGGATTAAGAGCTTATGATAAAAATGCGCAGTAATTTTTTTCTGCACAGGAAGTTTCAGTTAAAATGCTAAATTTATTTGTTTTCTTATAAACACAGAATTAAAAACTTCATAAACATAAAACTGAGTAACATATTATTTTAACTTTAATACTTTTTTTTTCCGAGAGAGTACACAATTTATAGACTGGAATATATAAAAGTCTTTAATATTCTAATAATATGTTTAAGAAAATTATAATAATGATGAGAAAAATGTGTTGAGAATAGATAGAAGAACTATGGAACAGTCGCGTAATATAGAATACCGAAATTTGTGTTTGGTAAAGTGCAGCCACCAAGCGGCAATATCATAAACTATTTAGGAACCTTTCCAAAATCCCCCCCCCCCTTGAACGCACAGTTCGTCGGTTGGCGTCAGGGCATGTTGTGTGAATAAATATTTTTTTTCGTCTTTGGAAAGTTTCAGAAGATAATTTTTAAATATATTTTATTCATTATTAGAAGTAAAATTTTTACATTGAAATTAAGCAAAATGTACACCGAAATACTATCTGTTTATGATGTAATATAGGTTTTTTAGCTCGCGATTCACACCGATAAATACAGAGTAATTTTTTCCAAAACCAGTGGTGTCGGGTTATATGGAATATATTGAGATATATCTCATAATACTCCATGATTATGGTTGCTCAAAGACAGATCCTTATAGTTGTGATTTTGCCAAATCGGAAGTATATTAACTGGCTGACTAGGCTCTATATTTTGATCGTTGATACCATTGATACATCTGATTTTGCCAAATTCTGTTCCTTTTCTTCATTTTTAGCAACTTATTGCTTATTTCCCGCGACTATCTCATAATACCCTCAGAAAAAGTTTTTCATTATTAAAAGAAATTGGCCTAAAATGACTCTAACGGGCAAAACGATCCACGTTTGTTTTCTTCTAGACAGGCCACGCTATCTAGAGGGTAACACATAAACTGGTTCTGATAAGTGAAGAAGAAGCAATGACGGTATTCAAGCGATTGCAGTATTACGCGTCTGAATAGAATTATTGAAAAATTGGGTTTTATAACATCTGTTATAAGGTAAGCACTAACTTTCATATTCAGTTAGTTAGACAGACTTTCATGTACAGAAATATGACTTGGTTTACTTAATGGGATATATTTTTAGATGTGAATTACGCGTATGTATTGTCATAATTACTTTTATATCCTTTATTTTGCCGATTAAAAACAATTTACAATTATTTTTAAATGAAGGATCATTTTGCCCTTTGGTGAGGGTAAAATGATGCTTTGGACGCACTTAAAAAAAAATCTATTTTTTTCTTTACTCAATTTTGGTTTAAAATATTATTAAAATGTGTTTATAATGCAAAATATAGTGTAAAACACAGTAGCAAAGGGCCAAAGTTATATTTAAACAGTAATGTTATTTTACACAAGTTTTTCCCTTAAGGGGATCATTTTAATCCACCTTCCCCTATGATTTGTTTTCATCTGATAAAATTTCGTAAAATAATTTTTGTCGACGAATAACTAATAATAGATAGTTGAACTTTGTGATTGTATTCGGTTTTCGGATTTTATACAATATCGAGTTGTGATATTGCCTCAAACGTAAATGGTATTCCTTAATAGCCGATGTTCCCCTATTGGTACAAAAAAAAAAAAAACTTTTACTTGTGTGGCTATGCTTCACCAATAAATCCTTTATATCTTATAACGTCTCAATAATTATATCTACATATTTGATTGACCGAGATAATTATTACACAGTCCTTTTATTGCTATCGTTTTTGTGTAGACGATGAAGATTTTAGACTGCTATCCGGATAGAATTGTGCCGCATCGTAATCTTGCTTTTAAGTACGTACCTATAAAGAGAAAATATTTTGTTAAGAAAAATATATTTGTTTAAAAATTGTTTTTATATGTATTATAAAGATATAGAATATGGAATTCTAAACTGAAGTACCCGGTTGCTATAATATAACTATCACTATTTGGAGCTTAAAGGAATAACCGAAATGAAACCAAAATCGGTACACTTACTATTCGAGAAAAAAGAAGAAGAATGGAACAAAATAAAATAATTGAAATAATCGCCGACAGATGGCGCTTTTGAGGGTGAAATGTAATGTGTAATATTGTGTCGTCAACCTTAATGACTTAACGCATATCACAACATATGCCAATCATCACTCCTTATGCGTTGCATTCCGCAGTTGAGCACGTCGTGCACCGCCTGGATTGCGTCCTCCAGCACAGTGACCATGTGGAACCTGAGCATGATCGGCACCGCCATGGAAATGCGTAACTGTAAAGACACGTTCACTGTGACATTTTCCAACAAATTAGGTATTCCATCTGGTTTAACGCCTTAATTTTTTGTTCTTGTATTACACATTACATTTCACACTCAGTAGCACCACCTGTCGGTGATTATTGCAATTATTGTTTTTATTGTTCCATTCTTCTTCCCCCTTTTCGAATAGTAACTGTACCGATATTGGTTTCATTCCGATCATTCCTTCGAACTACACACAGCTCCAAATAGAGATATATTATAACCACCCTGTACATAAAAAATGGTGATTTTCAATCAATATCAATATGGAAATATTCTTTTTTGACTTGTATTAACTTTTTGCTTTCATGTGTTAAATAATAAGTATTGCATACTTAGTGTTAAGATGACTAATTTATTTATATTTCAAAAAACATAACGCTTGTAATATAATTTATTCTGATTAAACATGATTTTTGAAATAAAATTCTATTAGGCAAAATGTACAGAAAAAAGCATAATGATTTAGAGGGGATTTTTAAATATTCGGCAGTTTTAATTTTATGAATACATTTTTTTTTAGTAATTGTAGTTTATTGTTTTAAGTACAAATTAAGTTTAAATGAGATTTAAGTTTTATGTTTTACATTTTATGTTAAAGTTTTTGTTTTAAGTTTTATTTTATGGTTATGTTTTAAGTTTTAGCACTTAAATTTAAGTTTCAAGAATTTAAGTTATGTTTAGCATATAAAAAATCTGCATGTTATAAATAATCAAGATTAAAATCTATTTCCATTTAAACTTTACAATTTGGAAAATATCCAACACTGTACGAAAAGGAAAATATGTTAATGGAAAATTTAACAAATACGTGAAAAGGTTATATTTAGGTTGTATAATAATTTATTTTCATTCAAAATTCATCCTTTTTCAACATCTACGACTATTTAAAATTACAACCTGATTAATCACTGTTTCAAAATGTATTTCAACAAACAATCTATTTTTGAAGCTTCTCTTTCTCTACATAAAAAGTACCATTTATAATGTAGTACATTCCATTTTAGGATTACATTTTAAAAATATTTTGTTTTTAATCATGTTATAAAACTACTATTACAATTCCATGCAAGTGCTTCATCATCTTGAAAAACAAAATTAAAGATGTATGAACGTAAGAAAAGTTTTTTTTATGTATGAATCTATTCACCTTATGTATTTATCGCTTTGAAAGCGCTTGCAATAAAACGTACATCAATCTGTAAAATAATTTAAAATCATTCAAATATATTCATTTTTCATCATGTACGATTACTTAAAATTACAACCTAATTGATCACTGTTACAAAATTTATTCAAAGGACCTATTTTTGAAAGTTTCTCTCTCTGTGTGTGCGTGTGTCTGTTTGTTTGTTTGTTTGTCTGCGATGGCTAGCAAAATCTAGCGTATCTAGAAGCCTGAAAATTTATATTTAGGTAGTCCAAGACCTGAACTGATGCACCTGAGACCCAGAATTTTAATTTTTTGATAATTACCCCAGATATTAATTAGAATCTCATTAACTATCGCTTCCAAAATGCCATATTTTTCTGAAAATGGTGCGAAAGAAATGCGAAACCGAAAAATGAGGTGTGTGTTGGGAGAGGGAAGAAACATTTGAGGTTTACTGGGAAAAGTCAGGTTACGAGAATGACTTTTAACTACCCCTTTTTGCAACATGTCAAAATAACAGAAACTATTAGATCTTTCAACATGACAACTTGCAGATCTAGATAAACAAAAAATCGCAAATTCAAAATATCAAATTTCGGAAAATTCATCCACAACTTTCAGATATATTAATTAGAATTTTTTAATTTTTCGAGCGATTTAAACTTGCAAAGAAAAACACGTTTTGGATAAAAATTTGAGCCGCCACAGGTGTCTGGATAACGAATCTTCAAAGAAAGAGATACTAAGAGATTGTTTAGGTGACTCAAATTAACAGTTCTAATTAAGCTACGGTTTTAAAATTAGCACCGTTCGAATTCTCTCTGTTTCCACATTACAAGTTTGTAAAAATTAAGATTATCCGATTCTTATAACCGAAGATATTTATTATTTCGCATTAATTTGATTGCAAAAAATTTATTTTAACGATTTTTGTTTTTGTTTTGTTTTGTTTTTCGAGCAAGCATAGCAAACCAGATGTCTGCTGATATTTTGCAGACATCTGAGACAAAATGCAGCGGAGTGGTTTCACTGTGTAGCTCATTCTCATTGTCCAATGTGTAGCTACCAATTTCAAACTTTAACTACGCATATTTATTCACAAATTGAATGGTTTTGTAACATATACGAATTCTATCCTGATAGCATCGCTATATTCTTCAGTTCTTCACAAAGAAAGCAGAGAGTGGTTTCATTGTGCCGCTCATACTCACTGTCCTATCATATATTCTAATACGAGCAAATCTGGTGGGTGGTTATATATATATATATATATATATTATCTTAAAAACGGCTCTAACGATTTTGACGAAATTTTGTATCCTATTATTTTGAGGCACCAGAAAACCATTGGGCTAGGTCATGTGTTTGAGAAAATTCGATTAGTGGGTCATTTTGAGTCATCAAGGGTCAGGGTCAAGCTAATTCTGACTAAAAAACGGTTCAAACGATTTTGACTAAATTTTGTATCTTACCATTTTCGGGCACGAGAAGACTATTGGGCTGTGTCACATGTTCAAGAACTTTCGATTAGTGGGTCATTTTGGGGTCGACCCGGGTCAAGTTAATTTTAACTAAAAACGGCTCTAACGATTTTGATTAAATTTTGTATCTTACGATTTTCGGACACGCCAAAATCATTGGGCTAGGTCAAATGTCCGAGAAAATTCGATTAGTGGGTCATTTTTGGGTCACTGGGGGTCAAGCTAATTTTATCTAAAAAACGGTTTAGACTATTTACACTAAATTTTGCATCCTATGGTTTTCGGTCACGAAAAGACTGTTGGGCTAGGTCACGTGTTAAAAAAAATCGATTAGTGGGTCTTTTAGGTCATGGGTCATTATGGTTCAAGCTATTTTATCTTAAAAACGGCTCAGACTAATTACACTAAATTTTGCATCCTATGGTTTTCGGGCCCGAGAAGACTGTTAGGCTAGGTCACGTGTTCGAGAAAATTCGATTAGTGGGTCATTTTGGTCATGAGTCATTATGGGTCAATCTATTTTATCTTAAGAACGACTCAGAGGATTTGAACCAAATTTAGTGACCTAAAGTTTAAGGGAACGAGATGACTATTGGGCTAGGTCACATGTTCGAGATATTTCGATTAGTGGATCATTCTGGTCATGGTAATTATGGGTCAAGCTATATTTACTTAAAAACGGCTCAGACTATTTAGACTAAATTTTGCCTATTAAGGTTTTTGAGCACGAGAAGACTGTTGGGCTAGGTCTCAGTTTCGAGAAATTTCAATTAGTGGGTCATTTTGGTCAAGGGTCAAGCTATTTTATCTTAAAAACGGCTCAGAGGATTTGAACTAAATTTAGTGTCCTAAAGTTTAAGGGAACGAGATGACTATTGGGCTAGGTCACATGTTCGAAAAATTTCGGTTAGTGGGTCATTCTGGTCATGGGTCATTATGGGTCAAGCTATTTTATCCTAAAAACGGCTCAGACTATTTAGACTAAATTTTGCCTCCTATGGTTTTGGGGAACGAGAAGACTGTTGGGCTAGGTCACATGTTCGAGAAAATTTGATTAGTGGGTCATTTTGGTCATGCGTCATGATATTTGAACACAAAGCTAATTTACCGATCTTAGCTCGGTAAATTATCTGTCCTCCCTGCTCGTGTGTAAATGCACGCCATTTTCAAAACTGTAATTGAATGGTTACAAATCACAAATTGAATGGTGCTGTAACGTATACTCATTGTATTCTGTATAAAGACAGAAATTTTATTGTCCTACATTAGAGACAATATAAGATTCAATTTAACAAACAAACTACTGAATACGAAAGCCTCTAAAAAGTAAATAAATTTTTACGAAAGAACTTTTAAAAATAAAAGTAACTTGTCAATTTGAACATTTGAAAATTTAAGAGCATGATTGGTTTTCTTTTAAGCTAAAGTAAAAAATCATGTATTTGATCACTTGAACCTAGAGATGTTTTTGCATAAGAATTATGTTTGTTTGTTTATTGAGAACATACATCTGATTTGTGCGCTTGACATCAAGTACCCGCTTATAAGTCATCGTCGATATACAGGGACGAAATAGCCACAAGGAAATTTAGAACACCAGAGAGTTACATTCGGGAGCTCCACAAAGTATGTGCAATGAAGCTGGCGGCAGTCGAACCCGCTGACCTGTCTACTACGCTCTCAAGCGATTAGCGGAATGGTTTCTTAACCATTCGGCCACGGAGGCCCTAAAGATTGTGTCCTTTTGATGAAATGGTAACTGCCTTTAAAACATCATAATACATTTAATTTTCTATAAGAAACGATAATAAAACAAAACTTACACGATTTTCTAAAATTTTATAGCTTACATTAAATAAAAATCGTTATTTACCTTATCCAGTCTTTTTAAAAACATTGTTTCTTGATACACTTTCTTAAATATAGGCTCTTTACATTTTGCTATATCCCAAATCCAATTTTCTGCTTCATTTAGAATTTTTCAGTAAATTACATAAAATTTAACCCATATTTATTTCAAAACAAGTCTTACGCTTTGTCAGAATAATACATTTTAACTATTTTAAAAAGCTACAGTAACTGTTAAAACGTAAATTTGCTTTATTTTAAATTTTAACTGTGAAAGCATCTTTTAACCATAATGAAATATTTAAAATAACTTAAAAATTATGTTTATTTTAATCTGGAAAGCCATGTACACTACATTTTAAGATATGACTTAAATAGTATTTATTTTAAAACCGACTAACAAAAGAGGTAAAGAGTGTTGATGTTTCATTTTTCAACTAAAGTATGTAACATAGTTAAAAATAACTGCATTCCATAAATCTAAGTTAGCAATACACGAGAGAATACTTAGAAATTCAAAAGAATACTTTTATATATTATGCATAAGTTAAAATGAAAAGGCCTAAACGCTTGAAAATAATACATGTTTAATACTGTTGTATTACAACCTTTTATAATGTAATTTCAATTATTAACTCTCTTTATTTAAATTAAATACGTATTAGCGTAATTGCAAATTTTAGAAGTTGATAATTACGTTACACATTGTATAAACTGAAAATAATCTTGTTTAGTATTGTAGTAAAGGATATGGAATTTGTATGGAAAGGGTAATTGTTGAGATGAATTATTATTTATCATTTGGATATATACTTACTGAGTTAAAATATTATTAAATAATTATTAAATAAATAAAGTAATAATTATTAAATTATTAAATTATTAAATTACTTCATTGCATGAAAAATGCCTAAATAAAATTATTTTTCAATTGTTAAATTAACTTTGTAAGAATATAATGATTAATTATTACTGGAGTATTTTATTATTAATTTCATTTAAATACACTACCAATATATATATATATTTCATTTTTTTATGTAGGATTTTAAAAGTATCACAAGCGACTACATAACTTTTTTTATGGAAATGTCAGGAAGTATTTAAAAATAAATAGTTTTTTCCCCCATAAAAGGAAATATATCAGAGTAATTTTTTAAATAAATATAATATATATTTACTTTAAACAGTAATACTATTCACATTGATTATTATCTATATATATTTCTTTTAAATATGATTTTCATCTTTATTTATATATTTTTACACAAAATTAGAATCTTCATTTAAATACACTACCAATATATAAATATTTTTTCATTTTTTAAGTAGGGTTTTAAAAGTATCACAAGCGACCACATAACTTTTTTTATGAAAATGTCAGGAAATATTTAAAAAAAATAGTTTTTATCCCAGCATAAAATGAAATATATCAGAGTCATTTTTTTAAGTAAATATGATATATATTTACTTTAAACAGTAATACTATTCACATTAAATATTTGCTATAAATATTTATTTTTAAATATAATTATCATCTTTATTTATGTATTTTTACACAAAATTGGAATTTTCATTAGTCAATAAACATAATATAAACACGTCTCTGTACACTATAAAAAATTTTGGTCAACAATTACGGTACATATACTGGCAACTTTGTGACCAGTATATATACCGTGATTTAACTGGACGGTATATGTACCGTAAAATATTTAAAGTATATGTACCGGCTGCACCCCCTCTTCTCCTCAGGGCTGCACGCATTACGTAACAAGAGCAAGAGCATCACTTCAGAGATTGCCGTACACCGAGGAGGGGCTACCAGTTTTTTCCTTACTGAAAAATAATTATTTTACGGTATAAATAGCAATTTTTTACGGAAAAACAAACATTTTATGGTATAAATACCGTTTATAATCGAAATGGCACATATACGTCTTTTTTACGCTTAATATACCTTAGAGGTACGGTACTCATACCGTAAAGAGTGATACCGTTAATTTACAGTACATCTACTGAAATTTTACGAATTTTATTTTACAGTGTACATTTTCTTTTTTCTACAAATATATAGTAAAGTACACAATTACAGTTTTCAATTATGTATCAGCTTTCATTATGATTGACAGCAGAGAGTAAGAACCCCAGGAAATAACAATATTCAATAGGGAGATATTTGATTCTGTGCTCTCTAAAAACGACATTTTCAAAACTGAGCAAAAAATACTCAAATCTGAGTATGTCTCATAGTCAAAATGGCTCCGATTCAAAATTACTAAAGTTTGAAACATGTATATACTCGAAATGATTTCTATGTGTTCATTTTTGAGTATTTCCATGTTTCAAATAGGAGTTTTAACTGATTCTAATCATTTTTGAATGTGTCCATGTTTCAAAAAGGAGTATGAACTGACCTCTATATGCTCGGTTTAAGTATGTCCATGTTTCAATATTCTGAGTATTTCGGGTATTTCAGAATTAAAAGCATTGGGTCGTCCTATTTGAAACAAAAAGTTTCATAACAAAATGAAAACATCGATTTACTCAAATTCGAAAATGTGTCTCTTTGAAAATTTTTCAGTGTGATGTAAATATGAAAGAAAAATTGGGCATGAATATGCTAAAGATAAAGATGTTAATAAAGGTTCAAGGAAATCATGCTACTTAAAACCATAAGTATACTTCAAGTCTATAATATACTTAACAGCATGATATTAAGTACAAATTATGAAATAAAAAGGAAAAATTAATAATTATAAAGTAAAATAATGGATGCAATAGATTCATAAATGCAGCCTTTTTCTATGTACGAAAAATTAAGTTCTGGTTTCTGTTGATTTAGTCATTCTTAAAACATCGTAAAATAGGCTTAAGAGTCTACACTAGTCATGCAAAAAAAAAACCCGCAAGCTAATGTTAAGTCTATGGGACGGTTATTTTCAAATTTCTCGCTCACCTCTTAAAATTTTTAAATTATTTTGTTTTTCATAGGATAGCCGATGTCGATTTCTAACTTTCTTAGTTTTTACTTTTTCGACATTGGTTCCAGTTTATATATATATATATATAATGTCCGCTGTATAAAAAAATTTAATAAAATTCAAAAAAGTAAAAACTAACAACGGAAGAGATCGACCTCAGCTATCCTATGAAAAAAAAATCATTTAAAAATATTACAATGCGAGTGAGAAATTTGAAAATAACCTTCCCATATATTTAACATTAGCTTACCCGTTTCTTCCCGGGAATAGTGTAGGCTCTTAAGAGATAATGAAAGAGCTGAACACGAGTTGAATGGATTTTAATTCAGTATATTTTAAAATATTAAGCTGGCTTTTATTTTTAAGTGGACCGAAATCATTGCCTTATACACTGTATTTCCAATGATGACCGGTCACTTGCGATTTTAGACGTTTTGTTAAATATCTGGAAAGATACATGAGGAATTATCCTGAACCTTCAGGGGTGTAAACAACATGATAAACGTCTAATATTTCCGTGAAGATTTTTTCCCGAAACCCATAAGGGGCCGTTAACAAATTGAAGAAAAACTAATATCTTTTGGATAACCCTGTAAAAACTAATATTGCAAAAGCATTCAAACTGTAAATTATGATTAAGTGGCTTATTGTAATAATTTGGGTTCATTAAGATGAAGATAGCATGTATACTCGAAGAGAGATGCAGGTAATCATAAAAACAGTCCCAAATTTTACCTAGTTTTTTGCTTATAATTTGCAGAGTTTTTAATATAAAAACAAGTTATTTTTAGAAAATATGACAAACAAAATTGTACACAATACCCTGCAATCCGAATTAAAAAATAATAAAAATTGTATTAGAAATGAGCAGGTTTACTAAATATTGTTTTATTCCTCATGCGCGAATTCAATCAAAATATACTGTGCATAATATATTAGCTAAATGTATAGACCAACTTTTATGAAAGTCTCAAAAAAATAGCTTGAAAATTCTGATAGTAATCGTCGATAGAATAAGCTCGAAATTCGCTGTTCCCAAAAGGAAGCAAAAAGATGAGAGGTTGTATCCAAATATACTAGCTTATGAAAGTTGACATAATAAGAATGAAGCGTCTCTCATTCTATATTTGATACAACCCCTCATCTTTTTGCTTCCTTTTGGGAACAGCGAATTTCGAGCTTATTCTATCGACGATTACTATCAGAATTTTCAAGCTATGTTTTTGAGACTTTCATAAAAGTTGGGCTATACATTTAGCTAATATATTATGCACAGTATATTTTGATTGAATTCGCACATGCGCAATGAAACAATATTTAGTAAACCTGCTCATTTCTCATACAATTTTTATTATTTTTTAATTCTGATTACTGGGTATTGTGTATAATTTTGTTTGTCATATTTTCTGAAAATAACTTGTTTTTATATTAAAAACTCTACAAATTATAAGCAAAAAACTTGGTAAAATTTGGGACTGCTTTTATAAAAACCTGAATTTCTCTTCGAGTATACATGCTATCTTCATCTTAATGAATCCAAATTATTACAATAAGCCACTTAATCATAATCTACAGTTTGAATGCTTTTTGCTATATTAGTTTTTACAGGGTTATCCAAAAGATATTCGTTTTTCTTCAATTTGTTGACGGACTCTTATGGGGTTTCGGGAAAAAATCTTCGCGGAAATATATGACGTTTATCATGTTGTTTACACTCATGAAAGTTCAGGATAATTCCTCATGTATCTTTCCAGATATTTAACGAAACGTCTAAAATCGCAAGTGACCGGTCATCATTGGAAATATAGTGTAGTTATACTTAATCTTCACTTACAAAAAAAAGGATATTATGATATTGAAAATTGTATTATTATAAAAACTCGATTGCCATATACCATATTTGAATTTAGACAAAACCTCTTAAATGAATTCTTTATTAAACAGTTATAGAATTAGACAGTTATACAATAGTTAAACAATTATAGAAACATCTATCGAAACGCCGAGCAGTACAAATTTGTATTAAGTTAATTGAAGGATGTACTTTTTAAAGTACCAAATCTGGGGTATTCTAGGTTGTTTCTATTTAAAAAATATCAAAATTTGTGTTTATTTTAATATATAAGCAGTTTCCTAAGAAGATTTTATACATATAAAATAAAAGTGATCGTCATTACAAATTATCTGGCAAAAACTTCATAGTTTACTTATTAAATGAAGTTTCCGTTTTTTCTATTTCATTTATGAATATACGCACTTATATACTTATATGTATTTACGCTTCTATGTTGTTATTAGTGTTTATAATTTAGTAGTACTACAGAAACGTAAACAGTATTTAACCCTATGACAGTCTTGCAAAAAAGCAAATCTTTAATGGTTTTTTTTTCTCTGCATTTTGTTTTAAATGCTAAGAAAAACTATTTTTTCAACCTTGAATTTAAAAAACTTACCGTATATACTCCTGAGTCGATTCGCGCATAAGTCTAGCCCCTAACTTATAAATGCAAATTCTGCAAAAAATCAAAAATCCGCATATAAGTCGACCCCCTAAGTTTTTACTTCAATTTTGCATACAATCAAACCAAATATTTCACTTTCTAGATTCGAAAAAATGATAAGTACACAGAAGCAAATCAATGAAATACTTTTTAATGATAAATTATTATTATTTGTATATTTTAAATATTATTTTATTATTCTTACACATAAAAAGCCAGAATTTTGACAGTATTTGAAGTTTTTTTTTTTTGGTGTTGTTTTAATTGGCTCACGTATAAGTCGACCCCCCCCCCCCCCAATTTGCTTGCTGAAAATTGTCAGAAATTCCTCGACTTATACGCGAGTATATACGGTAATTACAAATATGAATGTAATCCTTGAGGGTATTATTCATTGCTCAGCGCATTAAAAATGCATTAAATCAATAGAGTTTTATTACTTTAAATAATGCTTATATTGCAGTGAAACCTGGAGCTTAGTGAACGTTTTAACACGGGTTTGTCAGTGAGAGGGTAAGTCGTTTGCATTTGAGAATAGAATATTAAATAGAATTAATTAACCTTTAATATTGCACATTAAACATTTATTACATAACATGCAAAAAATGCACAGTAAAATACCAAACCGTGATTGCAATAGAAAACCTTATATATATCTTAAATATTTTCGTTCAATTATAATTTTTCGATATACTTATTTTTCTAATATAAACTTTCTAATATAATTCTAGTTAAAAACGAAGTGTTTCCAAAATGTAATATGTTATTATGTAGTAAAAATACTAAAATATTTATAAGAAAAAGTAAAAGCTTCCATCCAAAGCAGGAGAAAAAAGTTTGAAAATTCAACTATAATATTTTTCGCAGTAAAATTTCTTATTATCTAAACTTAAACTGAAATGTACCTTAACTTATTAGTAATTTATTACAGAAGAGTTTATGCAAAAATTAATGCATAGAGGATATATTCTATGTGCGAAGTTTTGTTTGGATTATTACATTGAAAATATAAAATAACATCGATAACAGGAAGGTAGTTAAAAAAAAAAAAGAAAATAGAAAATAGTTCTATATTTTACACCACCATTAAAAATCAACAATAAATATCTCTTAAAGCAGCAATGTCAGTATTTATAATACTTCAAATAAAATGAGTCAAAATATGCATACTTTAGTAGTACAGTTATCTTAAACGTATTTAGTTTTTGATGTTTTGTTTCCGTAATGTTCAACGGGTTTGTTGAACTTAACTAAAGTGTTTCCTTATATTACGTAAGTTTTAGCAATCTTTTAGCAGCAAAAAGATTTAAAAAAATTATATTCCCATATTAAGGATTTTTAGTATTATCAGTAATGCAAGTGTTTTATTTTATTAGTTTATTGTGGAAGCTGACTAAAAAATTTTAATGTAGTAAAATTAATGTAAGCTATGTCAAGCAAATCTTGTAAATTTTCTCAATTTAAATCTTCTTTACTTCTAATAAAATATAAAGTTCTTTAATGTAAATATTTCATTAAAATTACGTAATCGATAATCTTGATTTTAATTTATATGAAATTTATGATTTATAAACTTAATGCATAATAAAATAAGAGTATTAGTGATAAAGGAAATTTGATGAATTGATAATATATATATTTAAAAATGAAAACATATGAAAAAAAAAGCATCAGACATTATAAAAAGAAATGGAATGGACACTGCAGGAATGATACTTGATAGGATGAAAAATCAAAAAATGGATACGATGAATATCGTATAGAATCTTCAGAAGGGCTTTATAAGAATATTCGTAGTAAAAATATGTGATTTCATCAAATATTGTCAGCATTATGCCTAAAATCAACAATATTAAGCCTCTAATAACATATATATGTGAAACAAGACAATTAATAACCTAAAAAATGAGTTCAAATAACAAAATAAATAAATAAATATACAACTTAAATAGAAATAATATAAATAAACAATTATTCAACTTAAATTAAAAATTAGATCACAAAATAATGTGAAAGGCTCTACCAAAAAAGACTAATGTTACTGTATATTGAACAAGATTATAAGTACTTGACAAGCAGCCAATCATCATTAACTCAAAATTGCTGCTATATATATATATATATATATATATATATATATACAGGATGCGATGATATAAATTCTTGCAAACTTAAAAAATTCATAATAAAAAAGTAATGCTCGGAAAAAAAAATTTGTTTTTCGTGAAAATGAAAAGAGGGACATTGAATTTGTTTCCATATATAAAAAAATGATATTATTGTAAGCAACCAAAAGAGGGCGCTCACACTTCATATTAAAACGTTTTATGGAAATCAGGCAAACACAAACAGACAATGAAACAAATCACAATACCATGAGACTGTGCTTTTATTTTAAAGTAAAAGACGTTCAACATGACCACCATCACCATGTATTAGTCAAGTGAGGCGCGTCAATACGCCTATTACAGCTGAGTGTAGCATGTGAAAATCGATGTCACCGACGATCCGTCGGATGGTACCTTTCACTTCCACTATAGTGGTGGTGAGCAACGGTACACACGAGACTTTAAGTATCCCCAGAACCAGAAATCAGCCGGTAGTAATCAAGTCTGGAGATCGTGGGGGCTACTCAAACTTTCAACCTCCACTTAGCACTCGGTGTTCAGTGAAACTGTTCACCAGGTTCATTTTGACGTCTTCAAGTGCTAAGTGGGGCAGGGCACCATCCTGCATGAAGGTTCCGACAGGTAACGCATGTCTTTCCTGCAATGCAGGCGCAACGTGGTCACATAAAAACGTAAGACACCGTTCTGAAGTGACTGTACAGGTTTTCCAGCCGGATTCAGAGAACAAGGCTCTTCAGAAAAGAAAGGGCCCAGAATGAAAGACACGATGAAACCACATCAAACAACCATATGTATAGAATGCAGTGGCTTGGTCAAGTACTCACGTTGTCCAGATACGACTGTTTTGCGTATTGACGTCACCACGCAGTTAAAAGTGGGCTTAACCCGTTCACATGACGTTCAGCAACCATTGTGGGCCACGTTCTATTTGTGCAAGCGTCCATGTATCAAACTTTATTCTTTTATCTGTATCTGACAATAATAACTGGTGAACTGCCTATATCTTGTACGGATACAGATGCAAGCTTCCGGTAGAATACGTCGAATCGACAATTCCGGAATTTCCGTTATTCTCCCAGCTTTACGAGCACTGCTACTCCCCGTTGATATATCGGCTGCCAATTCTTCCATGTAACAATTTACAATATGAACGCGGCCAAAGCTCAAGGATGGTCTGCCACTTGGTAGCCGATCCTCAAAAGACTCACCATTTACTCAAAACGTCGTACTAAATTGAGTATTCCATTCAATGAAATAGGGCTCTTTTGCGCCTTCAGTCTTTTTCCTGTGCGAAACTTTCAAAATGAAATATTTGTGGATTCGCCATTTTTGAAGAGAAGTTTAACCAGAAACGCTCGATCTCTTATGCATAGCATGCTGCAAAGATCGAATGACGAATCCATTTACAGCCAGATGTTTTATTGCTAGCCTGATTTCCATAAAACGTCTCAGTATGACGTATGAGCGCCCTCTTTCGGTTACTTTTGGAATATTTTCTTCAATACATGGGAAAAAATACAATGTCCTTTTGATAATATTCACGCAAACCCAATTTTTTTTCGACAATTACTTCCTTTATTATGATTTTTGTTAAGTTTGCACGAATATATGCCGCATCCTGCATATATATCTAAATGTATGTATATAATGACCATTACACGTCTTATGATTTTTTTCTTAAGTATATGTGCAGGTACATCTATTAAAAAAGAACAAACGTTAGCCACTGATGTCAGTTATAAATATTTCTTGTAATACCTGAAAAAATACTTGTCAAATACATTTTATGTAACTATTCTATTATTATTTTTCGGAACTCTATTAGTTCTTATCAAAAAAAGTTTGCCCATTATATCTCTATTTTTCATTGAGATGTACCAAATATTTGTAAAATGTGATAAAAGTTAATGTATGGAATACCTCTATTATTGTTAACAATTACAAAAGTTATACATTTAAAAATAATAATACAACTACAAATTTTACTACTCTGAAACAATTTTCTATTTGCTTCCTAAAAGTTAAACACACTTGCAAAGACAGTTTTTAAAAATGCGTAACGCTTTCTAAATTTTTTAGGCTATTATTAAGAAGTTTAAAATTAAAAAGAAATAAATAAAGAAATAAATACAAAGAAATAAATGCAAAGAAATAAATGCAACAAGCACGGAGAGTTTACCACAAACAAGAAAAGACACGAGAAGAGATAAGACAAGACATAGACAATACTTTTTCGTAGAATTCGACAAATTCTTGTTTTTGTCTAGTAGAAGTTGTACATGTCTGCATATGAAGAAGCTTAACATTTTCTATATTTTAAGAAATATTTAAGAAGTTGAAAATACATGTTTATAAATCTAAGTAAAGTACAAAACTTCATTCCTATAGTAAAAGAATTGTCTTTACCTCGTAGAATTTGCAATTCCTTTCAACGATGATCTTTAAAAATACGAGTGCTTTTCTACATTTTTAAGGTATCTGGTTTATGAGAGCTATTGTAAAAAAAAATGCTAAAATTTTCCTTCTATTTCTTACAGTCCCTACAATAGTGAAAAATAAAATATGGGTATCAGACAAAATCCTTTTCTGTAATACTTCTGACAGCAAAAATCTGTTGTCTAGTTTAAAACGATTAGCATTTTGAAACAGAGTATATATATTTTAAATTGTGACACGCCATAGACTGTTTGTAACACGCAATATAGTAGACAAATAGATATTTCATTACTAGATAACCATACATTTTGCACAATCTAATAGGAAAATTAATCTTTTGAAAAAATAACAGATTTATAGAAAACAGTGAGTCCAGTCGAATATTATACGCAAGCACAATCAAAAAAGTTTTAGAAATCTTATTGACGATTTCGCTGTACCCCTTTTCCTTGAAATCTTTAAAAAGAGTACTTTATGCAAGTTTTTTTTATTTATTTATCATTAACTGTTAAACAAAATGTATTATTTTAATCTAAATTATACATATATTTATAAAGTATACGTTAAAAACAATGACAATAATCAATGACATTTTCTACAAAACTATTTTAACAAACAAATAAATCAGAAACTATCTAATTACTCCCAGACAGTTTTAACGTAACCAAAAATAAACCCTAACAAGGTCACAGTCTAAATTTACAGTTATTTTAATAAGATAATTTTTCCACGCCATTAAATTAATGTAGTTACGACAAACTCTTTTTTAATTGATGCAGTTAATCTTAAAAGTTGTAAAAGAAAAATGACAAAAAAAGTTTTTCTCTAAGACTTCAGAAGTTTCTCTAATCAGCTTGGTGGTTTAGAAATAAATTTAGGTAAAAATTTAAATTAATAACGTACAAGGCTTTATTCTTTATTTTATAGATAAAGGCCGATAAATTTAGTTTTGAAAAATAAGTATATTGCTGCGATTGGGTATGAAATATTTTCTCTACAATAGACGATGTTTTATCATAAATTTTAACTTTATTTCAGACTAATAATTATACTGCTGCGATTTGGTAAGCAATATTTAATAAGCTGGCTTTTTTTTTTTGAAAATTTGACATTTTTTAGAAGATAAAACGAAATTTTACGATTTAAATTTTACCCATGTTGTTATATTATTTTGTTTTTATTTTGTTATTTTTATATTAATTTTTCACATTTTCCAGAGTTGTGGCAAGAAATAAAATGCTTTGGATAACATAAGAGCGAATATTAGCGAAAGTAATAGAGGAAAAGCATCTTTTAAAGAATTTAAAAAGGAAAGAGACCTGAATTTTCACTGTAATGCATAGACTCTTTAAACTTTTTTTTTTCGACCACTGACCCAGACCTCTACCTGCCGGGCTTTTGCATAGCTTAACGGGTTGGTGCTTGGAAACGGAGCGAAGACTCGCCTGATCTCCGCTTGGTAAAGATCTGTTTGATAAGTCTCTAGGCCGACGTGGCCTTAGTGTATCTTGTTATCTAAGTTGCTTTATCTTAGTTGGCCGGTTGCTAATTGATGTTTTGATGAGTCGATTCAACACAGCACACTGCAGCGAAACTTTACCTAGGAATCTTTTATGGATCCTTTAGAACCGAACGTGCTATTTTTGACTCTGCAGAAAATTAATAGAAAAAGATATAACTTTTTGACATGCAAATTATCTGTTAATTTTTTAGGCATAAATACTGTGTCATTAATTAAATACTGTGTTATTAATTAATATTTTTCAGAGGTAATCCCCCCCCCCCTTCACTTTTTATAAATCAATAAATAAATACGTATTTTAAATAACAGAGTCAGTTATGAAATATGCTTTAACAGAGTTTTTTGTTTTGCTAAAATGTGTAAATTGAATACACTAATAATACTTAAAGTAAAGTTAGCTGCTATTATTATAATGACACTTTTAATAAACACAATTGCCATTTGTTTCGATAGTTACAGCGGACGCAATGCTATTTTAAAACCTTTTACTTGTGTTATTTGAATATTTAATTAACTAAAACTAATCAAAAATGAAAAAAAAAACGTGTTTTTCTAAACACAAAAATGTTGATGACAGGAATTTGAAAATATATTTTTTGACTTATACAGCAAAATTATATCAAATGTTGGTTATTTTGTTAAAGTGAATATATAATCTCACAAAGAATTATTTCTAAGAATAAAATCACAGAATTAATTGAAATATATACGCATCACTTCTTATAAATCATTATGATATGAGGGATTATGATATGAAAGAGAGATAATGTTTCATAATCCAGGCTCATCAGTACTTGGCATTTTAACTTTTCCTTTGAAGCATTTGATATGTGAGGTATGTAAGTTAAATATAAGAGGAGACTTGCGATCTCAAATACCACATTTGTTTATGCATCCAATCAAGTTTCTTTATTTAAATATTAGTATGAAATTCAATGTACGCATCTGTACAATTTGCATACAAACGTACACTGTTGATTTTAGAGTATAAAAAAATCATCCAAAACGCCAGTAAAGAACTGCATGTCTTAAAAAAGAAAATCTGCAAACAATTAATTTTACTGCAAAATTTCTTAAAATAACAGAAAGTTTGCAATAAATACAGATTATTTTTGGAGGATATCTATAAACTGTTCATTTTACGGGTAAAATATTTCAAAATAACGAAATTTCATTTTCGTCAAATCAACAGTTTTTTACAGGCCTACTGGCCGACTGTCTCTTTCTGTGAAATCATCAAATATCTATATTGTGTACTAAGAACCAGACCATTTATTTACTTTCTTATGTCCTGTGTAAACAAGTTGTACATATTGCTTTACAAGATAAACCTAGTAGTCAGACAATCATGAAAGATTCCACCTAAATATTTTTCAGAACGTTTAAGTTTCAATTATATACTAAGTAGGGGAGACCGGGGCAAGATGACTATGTTAACAGTTTTTGTTGTTTATTAATTTATTTTGAAGTGATAGTAAAATTAATTTTACATGAACTGACAGAGTATACCTTTGTAGTATTAAATACATTACCATTTAATTTTTCAAATAAAAAAAATAAAGGATAATTTTATTTTTTCATAACATTAACAAATCGTCATCTTGCCCCAGTACTGGGGCAAGATGACAACACTGAAAAAGATTGAACATATTTTATCTTTTGAATATGTTACATGGTTTATTAACTGTGTTTTTACATCTTACAAAGTATCAAACTAAGCATAATGCATTGACTGTAACGTAATTTTGAAGTGTTTAGTTGTGCAGCTAACAATAGTCACAAATAAAAATGCCATTTTCATAATTGGAACATTCCTCATGCCACCACTCTTGGCATTTACAGCACTGGATCCATTCGTCTGTTGGTGGGTCACTATGCCGGAAGTTGGCCTTAAACGCTTTTTGATTTTTTTGGGAGGAGGCGGACCAGCGGGGGAGGGGGGAGGTCTTGACTCCGTCGAACGGTACTCTCCTCGTACCGATCGGACGCTTGGAAATGGAGATACGGACCCCGATAGGGTTTTTCTTTCGGGACGCTAGGGGGGGCTTAGCGGATGGCAAAAATGTCTTCCTCTGGTCGCCCCCTTTCGAACGACACCTCCCCCGATCCCATGCGCCCCTTAGCCCCAGAGGAGATAGAAGCGCAAGGTCGTGCGAACAAACACACAGACAAACATGCGTTTACAGTATTTAAATAGAATGGACAACATAGTTAGTTTAATAAATTCTGAAACACGGGGCCAGATGACGAGCTCGTCATCTTGCCCCGGACTGCCTGTTTAAAAATATTCGTTTTCATTGCCATGAAGGAAGGCGATTAATTGACATTTATTCATGGTAATAGGTAGTATTTAAACTAAGTTACTCATAAATATTAAAATGAAACGATATAAAACTAATGTGCGCCGTCGGCGCCCGCACGGTGCCGAGCGAGCCCATCTCCTCATCGTCCCCAAGTCCTGAGGGACTTTTAATGCAGACCATGGCTTTGTCTCGCCAGGTCGCTACGACCGAATCAGAGGGTTCGCGTTCCAGCGACGCCTCCTCATCTTGCCCCAGTGTCGACGACAGAGGTCGTTGCGATTCGGCGGAAGTTCCCACCATCAGAGGAGACTTCCCCACATGACATCTGATGAACCGTAGAGACTGTCGAACGGCTTCATCGCCGAACACCCATAAGGGAGTCGGTCATCCACCTGATGTCCGGCATCCCTACGGCCCTTGCTTTCCCGCGGAGTCCGATCGTGAAATGCATGGAAGGGCAAGCCACTGGTCTCATCTTCCGCGGGCGATTAATGAAACGATATATCTTAACTGTATCTGTAGCAGAGCTTATTTACACATGCATAAAAGTTATAACATGGCAGCGGAAAACAATCAAAGCTTCACAACTGATACAAAAATGGCGATTTCAGCGTCTCTATAGTATTGTTTAACGAACGGCCGCTAGGAGAGCCAGTAGTGTCCGGTTGATGCTGCCACCTAGCGGAAAATGGAAAAATTAAGACATTCGTCATCTTGCCCCGGTCTCCCCTACTGATGTTTCTGTTTGCTGTACTGATGTTTGCTGAGAGTTTCTTCATTAAAATAAATAGTTTTTTTTCCCTTACACCAAACATTCGTTTTATAGCAGAAAATAAATTTAGTTTTCAAAGAAGTAAAGTTTCACCCAGAAAACATTTTTAAAAACATTATTCATCAAAACATCTTCATTTTGGAATCCGTCTTATAAACCGAACTTATTACTACCATATTGCTAATAAAATTATACGCAGTTAAAGTTGTGGAATCTGAAATCACAATCGTGTAAAGTGCGCGAGAACTGAACGGAAATGTGGAATACTTTTGGGGTTTTTAATTACTTATTATAATTTTAGTGTGTTTATTAACGAATAGGAGAAAGCCAACAAATTTACGCGTTAAGGATAAAATACATTTTTTGTCTATCGCTATACTTTTTTCTTACAGATTGTTCTTTTCCCGAAATATCCGCGACGTTACAGAGTTACAATCAAGACCATGTTCTGTCAGGGATAATCATATTCATAGGCTTTGAATGTAAAAAAGCTCAACTAATGGATGAAATTACACACACACAATGCAATAAAAAACAAGTCGGTAAGTGTGATCGAAGATCGCACAAAGAGTTTCGTTTAATATTCCTTTCAAAACACTTTATCCCTTCTTTAATAAATCCAAATAAATTTCCTTTTCAATAAAAAAAAAGTCATTATTGAGAAGTAAAAATTTACCTGTCTATTTTTCTCGTTTTTTCGAAAATCTGAACCGGCCTTCTAAAGTATGAACTATTTATTATACTCTGTCATAAAAATATCTGCCATGTGGACTAAATGCGATATTAAAAAAAAATCAATTTTTAATACACAATTTTTTTACACAAAATTAAGCATGTTGTATAGAGACTTTCGAAATGTTAGACGGCAGATTAATTTTTTTAATTCTCTAATGATGTCATATTAAGCTGCTTTCTGTATGTACACGTACTCATACTCCTTGTATTATTGAGAAATGTTTGAAAATTTCTGTTTTATTACCAATATGACGTCATATTAATCTTTTTTCAATTCGTGAAACTTTTTATTTCATTTTCATTTTTCACGTGGAAATTTTTCAATAGAAAATTAATTATTGTAGAACGCACTTTATTGTGCATTTTTAATTGTTGACAACTACTATAATGAAAAATGTTTAAATTTAATAGGAAAAGGCTGTTAGATTTTTGGTTTTTTTATCTCTATATATTAAAATCATACGATTTATTTTCAAATTTTATTATTTTGAGCTTCAAAGTAGATATTCAGCTATAAGTACACAAAATTTCATGGCTGTCTGTTTTATAGTTTCTGAGAACCGGATCTGTGACAGACAGATAACGTTGCGCGACTAGTAAGGTTTCGTGAGATGAACGAAACCCTAAAAAAAGAAATAAACAGTTTTCTCTCTATTATATATGTATAACTATTAAATAATATCACAAAAAAAACATACAACAATTGGGGGGAGGTGGGAATAAATATGAAAAATGAAGACGTACCTTTTTGAACAATATCCATAAATATGTACAGAAATAACAAGTGAATAGAATTTAAATAAAAAAAAATATAATAAAGAATGGGGGAAAAATGAAATACAATATTAAAAACCTGAAAGAGGAAACTCACATCTGTAATGAAATGTATCAAAAATTAACAAATAAAGAAAATGGTGAAATTTTGAAGTAGATGAAAAAAAATGGAATTATTGTGGAAGCATGGTAGATTTATCTAGCGCAAATTACCATAAATTTCAGAAAAAATTGTATTATTTCATTTCTGTATAAACTATTAAGTTAAAATTGCACAAAATTTATATACACACACACACATATATATATATATATATATATATATATATATACACACACACACACACATATATATATATATATATATATGCATAGATATTAGATAGAAAATGATAAATATTTCTAAACCATTAATTTTAGAGGTATAGTTCCAGTTACAAAAATGTCTAGAATCTTGTTCATGTGAAAATCAATTGCATTAAAATAATGTTTTCTTAAATAACTACAAAAGTTTATTTTTTATTCAGTTCCTGAGTCTTAAAATTATACTCGGAAAAACTTTTATCTTGCCCAAAGAGAAAAATGCAGTTAAATTTCTATTTGTGTATGATCATTATTTACCTAGTTATTAGAATTGGAATTTTATAAATTTTCAGAATTTCCGTGTACTAACATTTTAAGAAGTGAAAATTATAAATTTTAAAAAATGCAATTTTTACTTTTTTTTTTTTTTTTTTTTTTTTTTAGAGGATGGAGAAGGTTTTGGGAACTAATTTTGATATTCAGACAAACGAAAGTAAATTAAAAAAAAAGAGTTAAAATTACTTCTACTTATTTTTCTTTAAAAAAGACCTTATTATGAGATTACATCAAAAATAATTTAGTTAAAAAAGGAGATTTTGCGTAATACTGTAAATTATTTATTTATGAAAAAATAATATGGATTTTTACGCATTATATATATTTTTTTTTTACATTTTGCTTCATCTTTATGCTAAACTAAAGGGACCGAAGTCATTTTTCTAAAATTTCTAAAAATATATTTTCGGTGTAAATATAATTGCTTGCATGTGATGAAAACATGAAATGTTATTGTTTAAACATATATGAAAAATATATATATATTAAGATAAGTTTGTGTATTAAATATCCTCGAATGTAAATAAAATAACGTTTTTAATTTCTGAGTATTATCACTTTAGATGGAATGTTATGAATTTTTATAAATTTTCATTCAATTTGCAAAAATAAATGTTACAGACAGTTCGCATTAGGGATATCTATCAATAAATCCATTTTAGTCCATGAGATGGCGCGGAGTGTCTGACCGGAGAAATAGCAGATTGAATATCGGATACGTTTGAATCTAAATCATTTTTCTTTTTATTTGAATGATAGGATAGTAATCTTGTGTAAAGATGTTCACGCAACTATGTTGGAGATCAAGCTTGATAAATTAGATAAATTTTCTAAGAAATTTTGAGAAATAGTTCTTAAATGAGAAGAAATTAAAAAAAAAATGAGATTTTTTTTTTTTAAATCAAGATTAGTTAAGTGTCACAATTGCAGAAGAAAGCGAAGGTTTACTTTTTTTTGTTTTAACTGATTCTTTTTTTTCTTACTTTTATCCTTTGCAATACAATTAAAACAAATAATGAACTTTAATATTAGGAAGAAAAATAATAAATATATAAAAATTAATTAAAAAAAATTAACGAAAATAATACACCGTTTGTTACAAAATGTAACCCAGAGTTATTTGACAAAATTCAATTCTTTATGCGTATATTATAATTTTCTATCTTTAAACTTGTCATATACTGGATGTATCAAATTTTTACGAAATTAATTTTAAAATGTGGTAATACACGAGAATACCAAAAGTTTTGTTTAATAATATTTTTTAAAATAAATTTCATAAGTAAAATTTTGAAAATTTGCCAACCTTGTGATCATCTAAACTCACCTCTCCCCCCACCCCAGAAAAGGAAAACGCCACAACACATTCTCAGAGGTGCCAAGCTTTCGCTAATCTTCCGTAATAAAAGGGTTAATTTGACACAGGTTTAATACGTTTCGCACCAGAAATTTTTTAAACAAATGGTTATAAATATATTTCATGTAGAAATCTTAAATTAAATAAATAAAGATTCATAAAATAAATTTTCTAGTTTGAAACGTTTTTAAACTGGGTCAAATGAATCCACATATCATGGAAGATTAATGGGAGCTTGGCATCTCTGCATTTTAATCCCAAATTATTTTTTAAACAAACATTCGACTGGAAATCAGGTCTTCTTTTAATTTATGTTAATAAAAGTACGCTTAAAGGGACATCTTCATAATAAAATTGCACAGACACTATGAAATTTACAATACGAACACCCACATTTTTGACAGCATGTTTGGATTTGATTTTTGCGGTAAATTCTACCTTAGGATACCAAAGAAGAAGTCATTCAGTCAAATAGTTTAGGAATTATGCAGGTTTAAAATTTGGAACTCATTACGTTAAATTTCTTTTTAGGTGCGTTCGTAATTATATAAATACGTAGCACATATAGTCATCGTCTGGTCTGTCCGTCTGTACGCTTATAACAGCGAGAAAATTACTCATCCGAATGGTTTAAAATTTAATCTGTAAAATCGCTGCAGAATTTTATCGAAGCATTTCAAATTTTATGAAAATCGAGTTAAAATTTAAAAAGACTAGGGGGCTCTGCCCCCTGCTCGCTACGCTCACCAACCCCCGTTCTGATTTCACAGCCTCTTAAAACCTGGTAATGTATCCTGTTTTAAAAAGATGATGCTGATGATATCACGAACGGCGACTATCTTCTGTAATCAGGTTATAATGCTTTTTCATTTAACTGGTTATAATGCTTTTTCATTTAATTCATCTTTTTTATTTTTAATATTCATGTGTAAACAATTTTTATGACGTAATTTTTGTTATTTCCGGCATTCAACACGTGATCATTTACATATTATTTTAAATTTTCATTATTGTTTTTAATAGTCTCGCGCAAATACATTTTTTATTTGAGATAAAACATAATCCTTTGCGTTTATTAAGAAATTGGCAACAATATAAAAAAATGACTTTTTCAATAAAAGATTTTTTACTCGATTTTTAAGGATTTTTTGAGTTTTTATTGTCCGACCGAGATAATTTTTTGAATTTTTGAAAGCTTGTTATATTTTGCGTCTGGTGGTATGATTTTCGAATCCGTAGGATGGCTAGAAAAAAAAGTAATCGCTCCTCAAAAAAGTCCCTAGTAAAAAAGCGATGAGTAACCCGGAATATCTACGGTGAATTTGATTGGTCCATTTCTAAATCGTTTCTGGGTTAGTTCCAGGTTACTTTTTTTTCAATATAGAAGGATATTAATAAAAAGTTTCTTAGTTTTATTAAATCCTATGCTACGTAATTAATTCAATGATATCTCGTGATAGGTAATGATTCTAGATGACCATTTTGATTACATCATATTTCACATAGAGTCATACTAATTCTGTATTACTGAATTTAAAAACCGAATTTGTATACTAAAATTGTTTAATTATAGCAATCATATAATCCACCAACAGTTTTTTGGATAGATGTTTAAGGAGAAATAGACATTAAATGGAAAAAGAGTCTAAATATGGATTTCAAGTTCTGAAATTTTCAAAGCTAGTCTTAAGTATCCCATTGGAATTTTTAGTAAATGTCAACAAAAAATGAAATGTTGCCAAATGAAAATGTACTTATTTTATTACGGAAATTAATCATTTAGTAATAACAGACGATTTAATTCATTTCACTGAAATAATAACGATGATTTTTTTTTTTACATTGTCTCGTACTTGATATTTGAGCATAGTATAAAGTTAATGTAACAGAATTATAATTAACTGTTTGTAAAAATGTATTGAAACTTAATTTCATAAAATAAAATTAATAACTATAATATGAAAATCTGCTCATAAAATAAATTTTGTATTCTTGCATTTTTGCTTAAGAGTGGAACAGATATTGCACAAAAATCTCAAAAACTTTAACATCTTCACGAATATGCGTGCTATGCTTACACAAATGCACACAAATGTTGAACAGGACCTTCAGAGTCATTTGCTACAGTGACAGACCATTTTTAGCATTTTTTGTTACTTGGGCGATCGAAAATATAATTTCAATATTAAAATTATAATTGCCCTCCCCTAATTGTCCTCGTGACAAAATATTCACTGAAAAACATGGAGTCAAAGATGTTCTTTACATCCTCAAAGTTCAAGGGCATTTCCTCACGAGTTTCAGCAGATATTTGACGAAGTGTCTGAAACTGGTCACTGACCTTTAATTTCTGGACACCAGTGTAGTATATTTATACTAGGGCTATAATCTTCTGCTATAGAATCTTCTGTTTCAATCTTCTGCTAATGCACGGTGCATCAATTTTTTTTAACTAAAATAAATTAAAATACAATAAAAATGAAATCCTTCTATATAATAATATCAAATTATTATTAGTATTGCCAATAGAATGTGTAATAGGTGATATCAATTTGTTTAAATTAAAATATAATAATTATTTAAAAAAAACCACTTTCTGATTCCTTTACAATAAGCTCAAGGTTAAATAACGCATGTCGGCGGACCATAAAAAAGTAATATGTGCAATATAATGTGCAATATAACTAGAGGCATTAAAAAAAGTAAGAAAGATGAAAATCTACAAGAAAATGTTTTATATTTATCGCCAGATCTTTGTTTATACGCGTATTACTCTTTTGTTAATTATAGTAACGATTGCTAATAGCACTTATTCTAATCTATACATGTATATTAAGTTATTTTAAAAGCAAGGAATCAGAAATTAATTGTTTATTATTATTGATATTATTATTATTATTATTATTATTATTATTATTATTATTATTATTATTATTATTGTTATATTATTATTATATTATTTTTTTTTATATTATTATTATTATTGAAAAATATTATTTTTATTATTATTGATATTATTATTATTATTATTATTGAACGATATTTGTTTAATTATTATTGATATTAGAAATGAACGATATTGTTATTATTGATATTATTAATGAAAAATATTATAATTACTATAATTATCATTGATATTATTAATAAACGATATACTTATGCTTATTATTATTATTATTATTATTATTATTATTGATATTATTGATATTATTAATGAATGGTATTATTATTTATATCATTAATGAACGATATTATTATTATTATTATTATTATTATTATTATTATTATTATTATTATTGATATTATTAATGAATGGCATTATTATTGAGATTACTATTAAACAATATTATTATTAATATCATTAATGATCGATGTTTTAATTATTATTATTATGAACAATAAAATCAGATGCAATATAACGGTGAGATACTGTACAACATTAATCCTACCATGAATTCGGGAGCATAAAATTAAGGATCAGCTGTTGCATCCAAATCACAGCAGTCATCAGAGACATCTAGTGGGATGAATGTTTGTGATCCCTGAGTCCCCCAAGTTTCATTCCTCTCTCGATATCGTCTGAGAACGGACGCGGAGGAAAATTGCTCTTTTTGGAACACGTGCGACTGGACTAATATTCTCCTCCCACCACGTAAAGTTTCTTTTCTTCCATGGATTAGAGAAGAGAAATAGTAGTTCTACGGCAGACTGTTCTCTTCGTTTTGTGATTTATAGTGTCGTTAGATACAGTGATTTTTTTTAAACTGTAATGTGAAGAAAAAAAATGGAATTGCTAAAAAATTTCAACACTTGCTTGTTGGCTATATTGATCGGTATAATTGTGAATGTGCAAAGAGTTAGATGTCAAGGTAAGTTTTTATACTTTTTATAGCATTTTGATGTCGGTATAAAAAGGATTCTCTGCATGTTTAACATATCGGTTTCACTTTCCTTTTTAGAAAAAAGTAATTTTGTTTCGATATACTTTAACATATCAGAAAATTGTGTTGGAGAAAATGTTTTTAATATAATTTCTTATAAAAATTGCTTAAGGATAAAAGATATAAAAATATAAGTATAAAAATAAGTATAAAACCAGTGGGCCCGTGCGAAGATTTCGCACTGCAATCTAATATTTTTTATCAATATGTAATATTTATTTGACGCAGGTTTAAACTTCTAAAGAAAAATTAAGGATAAAAATATCTGCAGCAACATTTAGTGCTTAGTCAAGCCATAATATCATCTAATTTATTCCATCAAAGTTAGAGTAAAAATTGATTCAAGATTGCAAAAGTCACGTGCGATAAAAAAAAAATAACAATCGTACTTTAACTGCATTAGAGGATGACATCGTCCGCTTCGGGAAAAACATGGGTCATAGAAATGTAAATCTAAACATTTCAATTTCGCTTTTTAATCATAAATATAAAATAAACCCATGCGGTGTTTTTTATAATCTGAGCATCATATAATGTGCTATTTTACTTTTTTGGCAACAGTAATTTGAGGAAAACCTTTCATTTCGTTTATGAAAACAATGCCGATTTAATTTTTAATTATCAGCAAATTTTAATAAAAAAACATGTTTTAGGAAAATGTAAGTGTGCTATGTCAGAAGCATGATCCAAATCCTTTCATATGGTATCTCATTCGTCGTTCTGCGTTTCGTATTTTCTGAGAAAAAGGGATGTTGACAGGAGAAATAATATATATTACTAATAGTATTTTGAATGTAAAAAACGGATATAACAAATATAAACGTACTATACTGTACAGCATACTATACTATATAATTTATTTTTTTCATGTATTCAATAAATATTCCAGATCATGATATACATGTTTTATTAATTGATATCATAGCTACCAACATTTTTTCTTTTTTTGTTATCAATAAAATTTAATAAAAATTTTGGCCTGTTTTCGATAGCGGATATCGTCGATTAAATAAGGCAAAATTTATTATTAAATTTTAGTGGTAATAAATAAAAATATAAAAGTTCGTCGCTATGCGATACTCCGAATTACAAAATAAATTGTGTATCTGTTTAATAATATTATAAGTCGCACTTTATAGGTATACATATACATATACATCTAATAAATATTAAAGTATTGTTAAACTTTTTCCTCAATTGCTTCATGGCTATATAGATTGCAATTATAACGGATGTGCAAATAGTTAGATATTAATATAAAGTTTTGCTGTTGTTATAGGATTTTTATGGCGACGACGTAAAAAATATTTTCTATTTGTTTAAAAGATTGAATTATTTATATATTTTAGACTGAAATTTGTGCTTGAATGTATTTTATCATCTAGAATAAACGTAGAAAAGAAATTATTATTTCTTATAAAATATTTGCTTAAGTATATCGTGTACGCATATTATTAATAATTAAATGGCAATATATATACAAAATAAAAAAATAATAGGCAATAATATAATATTTAAAGCCATCTAAGAACTATTTTGTATTATTTAAAAGAGTATGATGTTAATAAATATTAGACAAAAATATACATAGGCAAAAATATACATACTATTTTATTATTATTCCATAGAAGATTATTCTCTTTTGTGATTTGTTATGTCGTTAAATCTAATGATTTTTTAAATGGGTGTAAAGACAAAATGGAATTGAAAAAAATTCCACATTAGTTGTTGGTTTTATTTATTGGGATAATATGGTATGTGGAAAAAGTTAGATGTCAAATGTGTGCTTTTGTTATAAGATTTTGATGTCTCCGTGAAACAGTTATTTGATATTTTTTAAAGATTAAATTATTTATATATATATAAGGATATTTGTTTGGATATATTTTGAAAACAAAGATAATTCATGAAGAAGAAGTTATACAAATATATATTTTTTAAACAGTTCGCTTAGAAACGACATATACGTGTACATGTAAACTTTTAATCTTAAAAACACGAATACGAATAATGGATATAAATATACATTATATAATGTAATGTTTAATGTCGCTGTAAAAACAATTCTTGAATACATATTAGACAAAACTATACATAGTTTTATTATTTTATTATTATTCTATGGAAGATTGTTCCCTTTTGTGATTTTTTATGTCGTTAAATCCAAAAAACTTTTAAGTGGATGTAAAGACAAAATGGAATTGCTAAAAAATTCCACATTGGTTGTTTGTTGGCTTTATTTATTGAGATAATACGGTATGTGGAAAAAGTTAGATGTCAAATTTGTGCTTTTGTTATAAGATTTTGATGTCCCCGTGAAACAGTTCTTTGATATTTTTTAAAGATTAAATTCTTCATATATATATATATAAGGATTTTTGTTTGGATATATTATGAAAACAAAGATAATTCATGAAGAAGAAGTTATACAAATATATATTTTTTAAACAGTTCGCTTAGAAACGACATATACGTGTATATATAAACTTTTAATCTTAAAAACACGAATATGAATAATGGATATAAATATACATAGTATAATGTAATGTTTAATGCCGCTGTAAAAACAATTCTTGAATACAAATTAGACAAAACTTTACATAGTTTTATTATTTTATTATTATTCTATGGAAGATTGTTCTCTTTTGTGATTTGTTATGTCGTTAAATCCAAAGATCTTTTAAGAGGATCTAAAGACAAAATGGAATTGCTAAAAAATTCCACATTGGTTGTTTGTTGGCTCTATTTATTGAGATAATACGGTATGTGGAAAAAGTTAGATGTCAAATTTGTGCTTTTGTTATAAGAGTTTGATGTTTTCGTCCTTTGATATTTTTAAAGATTGAATTCTTTATATATAAGGATTTTTGTTTGGATATATTTTGAAAACAAAGATAATTCATGAAGAAAAAGCTTTACTAATGTATATATTTTTAAATATTTTGCTTAGACACGGCATACACGTGTATATATAAACTTTTAATCTTAAAAACACGAATATGAATAATGAATATAAATACATAGTATAATGTAACGTTTAATGCCGCTGTAAAAACAATTCTTTGTTATTTTAAAGAGAAATTTTGACGACATTTTAGGAAAATAATAATTTGATTTTGATGCCAGTATAAAATATATTATCTTTTTTTTTTTTTTTAACCTTCTCACCGCCGTGAATTGATATATCCGTTCACTATGCTGTACACGTTTCACTGCAATATTAGTATCATTTAAATTAATATAATTCTACAAATATAATGTAGTTTTAAAACATTAAGAAATGATTAATAGTCTCAAAGATTATATTCATATACTTCATTAAGTTTTTCATATCATGTTTGAAATATCATGGTTTTTTAGCAACTTAAAAAACTGAAAGAGAAAACAACATTACAATTTTGCCTTTTAACACTTTCTCATTCGTTGGTAAAATGAAAAGTTTTCTTGGATAAAATTAACGAAAGTAAAATTGTAGGACAGAAAGTTTTTGATATAATTTTGTATAAAAAAATTAGCTTAATTATAACATGTATGCATATTAATAATATTTAAAAGTAAATATAAGGGTATAATTAATATCAATTCGTCATATGTTGTAATTTGTAATGCTTATATATAGAACATTTCGTACTATTTAAAAGACTGTAATATATGAAATGTAATCTTTTCAAATGGGAGAAAAAGTCCGGGCCAGGTTTCGGACCCGGGATCCCTTGGCTGAAGCTGTAATGCTCTACCAACTCAGCAATCCCGGACGAGAGCGTTAGCAGTTTCAGCCAAAGGTTTGTGTTCTGGCCTGGACTTTTTCGCCCAGTTGGTAAGATTACATGTCATATAATTTCTTTACCAATTAGAATAATTGCGTCAAATTTAATCTACACTGTTAAAAATTTGCAGCAAACTGTCCGGTCATTCGATCGTTTTTATAGAAAACGGTTACATAACCGTAATTTAACTCTATTCTGACCATAATATGGGCAATAATATGGTCAGAATAGCGTTAAATTACAGTAATGTAACCGTTTTCTATAGAAACGGCCGAATAACTGGACAGTTTGCTGCAAATTTTTAACAGTGTACTGTAATATATGTTTTAAAAATAAAAATATAATATTTTTTACACATATATTGCAGTGTAAATCTGAAAACATATTTTTTAAACAATTTTGATGTTCAGAGACATATACGAAATTATAAAATACGAATACTTGTTTAGCAATATAAATATGAATAAGTTATGAATACAAATGCATAAATATCACTAAATATCGATATTTTTGAATTATAAAATATGTACTCAGCTACACGCAATAATTCAAATACACATTTATCTAATTTATTTATTTAACTGCCTAATATTACAATAAAAAACGCATTTAACAAAAAAATCCAATAAATGAAAATCTTAACTGATACAATTATTTCGAAAATGTTTTTGGAATAAATTCAAATTTTAAATATTAATGCATAATATATATATATATATATATATATATATATATATGATAATACTGATATTTCATGTGCTTGTAGTTACAAAATAATGATACATGCAGTTTTAAAGTATCACGTTATCATCTATATAGACTTGCACTTAAAACACGAATAATTGTTGGATTTAAAGAATATAATATATACTTTATACATAATATATTTAGTATATAAATAACGTGATAACTTTATTATGCATACAATGTTATATATATATATATATATATATATATATATATATATATATAATAAAGAAAGATAAGCGTGTTAGTAATTACATGACGCGTTAGATAATAATATTAATAAGTTTTGAATACAAATCGATAAATATCACTGAATATCAACGTTTTTGCATTATAAACTATGTACGCAATAATTCAAATACACATTTAACTATATATTTATATAACTGCATAATATTACAATAAAAAATACATTTAACAAAAAAGTCAAATAAATGAAAACCTTAACTGATCCAATTATTTTGAAAATGTCTTCGAAATAAATTCGAATTAAAAAAAATTAATGTATAATAAATATATATATATCATAATACTGAGATTTCTTGTGGTTGTAGTTACAAAATAACGATGCATGCAGATTTAAAGTTTTTGCATTCAATAATAAACATAAAATGAACATAAAATAAGAGTATTCGTAAATACATCAAGTTTTAGATTACGTTAAGGCTGTTAATCAATGAAATTCCCTATTCTCCACGCTAATGTTAAACCTATGTGCGTAAAATACTTTCGTATATATACAGCATCTCCTCAGGAAATTGATATATTTAACTTCTTTTTCCTATGTACTTGTTTCTATCTTGTCTCTTTTCTTCTTAGTTGTGAAAATATTTCTAAAACATGTACATAAATTATAATTTTATGTGTTAAAATCTTTGCGAAACTAAGTAATATTTTAACACTTCACTTAAAATTAAGTTTATATTAATCAAACTTTAATTGCTTAATAGGCGTATAGCTAACATAGTGAAAAAATACTCAAGCCGGGACTCGAACCCGGGACATCAGTATAGCACATTGACGTTCTACCAACTGAACCACTTGCGAACCATACTCAGCCTGGAACTTTCTCACTATAACATGTTGGCAAGGCTACAAACGCAGCACAAGATGATATATTTTCCGTGAGCCACTAACTCTGGGACAAACACCAAATCAAAGAAAATCCAGCATCGATAATTGAATAAATTCATATTTAATACTTTGGAAAATTTTCCATAGAAAATTTCTCACGCCTTGCATTCAAAATAATCAAATTTTAATTGCTTAATAGGCGTATAGACAACATAGCGAAAAAGTACCCAAGCCGGGACTCGATGACCCGGGTTCGAGTATGCGCTATACTGATGACCCGTGTTCGAGTCCCGGCTTGAGTACTTTTTCACTATGTTGGCTATACGCCTATTAAGCAATTAAAATTTGATTATTATGAATGCAAGGCGTGAGAAATTTTCTATGGAAAAATTTCCAAAGTATTAAATACGAATTTAAGTATATATTTTAGAAATATTTTAGCAACAAAGAAAAATAAACGTTATTTAAGAAGTGTACACAAAAAAAAGGTTAAAAATATTAATTTTCAGAAGAGGTATTTTAAATAAATCGGTCAAGTGCGGGTATGTCCGCTATGTACTCCCGCTCAATGTGTTCCGAATATTGAAGTTATTAATTGCTATTTATTAATTAATAAACTCCTAATACTCCTAATTTTTTCATAACTTTAGTTTCAGTAGATTTGGAAATAGGATGTGGGAGGGAGCTTATTTCCTCCGTACTTTCGACGATATCTATGAAAATATAATACCTAAAATTAAAACAAATATATTTTTGAGTTCGATGTTACGAGATCTTTCGAACGATACCCTACATGATATATATATATATATATATATATATATATATATATATATATATATATATATATATATAAAGAATCAAGTAAATTAATTAATATATCGGCTAATTACCGACAATTTTCTTCGAAAATCATTTGATCATCTTCGATGATTCTGCTTCGATAGATACCTCGAGCGCACGTCAATTCCCGAGGTGACCGCCCAAAAAATAAAGTTTGTGTGTGGCGGAAATATACGTTTTTCTCAAAAACTACGTTACTTAGGAAAATCTCTATAGTTATTCTGCAATGTTTGAATAAAAACTTCTACTACCATTAATTTTTTCACAGTTTTAATTTCAGCAAATTTGGAAATAGGGGTGGTGAATATATTTTTGCAGTGTATTTTCGACGATATCTCTAAAAATATAATACCTAAAATTAACACAAATATAGTTTTGAGTTCGGTATTATAAGATCTTTCACACGATATACAAAAAGAAAACTTTCTTTTTTTTAAGAAACTTAATTAGTTCCCTATATATTCCCTAAACATATTTATGAATGACTAGTAATCTGATAATATGTGTGTAAAAAGCCTTTATAACTTTTTTGAATTTTGAACTTTTCACGTTCTATAGTTTACGAGAAAAAGGGCTCTGACAGACGGACACGTAAGTGATCCTACATTGGTTCCGTTTTTACTTTTTAACACTTAACTACCGTGAGAAAAATTGTCGCATAGTCTCCGAGACCGGTTGATCGAAAAATGAATAAAACGCTATAGGATATTGTTTCCGTGTGTACATGACTACTTTAATTTAAATTCACCTATTCAGAATTCACTATCAGCAGTACTAGTAGAGCTCCAAACGAAACAAGATTGCACTAGTATCTATAGTTAAACTGTGAAGATTGAAAAAAATCAGCGGTCTGTTAGACCGCTAACAGCAGTTAAAAGTTAAGCACGGAACCGTAATATACGAATTCACCCTACGTCCATTTTACTTACCCATGACACGTAGTATAGGGTACGTCTTGTAATCGTTTTGAAAATCGAAAACAAAAAAATTTGACGGATTTACACGTTTCAGACACTGGAGATTCCGAAAAACATATTTTTAGAAAAAAAAAAATTGCCGTCCGTCTGTCTGTCTGGGTGTCTGGGTGTCTGTAAACGCTCTATCTCCCGAACAAATCGAGATAGAGACTTGAAATTTGGTGTCTACTTAGTATGTAATAATGGAAAGAAGTCTATTGAATTTCAGTAGCCTCGATTATCCGGAACTATTTTTTTCGGACTCTTGAAATATTCGTTCTGATAAAAGGTATATAAAAATTTTCGAAATTGTTTATTTTAAGGAAGAAATATAAAAGACAATAAAAAAATGTAAATTTTGCATAAAGAAAGAAGTCATTAGTTGCCGAGATATTTGTAATCCTTTTTACCACACTCTTTTCAAGACCCTGTATTTCATTCAAATTTCAATTCAAAGATATATTTTAATTGGAAATGAGACGCGAAATCCGACACAGTAAACTCTTAGTTAATATGATTATCATTTTTGGAGTTATAAGGGTGTTTCTTTTATGCAATTAGTAATAGAGCATTTAAAGTTTATGACGTCATCAAACCACATTTTATTCGAATTGAAATGCATTTTATAAATAGTTTACACATGTTTTATTTTCATATTTTATATTATGCATATCCATGATGGTGTAAGTATTACCGTGGCGCCCAAAGGCTAGTTTAAGTAGGGAACCCTAATATACGAATTCATCGTACGTCTGTAGGTTTAACAATAGCGAGTGGAATTGGGAATTTCAAAGACTAAGAACCGTAAGACAATATATTGGACTTATTAGATAGGAAGTCTAATCAAAAGTTCTATTTTTTGTGAATTACTTCTGTAATATGATGATAGCCTTAAATGTAGCGAGAAATAAAAATACAATGTTACCTCGGCTAAAGAATGCCTCAGTTAATGAAAGTTTCGGCTAGCGATTTTTTTTATTTTTTTTACGCTGGTTGAATGATTCAGATACTGAATATTCTATTGCTTTCGCAGCCTATCATTATGCAGACGCGTCGTATTCTAATTGGACGAGTAGTCCTGTTTTGGTTAACAAAGATTACCTTCATTAGCCGAGATTGATTACAGAAAAAAATATTTCTTCCTTAATACTTCCGGGTCTGATTTTTTTTTTTTTTTTTTCAATTTGGGGAAAAATTACTTTGTCATTAATAAAATTAAAAGTTGCTATTCAAATCACAAAACTTAAGATGTAATCGAAAGACTTTTTGAATTTTATGGTAAAGGCAGAAGATCTTTCCTAAAATACTGTCGAATTGGGCGATTTGAACCGAATTTCCTACGCCGCCGCAGCACGAGAAAGACGAAAAACTTGTCGATGCATGACACGAATCGCTTATAACTCGATAAGTACTTTTTTTTATAAAGAAAAAAATAGAAAACACATTTCTGTTCCAAATTGCATCAATAGTCAGGCTTGCCAATTTAACGCATTTGTGTTTAAAAATGTGTCAGAAAGTTTTGCGTTGCTGAGCATATCATTTGAGAACCACATTAATATCATTTTAAATTTTAATTAACATTATTTGTTTTCTTTTTAACTCTTTCCTGAAAAGTGTTTATGAAGTGTTTATTGAGAGTGTATTAAGTAAAATGCCTTTTAAACTTGGTTGTTTTATTGAAAATATCAGAAATGAGGAATATCACTAGTAGGGGTAGGGCACAGGAGAAATGCTGTTTGTGCCTATTTCTTACACTGTATAAAAAAAATTCGTAAAATTTCAGTATATGAACTGTACATTAACGGTACTTGTACCGGTTTCACTCTTTACGGTATGAATGCCGTACGTCTATTGTATATAAAGCGTATTTGGATTATAAACGGTATTTATACCGTAAAATGATTGTTTTTTAGTAAAAAATCGCTGTTTATACCGTAAAATAATTATTTTTCAGCAAGGAAAAATCTGGTAGCCCCGCCTTGGTGTACGGCAACCCCTGAAGTGATGCTCTTGCTCTTGTTACGTAATGCGTGCAGGCCTGAGGAGAGGGGGTGGTGCAGCCGGTACATATACTTTAAATATTTTACGAAACATATACCATCCAGTTCAATTACGGTATATATACTGGTCACAAAGTTGCCAGTATATGTACCGTAATTGTTGACCAAAATTTTTTACAGTGTGGTTCAATTTTTGAAAAAAAAAAAAAAATAGTACTTCTTAAACAATATTCAAGAATTTATATTATAGGTAGGTCAGTAGACACTTTAAATGGTGTTGTTATATTAACACAACCTTCATTTTACAAAATAGTCCAAAGAAACGTGTACATAATAGGAACTAAACGATGAGAACTATTTTGCTAAAGTACATTTTATTACTCATCCCTAGCTGAAAATAATAAAATATGTTGCACAAACTTATCTTCGATTTATCATTAGTTGAGGAAACATTATCTTACATCAGATGAAATCGCTTTTAATGCTCAGTAATTCCCAGGGAATTAAAAGCTTAAAATTCTAATTAGTTTTGTTTATACCCTCATATTTACACTTGTCAGCACAGCATTTAAGTAAATAGAAAATGTTGTATTTGGAAATTTAATTTTTTGGAATTTAAGAAAGGAATTAAGAATTGAGTCTAATATTAATGAATTAAATCATTATCTTTACTTTAATATTTTCCATTTTTTAAAAGGTTCTTTGACGATTTCTGAAAACTATGAATAGTTTTCATAGCTAAAATGTTTTTAGAAAGTTTTATAGTATTTTTTCTGTGTTTATGGGAGTTTAAATTTTGAATTATTTAAAAGCTTTTATCTAAAGTATCAAATATATTTTTATAAAATCAAATACTACTTATCAATAAAAAAGAAAACTGCCCAGTTAAACCGAGGTCCTTGAGCTCACAGGCTTTTAACACTAATTGTATATTATACTCTTATTTCAAAGAAATTGAAATAAGCCCCTCAAAAAATCATCCCCCCGTTCTCCACCTTTATACTTAACTAATTAACCCCGAAATCAAATGAGAGAAATCTAATGAGACTTATTACAATGAATATATATACAAATTTCAAGAAAATCGGATAATTCTGCATGAAAAACCCATTTATCTCAATTAAGAAAGTGTTAGCCCCGCCCCCCCCCTTTATACTTAACCAATGAACCCCCAAAACTAATCAGGGAAGGACCTTATCACAATAAACCTATAAACAAAATTTGAAGCAAAACGGTTATTTATATCAAGAGTTATCGCGTTACGTACATACGTACATACATACAGAACCGGCGGGAAAAATCATGCATCAATCATACATTATGAAACACTTTTCAACACTGACAGAATATTATTAAGGAATTTCTTTTTCTTCATTCAGTGAAATCTACCACAGTCTGCCATGTAATTATCTTGTTCGTCTGTGTAAATGAACGATAAATGTTACGCATTGCTCAATCTACAGAAAATATGTTGTAGTACAATCCTTTATTTTTTTTTTGTTTGTTTGAAGTATTATAACATCATTAAAACTCATCTCTTAGAATTTTCCCCATATATTATAATGCAATGGAATTATTTTTTGCATCCCTGTAAACGAACTATAGAACTTTACTTTTACTGCACCAATATATATATATACATAAAAAATATTAAAAGCACAACGTGCACATAAAAAAAGAAAAGAAGGGAAAAGGAAAAAATAAATAAACGAAGCCATGTACGCTAATGGCGCCTGGTGTATGTAAAATCCGTCGTGGGTGCAAAGTCCCACAAGTTCCTTATGAATTATACCTCTGGAGGTGCCTAGTCAGGTGAAGGTCTCGTCATCTGATCAAGGTTCTAAATTACGAGACGGCTGTGAACCGTCAAACAGAGAAACTGTCGCACACTACTACAGTACACTACAGACGATGTCTAATACATAGTGGAAACACAAATATTTAAACTGAATTATGTATTATGTTAACTTGTCATAGTCTATATTATCAACCATTGTCAGTGTGAATACAGCACAAAACCAAGTCTTTTTTTCTCCCCTTTCCTTATTCGACAACGTACCCAGAAACCCATAATTAATAAAAATCTAGAATAGACGAACGCAGCCACAAAGTGACTCTCGCCAAATGGCGTTGCAGCCAATGACATCCAAGGAGGTAGTAAGGCAGATCAACGCTATGAGGAGATTAGGCGCAATTCGCCCCGCGGGAAGGTACACAACCTCGTTAAGATGGGCAAAATGTCCGGCAGGTAGGGGCCTGGTCTGCGGTATAATAATAATAATAATGAAGGCAACTAAAACTATACTCACGAAGATCATATTGTAGTCGAATTCATTGATGCATATATTTTTCATTATGCTTTAAATATTGTAACATCATTACTATGCATCGAAAATGATCCCCCTCCCCCATAGACCATAGTGTAACGGAAGTATTTTGTGTTTCTCTGTAAACAATCTCTAAATGCACAACACTTCATTTTCAATACCAAACATTCTATGGTGAACATCAATAACAAATAAAAATTACATGCCATTCCAAGCATATTTACGAGAGTTAGAGCAGGGCTAGGTGGACAAACAAGTAGACACACAGATAGACAAAGCGACAGACTGAATTCATAAATACTTTCAAATATGTTGAAAAGTGTTAAAAAGTGTTTTCATTAAAAATAAAGGATGATGTGTGCAGTACAAATTTATCTTCAGTTACAGTATTTCCGTTAATTTATCTTACGTCACGTAATCTTTAATGCGAAATAATTCGTTAGGGATTTAAAGCTTGAAAAATTAAGAAGATTTATCTATACCATCTTGAATATACTTTTAGCGCATCATTTAATTTGTAACGGAATACACTGTTTGGAAAATTAATTGCTGCTATTAAAAAAATAATAATTAATAAGTTTAAAGTTGTATATATAAAATTTAAAAGTGAAATTTAGCATTTTCAGAATTTGTTTTGTTACTAAACTATTATTCTCTCGAGTATTATTTGTAATTTTTTTCATTTAAAACAACAAAATAAATACATCGCAAAGTGTCTTTCTAATCATTAAAACACTTTATATCGCCTTACATTTTTTTCTTTAATTGCGGTATGGTGTCGTATGTTACGTAAGTTAGTTTACGTTTGTTTAAATAATGTGGGATAATGCTTTAAAGTTCGTATTTATTTGTCTAGAAATATAAAGAAAATTTATTCCAGGAATTGTATTATTATTATTATATAGCTTATGAAGGATAATGCAATGAGTATCCTTGCAAGTATTATTTTAAGTCCTTGCATGTTTATTTTAAGTGTGTTTAAATAATGTCTATTAGGGGATAATGCTTTAAAGTTCGTATTTATTTGTCTACAAATAAAAAGAAAATTTATTCCAGGAATTGTATTATTATTATTATATATCTTATGAAGGATAATGCAATGAATATCCTTGCAAGTATTATTTTAAGTCTTTGCATGTTTATTTTAAGTGTGTTTAAATAATGTGTATTAGGGGATAATGCTTAAAAGTTCGTATTTATTTGTCTACAAATAAAAAGAAAATTTATTCCAGGAATTGTATTATTATTATTATTATATAGCTTATGAAGGATAATGCAATGAATATCCTTGCAAGTATTATTTTAAGTCCTTGCATGTTTATTTTAAGTGTGTTTAAATAATGTCTATTAGGGGATTATACTTTAAAGTTCGTATTTATTTCTCTATAAAAAGTTTATTCTAGAAAGTTTATTATTATTATTATTATTATTATTATTATTATTATACAGATAATCAAGGATAAGTTACTTAAGTGGATAAGATGAAATGGGTTGAAGAAGTTTTTCTTCTGTCTCAATATTTGTGAAAATTATTTGGCGTGGGATCTTTTATTGCAAAATAAATTATTGGAAATTAAAACCAGGAAAATCTAATAAACTTTATCTGTATCTTCTTACATATATTTTAAACATATTATTTAAGTATGAAAATAACATTTTGTTTGGAGATGTAATTATTGTGGTTTATTCGAGCTTAGTTCGGGTTTTGCGTATCTAAACGTAAAAAAAATAACGTTAAAAGTAAAAAAGTATTTTTCTTTTAAATTCTGAATTAATATTTGATCGGTTATTCTTTGCAATTATTTCCAATTAAAAATATTTTTTAATTTATTTTTAACTGTAACACCAAAAAGGTGCCACGATTTAAAACAATTAAAGCAGTTCACTGACTCAATACAATTATAATGTTGCTCTTCATATATTTTATCACATCTTTCCATTCTAAAAAAAAAAAAAAAAAAAAAAAGTAACCACAACTGTCGCTGCCATATTTTTTTTTTTTTTTTTTTTTTTTTTTTTTTTTTTTTTTTTTTTTTTTTTTAAGTTGTGACCGTTCTTTCTTGGCTTATATTAAGAAAACTATTGTTTATACAAATATGAAAATTGGTAGTTGTATAGAGAAACGTTCGATAAAGACGCAAAGGCAGATAGATTTTAAGTCGGAGAATTATTTTAAACGCTATTTATTGTTGAATTCGGTTAAAATTGTTCCGTTAAAAACGTTTTATAGGATCAAAAAATATGCATAGAAATTTAACCATCTTTTGCAGGCACATACTTGACGAGCTTGCCATGCAGTGCACTATCATGTTTTAAATTTGACAAACTTTTTGAGGGTTTTTTTTTCGATATTGTATTCTAAATTTCATTATTTTATTTATGATTTATTTCCTATTTCGAAAAGGTCATTTTTTATGCCATTGTCAAATAAAAAAATTCGCAATAATAATATTTTCAAACCTTTTACAATTGAAAAATATTATTTCACTTGAATATTAAAAGAGAAAGAAAATTGTAAAATAATTAAATTAGTACGTACGAAAATAATTAAATGGGTAAAATTACGTCATAAAAACCCAAATAATATGTCAAAACACTTTTCCTTTGAAAAATGTATTTAAACGAGAGATTTATTTCATATTTTGAAAAAGTCATTTTTTACCTATTGTTGCTAAATTTTCAAACAGCGTAAATAATAATACTTCATTTCAATTAAAAAATGTATGTAGACATGAGTATTAAAAAGTGAAATAAAACTTTGATAAAAAATTACGTCATATTTCAAACGATACTTTTACAAAGTGTTATTTAAAACAATATTCTTATAACATTTGTATAAACTTTTCGGGTTGAGCAAGATTGGCCACTTATCCATTTTATACAAGCTGATTTTCAAATACTTAATTGATCTTATTTAATCAATTACGAAATCAGCCACTAACTGTCACGACAATAGTTTATTCAACCTTAAGAACCAAAAAATCCCCCAATCAAAGAGAAATTAATGGCAACCCAATTAAAGATGGTCGCCACTAGTCGTTTAATTATAAGTCACTATTTCGTAACATTTTAAGAAACAGAGCAAATTAACTTGTTTTTTGACAGGGTTCACGGGCGTAGCTCGTAGGAGGCAGAGCCTATAAAAATCTTATAGGAGTAGTATCTTATAAAAATCTTTCATATAGAGTTGCTACTGGTGACTACTTTTATTATATTTTTCTTATCTCTATTCCTAAACAGTATCCTCGAAGATTAGTAAATATCTAGCACGAACATTATTGTTTTGAAAAGTTACTACACAAAAAAATATAAAATATTCGCCAGCGGCACCACTGCTCATATAAAAATCATATATATATACGAAATAATATTGTTTTAGAGAACATGCTTTAGTAAATTAGTGCTAAAATATAATAAATTCTTTTTATACGTTTGAAAACACTTTTCAATTATTTGATAATTATATGATGAATTTACAATTTGTCGCTTTCAGATTGACAACAATGGATTTGACAATTATATAATTTCAATCACATAATAGATTCAAGTAATAGCTCTCATTAAAAAATAATTTGTTCGTTGAAACAACGTAGATAACCTTGAATAAAGCAGGAAAAAATACGGAAAAAGAGCCACAAATAAAATAAATCTCCTTTTTTATTGAAAATAACCTCTAAAATTAATTTAGTGTTACAAGGTTTAATAAATCAAAGAGCCATAAAGTACTATACACGTAAGTGAAATTTAAAAACTTTTACTTGACGTGGTTCTGGAAATTTTCCAGTGGGTTATAAATGCATTCAGTTATACATTATTAGTTATCAGTTAGAATTTTTACGATAATACGTAATATTGTGTTTTCTATAAATTATATTTCGTAAGTCCTTGGCAGAATTCTTTAAAAAATTATAAGAGCGGTATAAAAAAAAATCATTAAAAAGTGGTACAATTATTATTATTAATAAAAATATATAGAAAAATCTATATAATACGAACGTCAAATTCACCCAATAAAATATTTACAAAGCACAATGTTGCTTGTTGTTCATCTGAGGAAGGCTAATGTTTAGACGAAAGCTCATGAAATTTTAACATCTTACAGTTTTAATGTTTTGAAGCTGTATTTTGATTTATTGCACCTCGATAGTAACGTAACTTATCAATGTGTTTACATTGTGCTTTGTAAATTATTATTATTGTTATTTTACTTAAGTAAATTCCATAGATATTTTAAAAATTACAAATTCTAATAGTTATTACATCAGATACAAAACAATATCAATTTCTGTTCGTGAATTTCATAAAGTAGAGATTATTAAAGAATAAAAATGTTTGATAATCTAACTATCCTTTATATACAGGGTGGCTGGAAATTATCTTGCAAAATTTTAAAGGGTGGTAAAGAGGATCAAATAATATTTTTTGTCATAGAATGTGTTTCCAGAAATAACATGTATAAGCGCCAATAGATGGCGCTTATATACTGTCTTTCATTACCGCTATCACATTTTTTCTTTGTCACCAACGTTTAAGCGCACCATTTCTGCACACACATTCTATGACGAAAAGTGCATGCTTGTTTATGTTTCCTCTACCACCGTTGAAAATCTTCCCACTTATTTTCCGATCATTCTGTATTTGAAATATATATATGCATATAAAATAAAATGCTGCACTATTCTAAGATACATCAAAGTTATAAGAACTTTTGTCGGTGTAATGGCAGAGTATGAATAAGTAATATCATTTGATGTTTATATTGCATAGCCCTAGGCTAAGAAAATTCTTAATTTTCCTTAATTCATGCATACAACTGAAAGCAAAATCTAAAGTCACATTTTAAGTATAAGATATTAAAAACTATTTCAATAGTTTTATTATATCAAGCGATAGCCAGTTTCATTAATGCATGAAGGGAATTTCATTAAATGTTATTTAAATAAAATTATAACTTCCCTCAATGAAGTTTATTTTACTTTCTCATATAATCTTTAATTAACGAATTGGAATTTTAATTTTTAAATAACTTTATTATTTATTTATTATTTTATTCATTTAAAGGATCAGGCAACTAAAATGATCTCAAATTCAAATATTTGCTGAGTTATTTTTAATTTATGGAGATTTCTTCGCATAAACAAAATTCTTTAAGTTTCGGACAGTCGCTATCAGTAGTTTATTTTACATAACCAAATATTTACCCAAATGAAATGAAGAAAACTCCTCTAAATTTCAAAACTTTAAAAAGACGCTGATGTTTACATGGAAAACAGCAAGAAAGAATTCTTATAAAAATCTCTTTTAAGCTTAAATGTATTAAATATGTTTTATATATATTTTGTTAAGTAAAGTGATGGCAGATTTGTTGTAGTAAGTAAAACATTCGTTATGTAAAAAATTCAGTTTAAAAAATAAATAAATAAAACTCTTTACTTGCATTGTTTGAAATCGTTTTTTAATCTTTTGTAAGTTTGAAATATTAGCTATAAAATATTAACACTGTTAAAAATGCAATTTTTACTTCTGTTTTATATTTTGCGGTTGTTGGAAAAATTTTATATGAGATTTCTGAAAAAAGGTTTAATTTGTCAAATATTAAAATGCAGTATTAAGAAAGCTATTCACATTTTCCACTAGTATATGAAAACTTATGTTTTCTTGGATCTAAAAGAAATAGATATTATTAATCATTAATAATAAATTTAAAGCATAAATTTATAATCGTAAAATATAATAAATTACAATTATATAGTATAAAAAAATTATAAAAACTATAATTATATAATAGAAAAAATTAAAAAAATTATAGTTATTTAAAATAATAATTTATTAAAATAAAACTATGTTATTATAATAAATTACAAAAATATATTATATTTATTAATATATTAAACTATAAAAATGAAATTATTATTATGTATTAAAATAAAATATAAAAAGTATATAATTTATTGAAATAATAATTTATAAAAATAAATTTATATATTATTAAAATCTAGAGAAATGCTTAAGTGATACTAAAAACAACAACAAAAGGCTTATTAAAAACCTTTTAATGATCAACATACGTTTCAACGCTCCTACGGCGCCATTTTCATGAAATATAACGATAAACAAAGTATTCTCGCAATTTTGGAAAATAAATTCCTAAAACGACTAAACAAATATAAACAGAACGGAAAACAAATATATATATTATGTTATAATAAACTATAAAAACTAAATTATAATTATTAATATAACATACTATAAAAATAAAATTTTTGTTATATAATATAATTAATTATAAAAACAAAATTATGATTATATAATATGTTAAATATAAAAATAAAATAATAATTATACAATAAAATAAACTACAAAAAATTAGAAATAATAAGATAATAAAATATAGAAAATAAAATTACACATTATATTATTATTTATTGTACTATTAATAATTATAAAAACTGAAATTATAGAATTATAGTTAATAAATTTATAAACCTAATATATATATATATATATATATATATATATATATTATATATATATAATTATGTAATTAAATAAACTGTAAAAATAAAATTCAAATTGTGTAATTAAAAAATATATAGAAATTAAAATAAATCATATTTTGTAAAAGCAAACACTCTAGAAATATAATCCGCTTATGAAGAAGTGTTTGTTTAAATGGGTACGATGAAATATCCTTCACAAATTTATCTTCTATTACAACTTATGTGTGAAAATAATTTTACACCAGATAAAATCTCTTTTAATGCCAAATAATTACCAGGGAATTAAAAGCTTAAAAATCTAATCAGTTTTATCTGTTCCTATCGGTATACGCTCCACAGCACATCATTTAAATAGGGATACTATATTGTTTTATTTAGAAATATAATTGTTGGTGTTAAAAGACAAAAAATTCATTTCTGTTTTACTGTTCAAAATATAAAAGCTAAGCCGAAATTTTTCAAGATGTTTTTTTTTTTCAGTTTTAGACTTATATTTCTTCAAATTTTCTTTGCAGTTCTTTGTATTTTAAATATGTTATGGTAACTAGTTTTACTTTTAGTATTTGTATTACTATTGGGAACATCCAGAAATTTTAAAATTAATCCTAATAAATACTATAATGAAATTTTATTGGAATTGCGTTATTGATCTTCATATTATCTCTAATAATAACGCGTTAGAGTAAATTTCTGCAACAAATAATACAAAAACACTCATTTATTATTTTGTTAAAAATAATCTTTTCTTCATTCATGTGTCAAATTTTTTAAACTTTTATATTAATATGTTTTCTGAAGTTTTTTTCAATTAATTGCATTTTATACCTCTTGTTTTAGTTTCTTTTTTATGTTATTAAATGTATTACAAAAGTATTTTCACAATTTCTAAAAATTATATTAAATATTACTGTAACAAAATTTTCATGGAATTGGTGCATTATTGTTCCATAAGAATGTATCGCAAGAAACAACGTGTTAGAGTACATTTTCGAAATTAAAGGATGCAACACTATTTATTATTATTTATACGTTTAAAATAAATCATCAATACTTGAATATAATAAAATTTTAAAAAGAGACGTATAGCATATTTTGCATTAAAAATAAATTTTTTGTTGAAAAGAAGGTGCATAAATGTGAATAAAGAACGAGAAAAATATGAAACGATGTTGGAAAGTGTTTATAATCAAAGAAAACACTTTACTTGTAGATACCTTGAATTAAAAATATTGTTCTATAGTTCTAAAGATTAAAGAACATTGATTTTAAACTGAATAAGAAAAAGAAAATAAGATACGCACCTAGATTTGTGCCGATTGCCAGACTCCAAGGTTCCGTGTAGAGTGAATCATCATGAATTGTAAAGCTAACGCTTCTCAGAATAAACAGAAAAAATTATACTAGTGATTTACTAATCGGAACAAAATTTTTAATTCGACGCACTGAATAAACTCACTACAGATTCTTTTAAAAACAGTAGCATTTTCTTATGAAGAATTGTGGTTCCCAAAATAAGTTAAGTGAGGCATAATTTCACATAATCACACTTGAGAATTTCATCTTTTTCATATTTTTAATAAACAAAAATCATAATTTGATTTTAGATTCAGACATCACAATACTTTCAGAATCAAAATAGAATACACAACTGATTTTTGCTGACAACAGGTTCGCACACATAAAAATAATCTAATTAAAAAGAAATGAAAGAAAAAAATTAACAGAATTTCTAAAACATAATAATAATTAAAGTTACGTAAAGTAAGCATTTTATAAAAAGGCCTTTTTTTTTGCCACATAGTAAACATTTATTTTGAAAATAGTCAATTTTACTTCTGTTGTACTGTCATCTACCGTGAATCGAGAAAATAAAAACAGTACAGTTGTTTACTGATAAATTTTACATAAATAGAACAATGAATTTTTTTTTATAAATGTAAGTAAAAATGCAAACGGTTTACATATTGTGATTCTGAAAATGGGACAGTGACTTCTTAATGAACACATTAAAATAACATGCTTTTAGGTATACGTCAGAATGTACAAATGTTAAGAATCACTTTAGTTTATATGTATATTGTAAAGTGAAAGTCTTTGCAGGCCTCGGGAAAATTATTTTTATTTTTATTTAATTTTTTGTAAATACAAAATAGAGTTTAGTAATTTAATTCCTAATTAATATTATTGTTATTCTTTTAGGAAAAAAAAACATGTTGCGTTAAGTATTAAAACAAAATTTTACTTCCGAAATGCTAAAGAAAATTAACAATCTGACTGTTTCTCTGAAAAAAACTGAAGAAGTCTACGCTTATGTACAAAGTATGGCAGCCATTTTGAAATACTTCATATTCGATAAAAGGCAGTTTTGTCAATGCGAAGGGTGCCATGTTTCGCGTGAAATAATACTCTAATATTATTAGGATAGATTCTCCTAAGATATGATGATTTAACCATGATTTAACCGTAATGAAAGCTGAAATTGTACAGAATAAAAGTTTATAATGCCCATGTAAGGGGATTAGCTCATATGTACAATGTAACACATGGGCTGAAAAGTTCCCGGTCTGGCACACAGATGACATTGCAATCGCCGAACCAATGGTTTTGTTTTAGTAAATAGTAACCTTTAAAATGTAGCAGAAAAAATATTATGATGATTCGCCGTGTGGATAAAACGTTAGAGTGGTTTTAGCTGAACGACTTTGTTGATAAACAAAAAAATGGATAAACAAGAATTTCAAGAATTGTTATGTGATGGTAAAAAACACCGTTCAAACACAAACAAAAGCTGGGATTGATAAGCGTTATACGGACACTGCACCTGGTAAATCAGTCATTATCGACTTTTTTGCTGAATTTAAACGTGGTCGTACGGACACCAGTGATGGACCACGCAAAAGATGTGTATACTTCAGAAAACATAAAAAAAGTCTACAAAATCGTTTTGGGGAACCGCAAAGTGAAGTTGCAGGACATAGCCCAGACTCTGAAGATATCCAAGGAACGTATAGGTTTTATTTTGAATGAACATTTGTCTATGAAAAAGCTGTTGTCAAAGTGGGTGCCGCGCGTGTTGACTTTTCACCAAAAACAACAACGATGCGATGATTCTGAGCACTGTTTGGAGCTTTTTCGTTATAAAAATATCTTATTTATTATTAAATTATTATTATTATTTATTTATTAAATTATTATTATTATTTATTTATTAAATTATTATTATTATTTATTTATTAAATTATTATTATTATTTATTTATTAAATTATTATTATTATTTATTTATTAAATTATTATTATTATTTATTTATTAAATTATTATTATTATTTATTTATTAAATTATTATTATCAAATTATTATTATTATTATTATTATTATTAAATTATTATTATTTATTATTAAAGTTATGTTATTTATTAAAGTTATAAAGTTATAAAATTATGTTAAAAAGTTGTCTTTTCTTTATTAGACCGGGAAATTATCAGCCCATGTGTTATTGTCCTAGTTGCTGAATACATATTTGCAGGCACTTAATTGGTATGAATTCGCATAAAATTCAAGGAAGGGATAAGGATTCAGAAGTTCTAGAACCGAATCTCGTCATGAATTTTTTCATCGCACACAATTTGCTTCAAATGATATTAAAAAAGTGTTTTAAAAAGTGGGATTTCAGTAGATTTTTAAAAGTTAAGAAATCTAATTGTTTGTAGTATACAAAAGATAAAATATTAACTTTTCATGATATTTATAACCCAGTTCTTCAATTGTGCCTTTAACATATTTTGGCATGTTAATAAAAAGTTTGTAGACAAATTTAATAAATAAAATGCTTACTGTTTTAGGAGTTCATCCAAACCTAAAAGAGCATAAAGCTTTTCATGGACCAAACACTAAGCAAATTGAATATTTATTAAAATCATTCTTATAATTAAAAGAAAATGACATGTTGTTGGGTGCAAAATTTCTGTACGTTGTTTTAAACATAAAAAAATCTTTCTCTGTATGTTTCCCTAAGTAAAAATGATTGCTAGGAATTATATTTATATAAAGAATACCATTTTTAAATCATATTCGATTTATTCAATATTATTGTACTGCATTCAATGCTATATTATAATATATTATAAAATTGAATTATATAACACTGTATTGTGCTGTATTGAACACAAATGCATATTATTAAATTGTATACAGTATTATAATATTCTACTCTTTAGTATTATATTATTCTACTCGTATTAGGTGAAAAAATGCAATATTCTGTGCGTCGTTTCAAACTTCCCTAAATATATATCTGTGTGTCGCCTTAAGTGAAAAATATTGCTTGGAATTGTATGAATATGACTCATATGAAAAATAAATCAAATTTTTCCTTATTAAAAATCTGGCACAAGTTCAGATACTTCTTTAGATTCCAGATATTAAAGTATGATCAGTATGTTTTTTCTTTGCCAGAGATGATTAGATATAACTTGAAAAAAAAAAAAAAAAACATAATTTATTTTAAAAAGTGATATATTTTAAAACAAGTTAATGCAAAAAAATAATAATAAATAAATAAATAAATAAATAAAAATTAAAAAAAATCCGTAGTGTATTGATATCTGTTTTTTTGTTTGTTTGTTTAATTTTTTGTCATTGAATCCATTTCAGTTTTTGTAATCGATTTCTGTAAAATAACGTGAAAACGGTTTTTATAAATGCAGTAGTCCGTAGAATTTTCCGACCAGAAAATACTTGGGAACTAGTATTTTTACAGAAAAATTAATGTTAAATAAAGGCAATGTTTTGCGAGATTCATTTAGGCGAATTTTTCTATAAGTAAATGCTGGTATATTCCTAGAAAATACAATAAAATGTAGAAACCCTGTTATACCAAAAATTTTAACATAATTTTGTGTATTATTTATTCGCAAAATATTTTACAGATTATATTGTTAAATATTGTAACTAGGAATTCCGCGATTTAAATATTTACTAGAAATTTTCCAATCTGGAAAAGTGGTTGGAAACACCTTGACAATTTCAAGCAGTGCATGCACCTTAATCAACATTATTTTACATGTGTGAATTATATGCCACAGTTATCAAAGTAAACATATGATAATATTAAAACAGGTATTCAGTTATTAATATCTATATATTTAATATTTATTTTTTATATGACCAATTTTACACTCAGACATTATCTGAAAAAAACCTTGTTAAAAGTTCCATAAAAGCAGTCTTTTATTATGAAAAATGTTAAAAAGTTTCACATAAAACTGTCACTATTACACAAAAACGCTTTCACTCCGGATAGAGCATCATCAGTTGTAACCCTCAAGCATCCGTCTTTTCTCTATATATCTTACTGGGGGTTGAAGAATTCCCTTTACTCGCATTCGATTCCCTTCATTTTCCCTCTTCTTCCAACATCTTTTTCCAGCGGCAATCTAACATTGCGTGTACCATATGATAATAGTTCTTTTGAAATTCTATGATGTTAAAAAAGTACATTAAAATAACGAAGGAATCCAGAAATGTTTGCACAAATATATGTCTCAGGAAAATATATTTATCATATTGCTTAGAAAATGCTGCACATTCTGAAATAAACTCGTTTCATAAAAATTTCGGCAAACATAATTGAAGAATTTAAATTCGTAATATATAATCGACCGGTTATATTGCACATTCCCTTGTAAGTGGAATTCGTAAATGCCGAATAACTTATGCATTTGGTTCAAAGAAAAAAAATCTAAAATCACATTTTACGCTTAAGTGGATTAAAACTACTCTAGTATTTTATTATGGCGGCAAACGAATTGTCAGTTTCATTACGCAAATGCAAGGAATGAAATTTATTAAGGGTTATTTAAATGAAAATTACGAATATAAATACATTAACCCATTTTTTTAAATAAATTCACGTAAAAGCTTTATGTGTTTAAATGTTTGCATTAAAAGATCTAACTAGCAAAATTGCCTCGTATTTAAATATTTGCTGTTGCATTTATAACTTAAGATGTTTTTGTTTGATGAAATAAAAATGCTTTATATTTCTGAAGGACGATATCTGTTAATAATACCAAGTCAAATATTTACAAAAGTTAAAAGAAAAAGATTGTATATTTATTCAAAGTCTTTGAATAAAATATTAAAGACTTTGAATTGAATAATAAAGCACCCTTGTACGGTGTCATATTTTAAATTTAATGTTATTGCAACTTTTCTGATTTTGTAGACATTTGTTTTTCTATTCCTTCATTTTATTTACTTTTTTCAGCAATTTTTTCGGACACATTTTAAAATAAAAGTACTGTATGAAATATATTAATTTTTTTATAAAATTATGTTTGATAAATTCGGTTTAGCGGCTAGTGGATTGCAGATCTGAGGTTCGCTTTCAGATTTGGGATCTCTTTGTGGTCCATAAAGTGTTTGAGGAATTAAAATCTGAAAGCTCCGCGTCAGGCAAACATCTTGAATAGCATTTGTTAGCCTTTAATTGAACTTACCATTAAAAGATAATCGGAAGTTCTGGTACAGTAATGGGTCCTTGGGGTGGTTCGGAATTAGCATAGGACCCGGTTCCCTCTTTGGGGTTCCGGCTATGAAGCTGTCGGATCGTCTCAGCGTCCGCCCAAGTGTTGTGGGGTAGTGTCCTTTATGTTTGGACTGTCGTACCGACCTCTGTCGTCATTCATTTGTGAAAGGGTAGAGAGGCGCAGGAGGCTCACGCCCCCGTCTATCCCCCGACCGAGGAGCACTACCTTGGAGGTGTCCGGGTAATTTCTTGGTCGTGACCCCGTATGGATTCACAAAAATCTGGATTCGGCGGTAGAGTATGACTGCCTTTGGCAGCCGTAGCTTGTCATTACCATTAAAATTTATTTTCCATACCTGCCAAATTTTACGCTGTTTCTTACACATTAAAAAAAAATCGCCTCATTTATTCACAGAAATTCTACAATTAAATACGACAAAATTATTCTTTGTCAATAATGGTAATAAAAATGTTGTAAAACTTTGCATCTTCTCCTATTCATACAGCACTCCTACACTAAACGGAATTGAGTACTGCGGACGAAGATCCTACATGCATTGTAACACCAAAAAGTGTATTTTTTTAATTACATTTTGTGTTATAATTGTTAAATTTAATGTGTTATTTTCAAGTTAATATAAATGCTTGAGATTGTTAAAGCATGTTAAAAGTATGAGTAAATTTAACTTATAATTGAAAGAAATTATAGGTAGAAAAATTAGTGAAAATATACATTTTGTTAAAAAATATTTATGTACTGGCTGCCGTAACAAATAATGTGTTACATTTACAATTGTGTTCTTTGAAATTTTTGGGGACAGATGAAATTTAAGTCTTCAGTTAAGAAATAATTAAAAATATTAATTTTATGAAATTTTTGTTACAAGCAAACATAGTTACTTGAAGTAAGTTAATTGAAAAATTAAAAAATACATTTTGAAAATTATCTGATTTTATGGAAACCCTTATAGTGGAAAGTATTTTTAAGAGAATGGACACTTCCGAATGAAAAGAAGAAAGAATTTTGAACAAAAACCTTACGTGTTTTCCAATACCTCTAAGATAATATTTATTCACTTATCTAAAACGTCTAAGGAAATTCCACCAGGTGCGTATCGCAAGTTTTGTAATGTGGGGTTGATATGGTTTGGGCAAACACACCCAATCTGAAAAGGAGAGGGCCAAGCTTGGTAATCACAGATTTTGATTATTTTTATATATGTTCTAGGGTAGAAACCCATTAGTCTCAGGTTCAACTGATTTTATACAACTCTCCTGAGTTCTCGAGAAATAGGGGGTCTAATATTATAACACAACTTAAATAAAGTAATTCCCGGCCCATAATCCGCGGATCAAATAATCATGTTTCGATCCGGAAATTGAAGGGGTCGGGGCAAAAATGTGCCAAGCCACAATTTCAGTGAAATAAATCTAAGACTGTAATCTGTTGCTTAATATTGTAAATTATAATATCCGACATATAATTTGTTTTTAATGTCACTTGGTGGCAGCATATTTGACAGGTTTCGTTTTTTCCCCAGATGTTTATGCCCCCAATAAAGATAGCGAATTTACAAGAAACGTAATAGTAATATTATTAAAGTAATGTCATATTGTTACTCAGAATATTCCAAATGTTACTAAGACATTGACGAAAAAACTTTAGGTTATATATCTTGATTTCAGTATTTGTTCAGATTTTCAAATTGAAATATCTCAGAAGTTCAAAAATGTGGATTGGCACTCTCTTGCCCCGACCCCCTCAATTTTATTTTATAAAACGTAACGTACTAAATCGCTATAAATATTTGACTTCAATTATTGAATAAAATTTGCGGGTCGAAACATGATTGTTTGATTAAAGGATTACAGGTCGGATATTACGGTATTTGAGCTGTGTTATAATATTAGACCGAGGCTAACGAAAAAGACAGGCTACCGCGGTGTATTCCACTTATCTTTTTTTACAGACCGCTAGTGTGACGTGATGCTCTTTTCGTACACCTGCATTGGTGGATTCGAGTATCACGTGACTCCCGCGGTCTGTAAAAAAAGATACGCGTAAAGCACCGCGGTAGCCTTTCTTTTTCGTTAGCCTCGTATTAGCCCCCCCCCCCCCTCTATTTCGCGAGAACTAAGGAACGTTGTATAAAAATCCGTTGAACCTGAGACTAAGGGGCTTCTACCCTACAACGTATATAAAAATAATCGAAATCTGTGATTACCATTCTTGGCTCTCTGCTTGTTGCTTGTGAGTATACATCTTGCTTCCAACTCCATGGTCCTATCACATTTTATTCATCTATATTTTAAACAAAATCGGAAATTAGTATTTCATGCAGATCAATAATATCGAGACCATCCAGCTTTTCGAAAAATAAATATAGTAATTTTGGAACTGAATCGTACGTATTCCTTATGGTACATTTTTTATACTAGTCGAATGTTCCAATCCCAAAACTTTCTCCTATCTCACGCAGGTTTCGCACTCACTAAAAATAATCAGCAACAATTTATATCAAGGTCTAACTGAATCTAAAGTTTTATTAAATTCCATGCATTAGTTCTTGGGATATGACTATTTCTAAAATCGTGTAAATCCTGCAAAATGTAGTTAGTAACTTTATATTCAGTTAGTCTCTGATATAAATTGGTGCTGATTAATTTTTGGTAAAAATCGCCCAGCATGTGGCTCTGCTATGCAGCATTTTGCAGGATTTACATGATTTTAGCGATACTCATATCTCAAGAAATAATGCACGGAATTTAATAAAATTTTACATTCAGTTAGACCGTGATATAAATTGGTGCTGATTCTTTTTAGTGTATGCGAAACTTGTGTGAGATAGAAGAAAGTTTTGGGATTGACACATCCGACTAGTTTTCCTTTCACATCAGTGCAATAGATTAGTTACGCAACTACAAGAATTTCGTTAAAAAGTACAAAAGAATTAATATCACGGAAACTAATTTAAATTTCAAATTCCAGAATTAATATGACATCCATGCAAATAACTGATGCTAATTTGATTTCTCAACGTTCCATATTCTACGAGGAGTAATTGTGAAATACAAACACATAGACCGGTTTTATTATAACAGACACATATTACTTGGAAAAATACTGAATAATTCCTAAGTAAATACGATTCATAAGAATTTCAGCGAACGATATGATATAATTTAATTCATGGTGAAACTAACGTTGATATTGTACAGCTTAATAATAGTAGACTCCTAATTTTGAATAAATTATGCATACGACGAAAACAAAACCATTCTTTATGCTTAAGTGAATTAAAACTGTCGTATTGTATTATAACAAACTGACTCACCAGAGCCATTATCTAAATGCAAGGCTAGAAATTAAATAATATTTAAAAGAAAAATATAAATTCCTCATCTTAAAACAAACAAATATATATATTCATATATATATATATATATATATATATGACATATATATATATATACAAGGGGTGATCCAAAAAAAAGTTTACAAGGCAAAGGAAAAAGTATTTATTAACAATAGAAACAAGATACAAATGGCAATCAAGAGACACATCTGGCCTTTACTTTTCCACATAGTCGCCAAACCTGTTTAGGCATTTGTCAGAACGTTCGACCAACTTATTTATCTCGTCTTGTTAGTAATCAGGGCCCTGCTCATTGAGCCATTTCTCGGCAGCTGTTTCCACTGCATCGTCTGAGGTGAACTGTGTTCCGGATAAGTTTCGCTTCAACGCCGGAAAAAGAAAATAGTCACTTGGAGCCAAATCGGGGCTGTATGGGGGGTGATTCCAGACCTCCCACTTGAACCTTTGCAGCAATTCCTGAGTCTGGCGAGCTGTATGGGGCCTGGCATTGTCATGCAGAAGAATGACGCCTTTGCTCAGTAATCCAGGCAGTTTGCGTCGGATGGCTTCATGCAATTTCGTTAAGAATCGAATTACGACTCGCACCTCTTTGCAAGACCACTTTTCTAGACGTCGTGCCATCACTGTCGCTCGTAAGTGTCTGCGTACTGATGCTACTTACTCGTAGAACCGCTGTAGGACAAGTAGCGCCATCTGTCAACCACCCTGGGTGGAAATATTCGCTCCACAATTATTACGTTTCAAATGCTTCTGCTTGTAAACTTTTTTTTGGATCAACCTACGTATATGTCACATTTTAACTTCACAATCACTCCACCTTCCGTAACTCAAATCAAGGCTAGGGGTCTCCACCCAGGATGCTTTCAGTCGTACGTCGATTGTGATAATTCGTTGGTACCCATTGAAAAAAATAACTAGGCAGTCAAATCCACCTCAATTTTTACCATGATCCCAAGAACTCTGGCCATGCCCTTAGCCCCTACGATAACCCACATGCAGTAGAGCCAAGGAGAAGCGTCGTATTCCAAATACCATTCGAAAAAATCAAGTTGTTAAAGGGGGGGGGGGGGGCTCTTCGCTTACATCGGTAGCCACGGGGATTTTTATTCCATGATGGCGAGCCACGCGTCACATATATATATATATACATACATACATAATATTTGTAAAATTGCAACTTTTATATCCCTAAGAAGATTTTTCTAAAATGTTAAACACGTATTTTTCTGTTTTTCAATCCGATGCATATTTCTCGAGTTATTCGACTGTTTCCAGACTTTTCAATGGAAACGATTCTAACCGCATTTTACTAGGTTCCAGCGCCATCTACGATGTTTCAAAGAAAATTATACATACAAAAGTTACGTATTTTTTTACCGTAGAATCCGAATCTGCAATATAAAAGGGGTGTTATCATTTAAGATTTCAATATTATCCCCCTTTCCCCCCAGGGGGGCACAGTTTGGCGGGGTAGAACTTTGATATCTCTAAATAAATTTTTCAAAACTATTGAACATGCAGTTTTCCGTTTTTCAAACCAATGTATATTTCTCGAGTTATGTGACAGTTTCCAGACTTTCCGGACACCCTATATATATATATATATATACATATATATATAAGAAAAAAGATAATGTATTAATGTCTCCATTTTGTAATTTATTTTTGCAATCTTTGAAAGCATTTAAGATTTTGTAATTACAATTTTTTTTTAAACTAGTATAAAAGTTATTTTATCAAATGATTTGTTAAATGTATTTAGTATATATTATGTGTTACAATTATGGAAAAAAAGTAAGTTTCTTTTTCAAATTGAAGCTGTATTCGTAAAATTATTAGATGTGCATATAGTATTAGATTGTGTAACAAAAGTAATCAAATAAGGAATAAATCTTATTAAACTATACTAAGAAGAAATGTAAGCAAAAACGTTTGCGAAAAATGTATCTAATATATTTATATATACAGCCTACTTTTGTAAAATGCTGAGCGGAAAAAAAGATGGCTAAATAAATCCAATTCATAAGAATTTCAGCAAATGTAATGAAAGAATTTGAGTTTATATTAACATCTAACGTTTGCATTGCAGTGTTAGAGAAATTCGTAATTTTGAAGAAATTATGCATGCATTTCAAAGCAATGTCTTATTTTACGCTCAAATGGATAAAAATTATGTTAGGTCTTCATTATATAAAGCGAATTGTCAGTTTCATTAGAATAAGTGAAAGGATGAAAAGTTGTTATGGGTTATTTATATAACAAATCTAAATTCCTTACTCTAATGTTTTCTCCTTTTACTTTTTATATTAAATCTTAAATTTCGCTGTTTAAAATTTTGGATTAAAAGTTGAAATAATGAAGATTGTCTTGTATTCAAGACAACTCTACCAGTAGTAGACATTTTAAGAACATTTTTCGTGTTTTTTTAATGTACAGTTCATAGTTTTAGTAACTGCGATCACAGCAAATGATGAATATCTCAATTAACTCTTTCTGTACAGAACTGTGCTGCACAAATGTCAGTTTTAAACATCTTTCGCACAATTTTTTTTTCTTTTTTTTTGAAAGCAGAAAATGCACCAATAGTTTACGCTCAAAATCTAATAGTAAACATGCATCTTTTCCAGTAAAGGCTATGTTTGAATACTTGCAAAAAACATCAAATGAAAGATGATACTGCTTGAAATCTATATTTTATTAACAAAATTATATTTGTTATTACGTTAATGAGTTTATACAACACAAAAAATAACAAACTTGTATCCATATATCATAAAAAGTCTTTGAAATGTTTAAAAACTTTGTAGCACGGCAAATTTTAATAACAGCGTTTATTGACAGCATTTTGTTGCAATTAAATGTGCGTAAAAGAATTTTAATCACAACATATGTGTAGTAAACTTAAAAGAAAGTCTAGCCTAGTCGTAGTCCCTGAATCCTAGGCGCCACCAGTGGCTGAGAGGTTCTGCTCTCGAAGCTGGTAGACGGGAGGTGCTGGGTTCAGAACCCTGTCGCGGTCGTCGACCTAACCGTTCGGAGTTTTCCGTGGTTTCTTCGAACCTTGCCGTAAATACGGGTTAGGATCCCATCAAAAAAACCCCACGGAGGGTACTCCCCCCAGGGCCTATATCCCTCGTGTTGATAATTGGCCTTCATAAAATCAACCAACCAACCAACCCTGAATCCTAAGCTGACACAAAATAATAGTAAGCGAATTTTTCTCAGCGTTCGAACGCTCATATCAATTTTACGACCATTATTTCCGAATTGTATTTTTTGGCTTACTTTTCTTCTATTAAACAAGACGAAAATTACGATTACGAAATAGTGAGTGTAAGTAAGAAAGTCAGTTGCGGATCTCCCTAACCCATTACAAAAGCTTTTATAGGTATGGAGTGCCCAGTCAGTTTAGTGGTTACATGATGGTCAGTAAATGAGAAATTTGAGCCCAAGTTTGCGAGTTCGATACCATTGCGGTATGGATGGGAAGATTATGCAAGATTTTCAGAGTTTCCCTTTTAAGTGAACAATAATTAGGATAACTGACCCCTTAAAAATCCTCCTTGAAAGCATCCCTGTCATAACAATATGGTCAACGTTAGCCTCTGCTCAACAAAATTTCTCCCTTACTTCTTGTTGTTATTAAATTGTGACCTATTTCAGACGAAATTGCCGAATTATTTCGAAAAAATACATTAAATCATTTGCGCACCGATTTGTTATCCACAAAATAGAATCTCCAGTTCCAGTTACTTCCTCAGCAAAATCATGCTTTGTCTCCAGTTTTGAGAACATTTCACAAGGCTGTCCACTTCTGGATATAGTGATGCGCGTTAGTACCAGTATTGGACATTCGTAAAATATACATGAAGTTGATGCAAACTTCAGACATATACACAATAAATGAATTCTACAGACCCACTTTACTCATATTAAAGACAAACGTACAAAAAATTGATTAAACGTAGGCACATATTAAAAACAAAGCAAAATTGGTTTATTTTATTTCAAACCACGGGAAACTATATAATATGATTGAAATGTCGTATTATTTGAGTTGAAATCACCTCGGTCGAAAGTGGTGGTTTAAAATCTTTGCAGTTAGAGGCACTAACAATAGAGTGTTATATAAGCAACACAAAGAGAGTCTTGAATCACTGCGTGAGTTTAAAATTGTATTTTTTAAAGTTAAAATTAAAAAAGGGTCCATTACTGCTACAGTGTCCTCCACTGCCAATTACTACAGTATTTTTAACATAGGAGCTTTTATTTGAAAAACAAATACCTAATACTTCTAAGAAACGATTTAAGTTTATAATACCTGTCGTATATAAAAGTGGAAATGAAAAGATTGAATTTATTCTGAACTTTAAAAAAGTTAACATGCTTATTGAATTAAATAATAAAATATCCTCCTTGTACTATGTCTTTTTGTGTGTTTAAAAATATTGAGTCTGTTGTAGAATTTGTGTTTTATATTTCATGAGTTTATTTCAATTTTCATGATCAGTTTCTCAAATAAATTCAAACGAAAACTCTGTTATAAAATATATTAACGCTTTTTTAGAAAATATGGTAAATATATTTTTGTATTACAATAGTTAGAACTAGTATTTTAATTTCGCAATAAATAGAAATTTCTGAGAACGTTTCAAAACAAAAGTTAAAACTACGTACGAATATAAATTATAATTGAAGGAAATGATATGCAGAAATTTCAGTGAAAATATATCTTTTAAGAAAATATATCTATATATATACATATTACTTAGAAAATTCCGGCATAATTCCAAAGTAAATACAATTCATGCATATTTTTTATTCGTAATGTCATTTACAGTAAACAATACACAGCATATCACAGTTTATGTTTAAGTGAATTAATGCTGATGTAGTATTGTGTTATATCAAACAAAGCGCCAGAGCCATTACTGAAATACAATGATAAAAATTAAATAATTTCTAATGGAAAAATATAAATTCCTTATCTCAAAGAAAATCAATTATAGAAAAACTATTATAAAACATTAAATTTAATGATGCTTTCTTAAGTGTATATACAGAAATGTTGAATAATTATTTTAAAAAAAACATGTTTTTTTTTCGATTAACAGACGTATCTCTGAAACCATTGGCTGTCAATAAGCATACTCAAAAAATAAACAAATCTAATTAATGTATAATAAGAAGAACTCATAAGCAAAATCACTTGTAAAAATATACATTTATTATATTTATATATTCATATTACTTAGAAAATTACTAAGCTGGGACAAAAATGGCTAAACAATTCAAATTCTTAAGAATTTCAGAAACCGTAATGATAGAATTTGAGTTCATTATAACATCTAATGTTTATCTTGCAATGTTAGAGAAATTCGTGACTTTGAAGAAATTATGCAGACATTTGGAAGCGTTCTTTACTTATGCTTAAGTAAATTAATGTTAAGTCAGTGCTGTATTATATCAAAGGACTCGCCAGTTTCACAGCGTAAGTGCAAGAATTTAATTTGTTTATGTTTTATTTAAATAAAAAAATAAGATCTTTGCGCTCCTCTTACAACATTGTCACTTCATGGTGACGTCGCATTATGATTAGTAACTGTCGATATGACGTCAGATGACGTCGCTATAAAATGCCGTTTTTATATCCTTCTGTGTCGTCCCGTGATCTGTTATTGAAAAGTATGACATTTGTTATTATTCTGCATGGATTAGAATCGGAATAGAATCCTGCATCGGATCGGGTGACTAGATTTTATCATCACACGATCCAACCTTATTTTTGTCGGCTGGTTACATACCCAGATATTTTGTGGTCACATTTGTGACGTGTTGTAAGTAACTTGCATTGACGTCACGAAAATTTAAATAAAAACAGAAAAATATTTTTTCATTTAATAATATACTTTTGCCTTTTTAAAGATTTTGACAAAGTTCCCATTTTAGTCAGAATGTGACGTCACATAGTGGTGGCATTTTAGTCACAGATGTGTCTTGACCATTGGGACATGCAGTAACGTTACTGCCACCATGCTTTATATACGTGCAATGTTTACTCATTTTATTTTTTATGTTTAATCAGTAATTTCACTATTAAAAGTTTTGTATTGAAAACGTAAATAATTGAAATTGTCCCACAGTAAAGTAAAATTAACTTATAATATACGATGTTTTAATCGAAGAAATAAAAAATTCATGATACTTCTGAGGAATGATATAAATATATAATACTTAGGCAAATGTATACAAAATTGGAAAGGAAAAGACTGAAGCTTAAAAATATTAATATTCACTTTTAATTTACCAAGTCACATTTAAAGTGTTTCATTGTGTACTGATTTTGTAGAATTATTTTTAAATATTTCTTGAGTTTACTTGATTTTTAACCAGTCTGTCATGTAAATTCTAACCTATCAACTATTTTATAAAATATATTAAAACTTCTATATTATATTACAGTAATTCGTAATTTTGAATAAATTATGCATTTGTTTGAAATGAAAGTAACATATTTTATGCTTAAAATGATTAAAACTATATTTGTGTTGTATTATACCCGGCAAATTGCTAGTATCATTAAGTTAATGGAATGATGGAACTTTCATGTTTGTCATCTGCATGTGTGTTTAAATTGAAAATGCAAATTCTTTATTCTAATTTTTTTTCCTGTTAAATCTTATCTATTTTTTGTGTTAAAAGTTTAAACAATCATAATTTTATCGTATTTAACAGTTCGCTTATGCATTTTTAACTTATGATGTTTTATTTGAAGAAATAAAGCTTATTCTATACTTCTAAGGAACGATATTAATTTATGGAATATAGCCAAGTATACAGGGTGTTCCTGAACTCGTGGTTCAAACTGTGAGGAAAAGTAAAGTGCACATAACGAGGGAATTTTGGTATGGCAATGTGTATTAGGAAATGTAAAGTGTTGGCGAAGAAATAAATGCGGAGGAAATGAAAACAAGTGTTTTATTGACATAACAATTACAATAAGTTCTCAAATCAGGCACCACCAACATCGATACAGGCGTAACAGTGTCGTGCAAGTGATTGGTGTATCCTTTACCAGATTTGAAGTGATTCACGAACAGTTGCAGCAGCGACTGAAAATATTGTAATGAAATCCTCATCAGAATTTATTAGTGATATTGGTGATTTATTATCGATAAATCGGGTGAACGTGGTGGCCAAATGACTGATCCACCTCGTCCAATCCTTCGAACGCCGAACGTGGCATCAAGATAATTACGGACATTCGTGCTGAAATAGGCTGGAACCCCGTAGTGATGAAACCACATGGCATTCCGAACGGCAACTGGAACATTATCAAGTAATTTCGGTAATACCTCTTCAGATACCATACGTCGCACCGTTGCGTCGTTGTGGTGGTAGCAAGGAAGGGCCAATAAGGGAATCATTCAAAATATCCGCTTACAAATTAAAAGATAACCGTTCCTAAAAAAATATATGAGTTAGAGCAGGGGTTCTCAAACTATGGTACGCGTACCAGTACTGGTACATGAAGCTCTGGCTACTGGTACGCAGAAGTCCGATACTGGTATGTGGAATAAAATACAAACATCGCCTATTATTATGGAATCGAAATCGGCTTGTCTTTATTAACTTGGAAATTTTCAAAAAAAAAAAAAAAATTCGAACGCGATTTAGGATCTGTAAACGCTTTTTCTATTTTCTTCTTACGAGAATTGTTTGTTATAGCAGACTTGCTGAAATTCGCACTCAACGCTTAATGATACAATCAGTTTTCCAGAATTAAAAACACAATTATTAGATTTATATAGATAAAAATTGAATTTTTTAATAAAGATCTAATTTTAAAATTAATGAATGAAGTATTTTTAATTAGCGGAAGAACTGTTTTTAAACAGCTTTACAAATTGAATTATCTGAAGGTAAAGTCTGAATGCTTGGAAGTAGGAGGAGCTTGTGTGAGTAGGAGGAGTTAAAACAAAACAACATTCCAAGTGTAATTTATAAATTACACTTGGAATGTTGTTTTGTTAGCCATTGTTCTCTTTGTACTAGAAGAGCTTCTAGGAAGTGTTGAAATAAAAGTCTTTATTTCAAACACAATTCATAAATTGATTCATTGTGTTGATTGAAATATTTTCTTCTCTTTTACAAAAAGTGTTATAGTTTCCTCCTATTTTATGGAAATCAGTTTTTAAGAGAGTAAGGTTATTTAAAATGGTCAAGAGAGTAAGATTATTCCAATCAAACAAATACTGTGGTCATATGCAGTGCAGATTTAAGGTAAAACATTGTACATATGTATTGAGGTGGTGAATAAAATGTATGAAGAAACTTGCAAGTGTTTGCCTACTGAGCGACATTACTGTCGCATTTAAAGGTATGCAGATTATTAATACGGTTGTATTGGGCCTATGTAAATGCGCTAACTAAGCTTTAGATGAGAAATTCGCAGGATCTGATTAATGCAGAGGTCGACTAGGCCATAGCCTAGGGCCCACCAAAATAAATAAAATTGTTTACATAAAGTTTATTAAAAGTGTAGTTTTTCCAATTATTTCTTCCAAAACCAAAAAAGATTTTGATTAACTTGGTAACCATATCATAATATCTAAGAATAACCACCGAATACTCCCCCCAAAAATTTACAGCTATTATCTTGGTTTGAGACTGGCTCCGAAAAGGTACTGGGTCTTGATTTCCACATGACCTTAATCAGGCTATGGGAATTCATTTCTCATTTGAGACATCCTGCCACTGTATCTCACGAGAGAGGAAAGAAGTGAACTTATTCAGCTCTCCTCTCCTGTGATGGATTACTGGAGTCCACATTCAAAAGGATGAATGTAACAGAATTTTTGCGGACGAGAATATCAGAGTACCGTCAAAAATACACAATGTCTGTTTTTGTTTAGCACAACATATCTCTGTGAATGTGCTTTTCCCCTCTTTGTTATATGAAAAAAAAAATACAGGAATAAACTAAACATCGAATCTGACTTATGACTAAAACTTCCTAATATTGAGCCAGACATGAGGAAGTTGTGCTTGATAAGACAAGCCCATCCTTTTCATTAGCCTACTACAACAGTATATGAATCAGTGTGCGCCAATATGTCATTAAGTATTATGGCCATACCAAAATACTGTATTTTGATATTGTATGCATTATTAAAATTGAATGATGATACTACTTTTTACTTGAATGTTATTATAAAGCAGTCAATTTAGTAATGTAATCATTCATCTTTAAATGCAATAAAACCTGCTATGACGGAAATACAAAAGGTCGGAGAAATATTTCGTTTCAGACAGGTTTTTTTTATATTAGCTTTGCGTTTGTTACCAGGTGGTACGCGAAAGTATGAACTTCGATTTAGTGGTACGTCGGTCTAAAAGTTTGAGAACCCCTGAGTTAGAGGATGATGGAATAGATGGGTTCCCATTCATGGGATTTGTGAAAATTAAAAAATTCATTACGCATAAATGAAGCCTTATCTGTGAAAAGCCTCATCTGAAGCCTTATCTGAGAAGCTCGGGGACTTTGCTGTAGAAGCCACCGACATAAATCCACGCGCCGAGGGTAATCATACATATTCAGTGCTTGCGTTCTAAATGGTATGGAAAATTCTTTTTTCGTATAAAATTTTCATTTAAAACTTTTGCTTTTTCTAACAATCATGTTATTGAACATGTGTAGTTCGTATAATCTATTGTGTGCTAGTGCTTGGACTACCTCCAATCTCGAGATTACAGTCTTCCAATTCTGTAACTCGTAGGTGTCTCGTTTGACCCGTATCCTGTCTTGTGATATTAAATGAATCGTTCTCACAAAGCTGTCGATATAAACGCCGAAACAGTGTGTGATCCGGCATTGTCCTTTTGGGAAAGCATGCACGATACAACCTTATCGCTGCTCTTCCACTATAATTCTCAGCTGCGTAAATAAGATGATGTCTGCTTTATCAGCGGGCGTAAATTCGTCCAATATTTTAGAAATTAGACTTTTAAATGCCAGCGGTTGCTTGCAGTAGTGGAGCTCATCGTCCTGCCCTGTGCCGGCCGAAATGTACGCCTATCATTTCATCGACACTTCCAGGGATTTATAACCTTTAATGGTCGGACGTTACAGCATTTAATTTTACCAAACCATTATTAGCAAACTATTGATACAATGATGTCAATAAAACGTTTGTTTTCATTTCCTCTACATTTCTTGTTTTGTTTTAACCAACATTTTTCCTTTCCGACCCCACATTGTTATACTAAAATTGCTTCTTTATGAGTACTTTACTTTCCTTTACAGTTTGGCCCATGTGCTCAGGAACACCTGTGTAAAAATGTGCATAGGTAAAGATAGTAAATTTTCTAATGAGAACGTGCACACTCTTTAGATTCCCTACGATTTAATATTACAATTTCGGAAAAGCATTCATCAACTGTTTTAAGCGAAGTAAATTATTCAAAATACTGAGATTACATAAGGCAAAAATTATAATTCTAAAATATTATGTATTATACTCCTTGGAAATGTAAAGAATGCGCATACCTTGTTCTGAAGCTTGAAGCTCTGAAAACGTTAACATGTAATTTGAATGTATTATTAACGTATCCTTATACAAAGTCACATTCTACGTTTAAAGACATTGAAACTTCACTATTTTTCTCGACATTGCTTTTGTATTCCATCAGTTATTTACGTTTTTGTAGTCAATCTTTCATATATAAAAATTACTGTAAATAATTATACTATCATAAAAAATCTATAATAAACCCATTAGTACTTTTTAAAACTATATTTAATGCATTTCTTGTCATAGATATTAAAACTAATGTGAATTTTCTTGAGTAATAGTATTCCGAGACATATTTTAAAAAATATATGTATTTATACCCCAAAAGATTGAAACACGCTTTAATTTTTTAATCAGTTGGAGATATGTATGTAATGTAAATTATCAAACTGCCCAAAATAAGAGAATACTTATGACTATTGTGATGAAATAATACGATTATTGATTTTCAAAAAGTTACGACTAAAACTTACCGCATTATGATACTTCGAATTTTATGAAATTTTGGAGCTCTCCGGCACTAAAATCAGAAAAACGCCTTCTAGTGCGAAAAATCAGCTAAATTTCAATAAATTCAGAGTATCATAACATCTCGAGTTCTGATTGCATAAGAATGGAATATAAACTCTTTTACTTGTTAGAGCATGAAGAATTTTTTTAAATACTTTATAGGATCCAGGGACATATAAAAAATGTAAAATTGTAACTTTATGTTATTTCATGGCAGGTTTATTGAACATAATATTAATTTGTATTTTATTTTGAATAATTTTGCATGTGTCATTGCCAATGCACATTCAGATGGTAAAAAATAAAAGCGCGTTTCAATATTTTTAGAATCCACTGTATACATAGAAAAAAACTGTACTATTCTAAATGAAATCTAATAAGTTCTAACATTTCTAGAGAACGTAATGCCAGCATTTTATTTTATAATATCATGCACTATTTTACATTGCATAGCTGAATATTAATTTAGTGAATTTCTTAGTTTTGAATGAGCTATATATACAACAGACAACAAAATCTAAAGTCACATTTTAAGCCTTAACCTATTAAAACAGACACGTGTTTGTTAATCCAGAAAAATGTGATATATCTGCGAATGAAAATATACACCAACCTCTTCCGAGTTACGAAAATATATATTTATCATTAGAAAGTTTACAAACCAATATATATAATCAAGATTTAAAGAAGAATTTGTAAAACAAAGTTTCTTTTGTTGCCAGTAATTTTCAGAAACGTTTCCAAGAAGTTTTTACAGTGTATTAATCAGTTTTCACCTCCCTTAATATAAGTTTTTCGGATGCTATCAATTCTCGATTGAATGGTGCAGATGCAAAAGTCACATTATCCATTTTTTTAAGGTATTGAGTTATTCAAATCACCATGTTCGTCTTTATAAGGCGAATTGGACTGTAATAGTGATTTGGACCATAAAAAAACATATTAAGGTTGAAAAACAAATGCTGAAAATCTCGTTTCGATGCATAAATCACATTATCCAACAACTGTTTTGCTGCATAACTCACACTCTCAAATTCAACTAATCAGGGAGGTACAGAAGTAAGAGGTAGTGTAAAATGTTGTACTAGTTTAATGACAGTGAAGAAGTTTTGAGCCATGTCTAATAGTAAAATATTTGCACAAATTATTTTTAATAAATGTTTTTCGATTTTTGTTGTTTATTACCCTCCAAAATAACACAATGAAAACTAATGTTTCATTTTTTTTTCTTTTTGGTTCTTGTTGTTTTAAATTCATAACTATTTTGGTTTATAACAAACATTACCCGTAAAAGTTTGCTGCAAAACTAACATTTTCCATATTTAAATTTAAATTCTGGCTTTACTACAATTATTACAGATTTAGGACTATGTGCAACTAGTTGCTATGGCAACAAATATATCACACGAAAACAATTGTGCCAATATATCATGTTTATTAATAATAATCAGTTTTTTGCATTTTTCTAAAAACTAGATTATGTGGAGTGTGTGAATTTTGCATGTACACCCTTCAATTAAAAACTTTAATATTCACCAAACAGGTTTAACAAACAAACATGCTAAATTAACAACATTAATAATAACATTAAAATTAATATTGTTTTGTTACTGTTGCACGCATCAATTCAGTTATGCAGCTGAAAATATTTAAATGAGAATTGATAGCATATGAAAAACTGATATTCGAATTTGAGAAAACTGATTAATGCACTGTAAAAGCCGTTCGGAAATGTTTTTAAATATTACAAGCAGCAAAAGCAGCAGCTTCTTTAAATCTCTAATATACAGGGTGATTATAAAGAAACTTTGCCAACATCTGCACTTCTAGCGGCCGTTCTATTTAACCGATCAAGATGAAATTTTAAATATAGTTGTTTGAAGGTATGCGCTCGAGATTCTGTGAATGGCAATACAGTGGTGCTCACGGTTACGGTTATAGTTACAGAAACTCGAAAATTTCGAATGGCAACGCCTACTTTTTCCTGTCTCAAAATGTTCAGCGCATGCGAAAACCCTAAATAGCGTTGAAACGGTACCGATATGTCCAAAAACAAACGTGTTATGCATACACAAAGAAGAGTTCTGAAAACCGGCCAACAAAACACGATCTGTGCGCACGCAGTAACTTTGCATATGACACAGGCAAGATACCAATCACAGAACGCCGTTCGCCAGATATTCAGCGGAGGAAGCCTATAAAATACCAAGCGGGTATGCGAAGTCGTCATTCATGAACTCGCACATGCCGACGATATGACTCTTCCTGGGAAAGTTCGCGGTGAATTGATCAAACTCTATTATCTAAATGGGATGAACGCTGCGGAAGCCTTGCGTGTGTATCGCCGCAATCATCGACAACGACGTGGGCCATGTACTCTGCAAGCTGTGCGTGATTTAGTGCGCAAATTCGAAGATACAGGCTGCACCTGTGACAAACCGCGCTCCGGACGGCCAACAGTTTCTGAGGACGTTGTCATGGAAGTGCATCATACAGTGACTACAGGGCACACAGAAACTGCAAGAGGATTATCGCGCTTGTTGGATATTCCGAACACAACGGTCCGCAAGCTCTTGCGCTCAGTACTTCACATGTTTCCCTATCGATTTCAGCGCGTCCAGATGTTGCAGCCGGGTGACCCACAACAACGTCTGGACTTCGCAAATGAATTTTTATTACGATATGATGCTGATAACGACTGGCCACTTCGCATACTATGGACGGACGAGGCGCATTTCACCTTACATGGCAACATTAACACAAAGAATTGTGTGCACTGGGGAGAGACGAATCCTCACGCTGTGGCACCAGTACCATTATTTGACGCCAAAGTGACTGTGTGGTGCGGCATTACAGCTACATTTGTTCTCGGCCCGTTCTTCTTTGAGGAAACGACCCCAGCGGGTCCTGCAACATGTTCTGTAACAGGCTCTCGGTATGCAGCCATGCTGAAAAATTCTGTACTACCGGAGTTGCGTCGGCGGAATGCACTCAATGACGTTGTTTGGATGCAAGATGGTGCACCTCCACATATAGCGAGGTCAGTTAAAAGGCTCCTAGATCAGCATTTTGGTGATCGCATCATCTCACGCCATTATCCTATTCCGTGGCCTGCGCGATCCCCAGATCTGACGCCTATGGATTTCTGGTTTTGGGGATATCTCAAATCCAGAGTTTACCTGTGCAATCCGCAAACATTGTCGGGCTTGCAGGATTCTATACGGCGTGAGATTAGAAACATTCCTCGCGTCATGTTGCGTTCAGCGGTATTGTCCGTCGTCTCCCGCATGCAATGCGTAATTGCTTGTGATGGCACCCATGTGGAAAATGTTTGATGCCAATAAAGGTTTTCTTTTGTCTGATATGTGTTCTCATCATTCAGCAGTTTCTTGTCTCTGTCGAATGCATTATTGCTCGGTGCGCCTTAAAGAACGGTTTGTATGTCTATAACACGTCGGTTTTTGGACATATCGGTACCGTTTCAACGCTATTTAGGGTTTTCGCATGCGCTGAACATTTTGAGACAGGAAAAAGTAGGCGTTGCCATTCGAAATTTTCGAGTTTCTGTAACTATAACCGTAACCGTGAGCACCACTGTATTGCCATTCACAGAATCTCGAGCGCATACCTTCAAACAACTATATTTAAAATTTCATCTTGATCGGTTAAATAGAACGGGCGCTAGAAGTGCAGATGTTGGCAAAGTTTCTTTATAATCACCCTGTACATTGATATATGAGGTTTCCAGCCATAAAAAATCCTTTTTAGAATCCTGAGAAACTCGGACGAGATTATATTTCCGTTCGTTGTTATATTATATTTATGTATATTAAGAAGCATTTGCATTTTTTTTTAAATTGTAGCTGAATATTATTCGAATTCTTAATTTTGTATAAACTATGCATAAATCAGATAGCAAGAACTAAAATCTCATTTTAAGCCTGAGTGGATTAAAACTAATGTATTCCATTATATCAAGTGAATTAACAATTTTATTTCTTAAATGCAAAGGGGAAACAAAAATACGATTGAAAAACTTAAACTCTTTGATCAATATATAATTTTTGTAGAATTGGCATACGCCTGTAGAAATACTAAAATAATTTATAATCGCTGATTTTGTCTAAATCAGGCGCAAAATAAACAGAGTGAAAAAGCGTCCAAGCCAGGATTCTAACCAGGATCATTGGCTTTGCTTGTCAATGCTCTACCATTAAGCTACCTGGACGATATCCAGCCTAGCACTCTGCACTCTTATTTGGTAAGACTACAGCCCTGCGGCACAAGATGAAAATATTTCATGAACCACGATTCTTGCGGCAAGCATGATACGGAATCTGCCATTTAATCCAGCCTCGGTGAATATATATATACATACATAATTGCATAATTATTATATATTAAAATATTATTATTAAATTATGTATATATATATATATATATATATATATATATATATATATATATATATATATATATGTAAGAAGATGATACGTAAATAGTAGATTTACTGGAATTATATGCACAAATAGACGAGGAATAACCAAATATATACTTTAATACAGTCCTAGGAATATAATTGTACAATACTTGACTAGCAAATTCTTTTCAGCTAATCCACTTCTCGCAAAACATATACAATATTTTTATTTACCAAAGAAAACAACTAGGCCTAACAGCGCCTAATATAATATAACAACAGCGCCTATATAACAACTAAGTCATCAATTTTCTTTATTACTAACAATTCCTCTGCAACATGTGTCTTAGTTTCCGCAGGTAAATTATGCCTGATTTGATTAACTATAATTAATTCCGATAAATCTTCAAAGTTATTTACTTGAAGACCTCCAATCCATTCTTGAAAATACACCTTGATCTCATTAGCGAAATCTCGCAAATTGGCTGATGGCTCCTTTTAAGATGAGAAAAATTTCAGCCTAAACTCTTCTGGCGATAGTTTGTAGCGTTTTAGCAGAATATTTTTTATGTAGTCATAATCGTGAATTTCGGGTTCGTTTTCCCTCGTTATTATATTGATCACATCTAACGGCATTAGATTAATTAAATAATTTACCCATTCTTTTTTATCAATGCCCGTTTGCGCCATTTGCCTTTCGTACATAGCCAAATATAAACTAATATCAATTGAACTTTCGTATTTAGTTAATAATCTAAGCAATTTAAATTGCTTACCTGGATTTGTCCTTGGGTTTTCATCAATGTGTTTTCTTGAATTTTCTTGTATATGCATTTTCTTAATTTCGAAATCTCTTTCGCTTTCGCGGTCGTTCTGCTCCAATTCTAATTTCTTTTCTTCAATCTCTGCTTGTAATTTCCTCTCTTCAATCTGCAATCGCTATTTCATTTCTTCTAGTTCTGCTTGTAATTTCTTCTCTTCTAGTTCTGCTTGTAATTTTTTCTCTTCTCTTTCTCTTTCTTCTTCTGTTTTCTCTTTTCTAGCTGCTGTAACTACTTCCAATCGATCTTTTGTAAAGTCTTCTTCGTAACTCTCCCAACTTTTGATCAGCTTTATTAGGACGGGTATTGTCGGTTTTTCTGGTGCTCCAATTCCGCATTCTTTGCAGAGATTTATTAGATCAATTCTCTTAGCTTTATTTAGAGTTCCCATGTTTATCTTTCAAAATTGTATTTGAAGTAATACGATTACGGTTTCACCTTGCCAATTCGTAACCCAACTTTTGATACTGGCGTTTTACTTTTAATTATCCCGGCCGAGCCCCCATAAATGTAAGAAGATGATATGTAAATAGTATATTTATTGGAACTATATGCACAAATAGACGATGAATAACAAAATATGAACTTTAATACAGTCCTAGGAATATAATTGTACAATACTTGTTTAGCAATTTCTTTTCAGCTAATCCATTTCTCGTGAAACATATACAATATTTTTTATTTATCAAAGGAAAAAACTAGGACTAACAGCGCCTTTACTGGCTATTTCTCACTTTGATGCTTGCTTCACAATAAAAATTAGAATACTGCTCTTTTCCAATTTTGAAGATGTTCCAATCTTGATCTCGCAATACAAAATATTTATAACTCATGCATTTAAATCATGGATAATAATAGTACTAGAGTGTCAGTTAATTTGATGATCATTTACGTCATAAAGGAGATGAAGTGTTCAAACTGAAATCCTATATATATATACATAATTCTTTGTAGCCTGGTAGATTTATATACTGATCTACAGACTCTTCAGAGGGGGGCAATATTAGAAGTTTTGAGGTTACAAACCCACCCGCAGTTCGAGTCTGGTAGTGGCTATTTTTTTTCATTGCGGTTCGGGTTGATTTACATCATATCTTGTTCGGGTTGGGTTTTCACTCTTGCGAGCCCGGTTCGGGTTGACCCGATTTTTCAAAAGAAAGTCTAAAATATTTTTCCAGATAAAAACTACATACAGTAAAAACTCCATAATTGATAATCAATTTTATGAGGAACTAGAAGGCGCAGCGGTTATCTGAAGTCCTAAGAGCCCGGAGCCCAACTCTTCCAGCTTTTCAAAGCATTAAATTTGTGCAATATATAGTTTAAATTTTTCCCGGTACTGAATCCAGCATTTAAAGAGTGTCGTGAGAGGACGGTCGCGCACCGCCTTCTCCACGAATATATATATATATATATATATATATATATATATATATATATATATATATATATATATATATATATATGTATATGTATATGTATATATTTTAAATACAAAATAATTGTTGGTAGCAATGCCAATGATCCTAAATCGAATCCTGGCTTTGACACTTTGACACTAAGTTGGATTTACGCCTGCTTTAACAAAAATAAGCGTTTATAAATTATCTTTATTCTTTTTTACGTACCAATCATACGTAGTATAGGGTAAGTCTTGTAATCGTTTTGAAAATCTAAAAATTTTTTTGACGGATTTACACGTTTCAGACACTGGAGATTCCGAAAAACTAATTTTTAGAAAAAGAAATTTGCCGTCCGTCTGTGTGTCTGTGTGTCTGTGTGTGTGTCTGTAAACGCTCTATCTGCGGAAGAAATTGAGATAGAGACTTGCAATTTGGTATGTACTTAGTAAGTAATAATGGGAAGAAGCCTATTTCATTTCAAAAACCTCGATTAACCGGAAATTTTTTTTCGGACTCTCGAAATATTCGTTCTGATGAAAGGTATATAAAATTTTTCGAAATTGTTTATTTTAAGAGATAAATATAAAAGACAATAACAAAACATAAATTTTGCATAAAGCATGAAGTCGATCGGATAATGAGTTGCTGAGATATTTGGATTCCTATTTTCCACACTCTTCGATTTTTCATGACCCTGTATTTCATCCAAATTTCACTTCAAAGATACATTCTAATTGGAAGTTTGACGCTTAATCAGATGCAATAAACCGCTAGTTAATAGGATTATTATTTTTGGAGTTATAAGGATGTTTTTTTCAAGCAATTCAGTAATAGAGCATTTAAAGTTTGTGACGTCATCAAGCCACGATTTTATTTGAATTGAAATGCACTTTATAAGTAGTTTACACTTGTTTTATTTTAATATTTTTGCTTTAATAATTATGCATATCCATGATGGGTAAGTATTACGGTGGTCCCCAACGACTAGTTTCCATATACAATCATTTAACCGTTTAAAAATTCATTATAACTGTTAATAATCAAAATTGCCTCATGTTAAATATTTGATGATACATTTACAGGGTTTTATTTGAAACAATAAAAATTGCTGCATGTTTCTGACGAACAATATCAGTTAATAATATTTTGTCTAATTTTTACAAGAGAGAATATGAAAAAATATATATTTATTTCTAGGTTATTTATTTCTAGAAAAGTTGGTGTATACATTGATCACAATTTAGCGTATGTCTTTAAAAGTCAGGAAATCACCTATTTCATTACAAATAAAATAATAAAAAAATATTAATTTTAATTAAAAAGGAAAAGTGCATATATATATATTCTTTACTCCTAAATTTGTTTTTTTATTTAAATGTAAAATCTATTATTTCTACATTTAAATTCTTGTTTGAAATTTGTCTCGTAATTAAATATTTGGTGTTGCTTTTTTTTTTTAATTTACGTGGTTTACAATAAGGAAATAAAAAAATGTGAAACCGTTAATAATACTTTAAATAAATATTTACAAAAGAGGAAAGGAAAAATATTGTATTTGTTTCAAGATTTGAAAAGAAGTTGACATACATTTTGAGGTTAGCACAATGTAATGTTATAAAAAATCGCTTATTATACTTAAAGGCGCATTTACGCAGTGTAATTGTATGAGGCAAATTGACGACTTCGCTTTGTCAATAATAATAAAGAAAACTTAGTAAAGTTAATTAAAATTTTTTGAAAACTTTTTATGATCATTATATAAAATTATTTTTCAAAAGTAACGGAATTTTAAATATTAGCTCAGTAAAATATTATCCAAACTGTTTGGGGTTTGTTGAATATAATAACAAATATCATTTTTTATTTTGGAAATAAATTATATTTAAAACTAAAACAAACAAAAAAAGAAAACACACACTAAAAGAAAACAAATATATAGTGAAAGCACTAGTCGTATTTACTTATTTGCATAAAATATCAAATATCACTTTTTATTTTACTGAAAAGAACATGTAAAAAGTGCGTAAAAACAAATACATATAATTCACTCTTGATTTCTTGTGAAATATTTAATTGTTCATTAAACATAGTGCAAAATTAAATATCGTTTTTGAAACAAAACTTGTATCCTAACAAACGTATTTCGTAAAGAATATATTGAAAATGATGATATGTCTTAATATCTTATACTTAAAACTCAACTTTAAATATTTTACAAATGTTTCCACATTTTTTAAGTCTATGCTTTTAAGGTGTAAGCCACTTTTTTGGCCTGAAATTGAAGGATTCTTGAGATTTTTTTTTTCTAAATATGAAGTGTTTAAAAATTTTACATTTAAATTATTACACGTATATTAAAATAGAAAACAGTATTTTGTAGTTGATATTTTACAAAATGGTGGCTTGACAGCTGATGCTTTCGAAATTAGAGAGTCAATCGGTAGACACGGTAACACATTGTAGACTTAAAATAGAAAAATGAAACCAAAAGAATAGTATTTTTCAGTCCCAAAGCTAGTGAAATATGTAATGATTGTTTTGTAAATGGAATTTAGCTCAATGGAATATATTTAAAATAAAATGTAAATTTTGAACCAAATATTTCATTACTTAAAGTTTCACAGAACAGGGAGACATCAATAATTCGAAAAAGGACTACGTATTTTATTAGAAAATTATGTAACTGTTAATTTTCAAAAAAATAAAATTAGTTGATTGAAAATTGGCAGAGTTAGAGCAACATCCAATTTTGAAAATGCTGCTATGAGAAAAAAAAAACATTTTCGTTACTATTTCTTTATTGTGCGCGCTATACTTTTCTAGCTCCAGAAATTGTCCTTCCAATTCTGATATCAATTTTTAAATAATAAAATATGATTTTTATGTGTATAAAGAAACAAAATTAAACTTTCTTATTACTGCTAATAATTAAATGATGCAGCAAAAAGCTTATTTGTTAAAAAAAAAATTATATGGAGAAATAAACAACGAATTAAATAAAATCTCATATTCAACTCTTTATACATTCATGAATGATTTTACAGTACTTTCTTAGATCTGATAGTATCTCTTATTTCTGACTGACTCATGTTTAAAATTGTTACTTGATTCCTTGCTATCAAACTAGAGATAATTCTTTAAACATTAACCGTAATAGTTTGGCCATTTATTAACGTTTGTTAATTGTTTCATTATGCTTTCGAATTTTGTTGTATCCAAAAATGGATATTGAATTACTTGACGTTTAAATTATATTATTTGCGTTACTCGATTTTGTTTTAAGTATTTGCATATATATGGAATGTAAGATGCCTATAAACATACTCTTTAGAGGGCTATCTCACATATGTACCGATCGTCAGAATTTCTGTGCACATCCCAGGCTTCAAGTGTTTCATATTAGCGATTTTACTAAGTGAAATCTCAATAAAATCTTAAATCTTACATCGCAAAGCATAACCTTTGTAATGCATCAAAAGTAGCTTCACTTGGGAGATTATTCACTAATTCCACAGCCTTCGTTTCCAAACAAATGGTATTACCTCTTCCCCATTTATCATCTTCACAAAAAATAGCTCAGCAACATTAACATCTATGATAGAAAATGTACCACCGGGAACGAATCTTCTTGCTGACACGTCAGTCATTATTTGAGATGTTGTTTTGGTTCTAACTTTGCCGTATTTTACGCATTTAAAAATGCATTTCATTTCAGATTTTCTATTCACATTCTCGTAATTTTGTTTAATTGCAGATTGAAGTAAATGAAGCGCACTATGTAGACTTTTTATTATATTATAATGTAATTAGTTCTAATACTTAATACTGAAAAACGCTAATTGACATTATGTACAGCAGCATTTTGATAGACACATTTTATGCGGCAAAAGTGACGGTGATCGAACAAATTCAACATAACAGTTTCAAACTAAAAACTGAAGCATTATGTGATCAGAAAGGGGACAAGAAGAGAGAGCCAGGTTGCTCTACTTATGGATATTAAAAATCATACAGAGTCAAACATCCCCCCCCCCACAACGATGAATAATATTCATAAAATTATCAAACTTACATAGAACATGCATAGTACAGTCCAGTAATTAAGTAAATATTACAATTCAACAACGAACTAATTAAAAAACACATAATTTCTTATCATTTATACGGAAAAAAAATAATTTAGTACTGAATGATATTTAAAATTTTACTTACATTTACATTAATTTCTCTAAACTAAATATTTAACTATAATAATTAGAAGAAAAAAAATTGTATGTAGTATATATAACAATCTAAATTTCTATAAGAATTATAAGTGAAAGAAAAAGACAAATTTCAACATTAACCATCATTGTCAATAGCTAATATTGAAAAAAAAAATGTTATAGGTCTTTTACGTTCACAAAGTTTCCATTTTCCATTTTATAACACGGATTTGTCCGTCGGTGGCAAGATACACTTCTATCATGCTTGCAATTTCCAACAAAGAAGGAATGAATTATCTTCTCTTACGATTATTAGGTCATAATTTTTTATGTCTCTATTTAAAGTGTTCCACTTGTATCATTGTTGTAATTGACACAGATATTACTTTGACCAACATTTACTAAATGATTGATGCAGTTATTGACTTATTTGCCATCCTTTTAGATGAGTTATTTTTTTTATTTTGCAATTCCTGTTCTGGGACAGCAATTAAAAAGCTCCCAACTAAAATTTGGCCGGGAGTGAGAGTACTGATATCATTAGGATCATATCAGTTATATGTGATAAAAGTTGTGTATCTTGAATTTAGATAGGTTTCTACTTGACAAAATACACTGAAAACTGTTCATACGTCAAAATTTGCTTTCCAGAATTTTTGTGTTGACGTTGTTACATGGATTTTACCACTGTCGCTCTAGAGTCCACCGTCATGAGAGGCTCCCGGAGGATTAAATTTTCATTGTATTTTCCGTATAAAATCCCGTTGTTTAGTGTGACATAACGCATAGTGCATTCAGTATCCACAACATTGGTACCGAAATCATCATTTATTTCTTGATGCATTACTCTTCTTCATGAGAATGTTTGCAATGTAGCAAAAGATGCCTTCCTTGGGAAATTATTCACCATTTTTTTCTTTTCCAAACAAACAAAACCACATTCATGATATCTTATATTGTTACTCTTCTCCCATATGTCATTTTCACATAGAATGGCTGCGCAAAATTCACACCTGTGATCAAAAATGTATCACCGGGAACAACTCTTCTTGCTGGTAAATCAGCTAATTCTTTGATATGTTGTTTTCGCTCTAAATCTTCTGTATTTTACATATTTCCTAATATATTTCATTTCAGATTTTCCATTTACAGTACACTAATTTTGTGTAATTGCTGATATAATAGCTGAACTGCACTATGTAGATATTTTTAATGATAATAATGTATAATCAAGTTCGCAATATATTTAATTCTTGGTAGTGTAATAGGATGTTTTCAGTTTCGTAAGTCTTCCGCAAACACTCATTGTTTTCATCTCATCTAAAAATTAATCGAATCTGCTAATCCCAAATATTTCCTCTATCTCATACATGTTAATACTTCGTTCTCACATAAAATTCGTTCTCACAGTGCCAATAAAATAATATTTTTCGTAATTCTGTTGTACGTCAGCTGCTTTTGAAACTTCGGGTTATCTGGATGCGAAGCATCATTCGCTGCACGATGCGAAACGATGTTCTATGAAAAATCAAGTATACGCACAAAAATCGCTATCACAGCTACCACTTCCGACGTAATAGGCCCAAATGCAAGTGGGAACTACTAGCCATAGTAAACTAGTCGGATGTGCCAATCCCAAACTTTCTTCTATCTCACACAGAGTTCGCGTACACTAAAAAGAATCAGCACCAATTTATATCAAGGTCTAACAGAATCTAAAGTTTTATTAAATTCCATGGATTAGTTCTTTAGGTATGATTATTGCTAAAATCATGTAAAGTCTGCTAATTGCAGCATAACAGCACCACCTGTTGGGAGATTTAGACCAAAACCTAATCAACAACAACTTATGTCAACGTCTAACTGAATCTGAAGTTTCATGAAAATCCGTGCATTAGTTCTAAAGATATAGTTATCGTGATAATAAAGAAAAAAGTAGCATAGCAGCGCCACCTGTTGGGCTATTTACACCAAAACGTAAGCACCATCAATTTATGTCAAGGTCTAACAGAATCTGAAGTTTGATGAAATTTCGTGCATTCGCTCTTGAGATATAGCTATCGTAAAAAGCAGGAAAAAAGTGGTATAGCAGCGCCATCTGCTGGGATATCTACACCAAAACGTAATCAGCATCTATTTATGTCAAGGTCTAACTGAACCTGAAATTTGATGAAAATACGTGCATTAGTTCTTGAGATAGAGCTATTGCGGATATCGCTAAAACTGCAGCATAGCAGCGCCACCTTTCGAGCGATTTTCACCAAAAGCTAATCAGCACCAACTAATATTAGGGACTAACTGAATATAAAGTTTTATTAAATTTCGTGCATTAGTTCTTGAGATAGAGCGCCCACAAAATTTGTCACATACAGACAGACAGACAGACTCACAGACTCAGAGACATACATTTTCTAAAAATGGTCAAATCGTGTTCAGGACCTTCTAAAACGTATAAATCCGTCGAAAACCGGAAGTCAAAAATTTTCATGAATCCAATATTTTCTTCGTGTAAAGATAGAAGAAAGTAAAAACATATTAATGAAATTTGGTGTATGCATAACTTCATATAATTTTCGATAGAAAATGGCACAAAAATTGCTATTATACCGCCCCCTTCCGGCAAAATACCTCCAAATTCAAGGGGTTCTGCTGACCATGGTGAAAAACATATAATGAAATTTCGTTCAATTCTGTGCATATCTTCATACACGTTTCGATGACACAATGGGGACAGACAGACAGGCATTTTATATAGATATGTTTTTCGGAATCTCTGACCCCTAAAACTTGTAAGTCTGTCCAAAACTGAAAGTCGAAATAAACTTTGATTGCAATACTTTATTCTATTATAGATAACAGAAAGTAGCAAGTTGAAAGAAATAATTTTACTATAACAATAAATTGGTTTTTCTGTTTCTACGCATTTCATTACTGATCGAAATTTGAAAACTGCATTTTATTAATGACTAATTTAGGGAAATTGTTTTATTTCTTCCGTAACAGAATTCTAAATTCTCTATTATTTGAAAATGATTTTTTCGCAAATTTCAAATAACAAGCTCTGATTCGTTGTAATTTAGTCTATAAAGAGAAATTAAGATTCACATTCAGCTCATTTAACAAACTATCATTTAGAGATAATTTATTTTTCTCCTTAGAAGAGGCTTCATACACAATTCTTACCTTAGTAGATTTGTAATCAAGAATTACTGGATGATGTAGCATAAGGTAACATTCTTTATCAGTAACTTCAAATTCATACTTTTCGATAATTTTTGTGCAGATCTGGTCATTTAATATTTTTTTATATTGTTCAAACAACTGAACCTTTTATTTAACCCATTTAAGCTTTGTTTATGTATTTTGTAATTATTATCTAAATTTTCTGTATCAATTTTCTATAGTAATCGGATTTTATAATGCGCATCCGTATACTCCAAATTTTTTCCAAATTTTTTTAACCCAATATTTCAGTTGTGAATTCAGAATTTAAAGTAGATAGATATTGTAGATTTGTCCCAAATAAAATTTCAATATCCCCTTATATTTTACTCAAATAATAAATATTTCCCTTTAATATTTTCCAGTAACTATCTGCATCTATTAGCATGTCTAAATGCATTCTATTATTGTTTGAACGACAAAAAAACTTTTTTTTTACCAATCCTTTCGGCATGTTCACGACATCTGTTTCTGTAACTATATTTACCACGAAAGCATCAACAATACTATTCATATTTTGATTTCGAAGATTTTCTAAGTTCACCTTGACATAATTATATTCACCCGCATTAGATTTTTCTTCACCAAAGGCGAGAATTTACAGATTGTTGATTTCAATAGCAAGAATCTTCTATTCATTAGCTATTTGTTTACTGATAAAAGCTCTGTCAGATCCTCCATCATTAAAAGTTCTGATTAGTTTATTTTTAGGTGCGTTCGTAATTGTATAAATACGTAATAAGTAAGTATACGTAATAAGAAAAAAGGGCATGGTCATTTCGCTCTTAATAGACGATATAATCCATTTCACTGGAATAATAACGATGACTTTTAAACATTGTAAAACTAGTTATAGTAAGAACGTACCTCATTTGTCACGTTTAACGTACAGTTTCCAACTTTTTTTAATTTGAAGAAGCTATAGCAGAGTAAGTTTCAAGAATAATAGCTGAGTTGATAATTACTTTATTTGAACTGTAAATCGAGACTTGTAAAGATTGTATCATTATTATCTGTGTTAGTGTTACCTGGGGAGTTTCCAAACAGTTGGTTTTAATTATAATTTTGTATAAAAGGGTAGTGTGCGAATGTTTGTTATACATATTGCGTATATATTTCTCCAACTATCCTTAACTATGTGTTTAGTGCGTAAAAAATTAAATATGATTTTGCGTATTTAAACGAGACCTTTTTTATCTTCACAAAACAGTGTTTAGAAACATGTTTCTAAGAATAACAAAATACACACTTACAATTTATGTTCGTTGTGAACGTAGTTGTGTGGGGATTACCCTTGTTGCAACTATCATTTAAAAATTGGCTGTTTATACCTTTATTGTAATTTAAAAAACTGAAATTGAATTACTTCTTTTATTATTTATAAATATTATCCAGACACTGAATCTCAATTTTATAAAATTCCAGTAATCCCTTAACATTAGATTCTGATTTTGAATTTTTTTTCTGCTAAATTTCAGAGTGAGGTCATCGAGTAATAATTTCACCAATGTCGGGTAAAGAAGATGACTATAATAACCGGAATCAGCATTCACATTTTCTAAAGATCTAATATTAATTTTTATATTGTCATAAAGTTTTTTTAACATATTTACTACATTTGATGAACTCATCATACTTTCAAGATGAAATTATTTGCGCATGTGAACGAAAAACTCATATGTCTGATTTTCGGCTGCTCATTTTCTGCTGATATCTTATTTTTAAGTTTCTCATACTATGCTCAATTTGAACTTTTAATAACCACTGATATATAGCAAAATAATAATTAGTATATTTGCACAAACATTATTGAAAAATAAATATGATGTGGCAGTTTTTATCTAATAACAAAACATAAATTGCAAAGGGTCAAAGTGACATTTTGTTTTTTGAATTTTGCCACTTTACTTAAAAAAAAAAGAACATTTTTTTGGAATGTTGTATGCACTATTTTCAAGACATATCACACCTACGATTAAATGGATTGATATTGGTTAATCTATGAATACCAATATTTAAATTAACAACTTGGAGAGTAGAGACGGTTAATAAAGGTACGCTTACCTTTTAAATAGTAGATGGGCACAAATCTTATTAAAAAGTAAATATTATATGGCAGTTTTTATTAGACGAAACATAAATTATAAGGGGACAGAAGTTACAGGGACAGTAGTTAAATTTTTTTGGAATTTTGCCACTTTACTTAAAACAAGAGCATTCTTGGAATGTTGTATGCACTATTTTCAAGATATAAAACAAATACGATATTAAATGGATTGATATTGGTTAATCTACGAATATCACTATTTAAATTAATAATGGGAAGAGTAGTGACGGTTGATAAAGGTACTCTTACCTTTTAAATAGTAAATTTGCGCAAACGTTATTGAAAAATAAATTTGATATGGCAGTTTTTATTAAACAAAACATAAATTGTAACGTCACACAAGTGACAGGGACAGTAGTGACTTTTTTTGTTTGGAATTTTGCTACTTTACTTACAAAAAAAAATCATTTTTGGAATGTTGTATGCACTATTTTCAAGACATAAAATACCTACGATATTAAATGGATTGATATTGGTCAATCTATGAATATCAATATTTAAATTAATAATGCGAAGAGTAGTGACGGTTGATAAAGGTACTCTTACCGTTTAAATAGTAAATTTGCACAAACGTTATTGAAAAATAAATTTGATATGGCAGTTTTTATTAGACAAAACATAAATTGTAAGATCACACAAGTGACAGGGACAGTAGTGACATTTTCTGTTTGGAATTTTGCTACTTTACTTCAAAAAAAATCATTTTTGGAATGTTGTATGCACTATTTTCAAGACATAAAACACCTACGATATTAAATGGATTGATATTGGTCAATCTATGAATATCAATATTTAAATTAATAATGCGAAGAGTAGTGACGGTTGATAAAGGTACTCTTACCGTTTAAATAGTAAATTTGCACAAACGTTATTGAAAAATAAATTTGATATGGCAGTTTTTATTAGACAAAACATAAATTGTAAGGTCACACAAGTGACAGGGACAGTAATGACATTTTTTGTTTGGAATTTTGCTACTTTACTTACAAAAAAAATCATTTTTGGAATGTTGTATGCACTATTTTCAAGACATAAAATACCTACGATATTAAATGGATTGATATTGGTTAATCTATGAATATCAATATTTAAATTAATAATGGGAAGAGTAGTGACGGTTGATAAAGGTACTCTTACCTTTTAAATAGTAAATTTGCACAAACGTTATTGAAAAATAAATTTGATATGGCAGTTTTTATTAGACAAAACATAAATTGTAATGTCACACAAGTGACAGGGACAGTAGTTACATTTTTTGTTTGGAATTTCGCTACTTTACGTAAAAAAAAAATCATTTTTGAAATGTTGTATGCACTATTTTCAAGACATAAAATGCCTACGATATTAAATGGATTGATATTGGTTAATCTATGAATATCAATGTTTAAATTAATAATGGGAAGAGTAGTGACGGTTGATAAAGGTACTCTTACCTTTTAAATAGTAAATTTGCACAAACGTTATTGAAAAATAAATATGATATGGTAGTTTTTATTAGAAAAAACATAAATTGTAAGATCACACAAGTGACAGGGACAGTAGTTTCATTTTTTGTTTGGAATTTTGCTATTTTACGTAAAAAAAAAAATCATTTTTGGAATGTTGTATGCAGTATTTTCAAGACATAAAATACCTACGATATTAAATGGATTGATATTGGTTAATCTATGAATATCAATTTTTAAATTAACAGTGGGGAGAGTAGTGACGGTTAATAAAGGTACGCTTACCTTTAAATAGCAGATGTGCACAAACATTATTAAAAAGAAAATATGATATGGCAGTTTTTATTAGACAAAACATAAACTGTAAAGAGACTGAAGTGACTGGGACACCAGTGAAATTATTTTGAAATTTTGCCACTTTACTTAAAAAGGAATATTTTTAGAATGCTCCATACAACATTTTGCAAGACATATCACACCTACGATTAAATGGCTTGATATTTATTAATCTATGAATATCAATATTTTCATTAACAATAGGTACAGTAGAGACAGTTAATAAAATTGCGCTTACGTTTTCACCATTCGTTTGAATCGAGAAGATCTTCTTTATGAACAAACAGTAAGCAATGATGACTTTTTAAGGTGTGCCCCCCCCCTACTGAAAACAATACGGAAAATGACATTTTACTTGAATTAAAATTACTTAAAATCTGTCTTAAGAAATTCAGCAATTAAAAATTGAAATTAAAAATTTCACTTTCATTTTTAGAATTTCCAATACATAAAACTCATTCCGAAATTTCAAATACTGCAAATGTTCTTATTTGTTAAGGCAGTTCTCGAATTCCCTGCTCAACAACGCGAAATTTTTTGACACATTTTTAAACGTGAAGGCTTAAAATTGGCAGTTATTGAAGCGATTTGGAATCAATTAACGCTTACCATTTTTTTAATAAATAAATTATAATTCGAATTTTAGGCGATCGTTGTCACATGGCAACAGGTTTTTCTCTTTTTCCGAAATGTCGCTTCCGAAATTTCGGACCAAAATGCCTTCTTTGACATCATTTTCTGAAATATCTCCTGTTTTACCAAAAAATGGAAAAACGCTATTCGAATACATAATTTCTGAATAGCAACACCTACTAATTCCATGCGTCCCCCCCCCCCCCCCAAAAAAAATGAATTAAAAAATGTGTGAAAAAATAGCTGTTTTAGATTTGAGAACAGCCTTAATCAGAGATGAAAAAGGAAATTGAAATAAAAGTCAATCAGTATGAACACTTTGTTATATTTTTAATCCAATTACTTGAGAAGCAATTTTAGAAAGATTGGAATTAAATCAGTGTAAGAAATTTACATATTTGGAAAATTTTAATTAGTTCATGAAAAGACAAAGTAACTCAAGCGAATTAAACGCAATGCTTCGTTCAAATTTGTATTCTATTTCAGATGTTCTATGTAGAAAGTAAGAACTTGAAAATAATTCAGAATTAAATAGTTCTTGCATATATGATTTTTTTTAGAAATGCTCTTAACGATCGATATCATTATAATGATTGGAGTTTAAAATGAAAAAAAAAAAACCCGAATATTAAAAGTAGCGGATTCACTTTTACCATTTTAAATGAATAGATTTTAAAATAGACATAAACAAGTTGGAAATTGTACGTTAAACATGTCATAGGAAATAGTTCGTATTATAAATAGTTTCACAATGTAAAAAAAAACATCCTTATTATTTCAGTGAAATGAATTTTATCGCCTGCTAGGAGCGAAATGCGCATGCCTTTTTTTTAACACTTTCCAACCTAGTTGAAAAGTGTTTTATGACTTCGGTTTGTCTGGCCGTATGGCCGTCTGCCGTCTGTCCGTGCTCTAACTCCCGTAAATATGCTTGGATTGCCCTGCAATTTTTATATGTCATTGTCGTTATCTATAGCATGTTCCCTATTTCAACTGAAGTGTGTAGCACGTATAGATTTTTTACAGCGACACTCAAAAGAATTCCGTTACATTACGGTCTATGGGGAAAAATCATTTGCGGTTTATTTTAAGGATGTTACACAATTTCAAACACATTGTAATTGATATATATCACGAAGTTGCATTACAAGAAGCTTAATATAGAACGGGGTGTGCATAGCACTTATAGTTACTTTACAGGGACAGTCAAAAGAATTCCGTTACATTACGGCTATGGAGAAAAATCGTTTGCGGTTTAATTAAATAATGTTTCACCATTTCAAACGCATTGAAATTTATATATATCACTAAGGTGCATTACAAGAGGCTTACTACAGAATATTGTGTGTATACCAGTCATCGTTCATTTACAGGGACACACAAAAGAATTCTCTAGTGTTTGTTAACAATAATTCCTGGAAGTGCGTTTTAAATTGCTGAACGTGATTTTAAATTTAACTCACTTTTTGTCTATTACTTGGTGTGCATATATTCTGTATTTCATATACAGTACAGCACAAAAGTTCGCGAACACATTTCCGTTTATTGACAGAAACTCCAGAAGGAGAATTTTAAACTGCGCATTTCCTAACTAAACTAAAATTTAGCGTCCTATGTAGTATATATACAAATCTATAGATCATATACAGGGCTGAATAAAAGTATTCGGATATTTTTCCGAATATTGTATATGTTGTAAATTCACGGTAATGATTTGTAAAATTATTTTGGAAGCGTCGGAAAGTGTTACATAATCTATGCTTGGCGCATGATTTTTCGCTCTTGTTTTTTCTTATTACGTATGTTACGTTTTGCCCGGGGACCGGAAAACAAAACGTATAACTCAATTAATGGTCTACCGGAACATTTTTTTAAATATATCGTAAAAACTTTGTTCTGCTGAGTGTTTGTTACCTTTTTGGTTGGTTGGTTATTTGTTACGACCGATTATTTGCGCTAGGGATATAGGCCGGCGAGGGGAATGCCCTCCATGGGGGTCTTTCTAAGGGATCCTAACCCATATTTACGCAAGGTTCGAAGAAAATTACGGAAAACTCCTCCGAATATTTAGGTCGACGAACACGACAGGGGTTTGAACCCAGCACCTCTCAGCCACTGGTGGGGCCATAAAGTTTCTGAAATGGAACAGAGTAGAAAAAAGGTACGTAAGAAAAGTACACATGAAGTTATTTTATAATAAAAGCTTTATTAAAAATATTTTTAGTACACAGAGTACTTAAAAAAATCATCGGAATCGCCTTGGCATGTAAGTCAGTTATCAAAAGAATTTTTTCAGTAGTTTGCTGAATCTTGTTAAAATAATAATTAATCTCTTCAGTTGTTTCTTTTCTAAACAGCAAACTTTACATTTCTGTTAATAATGCGGCCGCCTTATCCTTACTGTTTTTACTACTGACGAAAATTCTTTACTACGTCACAAACCCTCAGAGCAGCTCCGAAGTTTAAGTGAGATCTTTCAAATCAGACTCATCCGACACATAATCAATGTTTCCGCTTACAAAATGTATAAATGAGACAAAATTTCGTCCGGGTACACAAAAACGTAACGTATAACTGAGAGAAATGTATAACTCAAAACGTATAACTCAGCTAAATTTTAATGGCAAGTGGTCGGGACCTCTGAGTTGAAACGTATAACTGAGGGAAACGTACAACTCAGGTAACGTATATCTGGAGTTCCACTGTAGTTTTAACTATCGTCTACTGCGAATTCATGTAAAATAAATGCTTCTAAATAATACGTATAGAACGTAATTTAGCAAATCTGTAGAACGTGGAAAAAAGGAAAAATAAATTACAAGACAGATATAGACAGCTATTAAAAGGGACAAGAATAGAAAATCATTTCTTATGTGTTTCTTGTTTAATGTCAGTTCCGAAAATTAATAACATGAAAGTATAATAAATGCGGCGTATCTCTGCATTTTGGAGTCTCTGTGTCCTGGGTTTTATAAGTAATGTGTTTTTATTTATATTTCAACTAAACTACTTGATACCAGTAGATTAATATTTTTTAAAATGTTTCTTATGTGTTTCTTGTCAGTTCCGAAAATTAATAAAATGAAAGTATAATAAATGTGGCGTATCTCTGCCGTTTTGGAGTTTCTGTGTCTTGGGTTTTATAAATAATGGTTTTATAAGTAATTTTATAAGTGTTATTTACATTTCAACTAAACTACTTAATACCAGCAAATTAATATTTTTAAAAATATGAATTTGATTATATTTCGCAAAAATGCCTATTAACAAATACTCTGAATCATATATAAAACTAGTCATTGGGGGCCACCATAATACTTACCCATTATAGATATGCATAATATAAAATATGAAAATAAAACATGTGCAAACTATTTATAAAAGGCATTGCAATTCGAATAAAATCGTGGCAGGATGACGTCATAAACTTTAAATGCTCTATTACTGAATTGCATAAAAGAAACATCCTTGTAACTCCAAAAATGATAATCATATTGACCAAGAGTTTACTGCGTCGGATTTCGCGTTTCATTTCCAATTAAAATATATCTTTGAATTGAAATTTGAATGACATACAGGGTCATAAAAAATCGAAGAGTGTGGAAAAATGTGATTACAAATATCTCGGCAACTAATTACCTGATCGACTTCATTATTTATGCAAAATTTATGTTTTTTTTATTGTCTTTTATATTCGTTCCTTAAAATAAACAATTTCGAAAATGTTTATATACCTTTTATCAGAACGAATATTTCGAGTGTCCGAAAAATTCAAATAACCTCTTCTCATTATTACATACTAAGTACATACCACATTTCAAGTCTCTATCTCAGTTTGTTCGGGAGATAGAGCGTTTACAGACACACACTCACAGACAGACAAACAGACGGACGGAATTTTTTTTTCTAAAAATATGTTTTTAGAAATCTTTAGTGTCTGAAACGTGTAAAATCGTCAATTTTTTTTTCGATTTTCAAAGCTATTACAAGACTTACCCTATACTACGTATGATGGGTAAGTTAACCCGACAGAAGGCGCGCACACAGCACTGACGTTGGAGATCGCACGGGGTGACTGGGTCACCCCAAATCAGTTTTATACAAATAGTGTGCTATAAACAAGAAAAATATCATTTGATTTTAACAATAAGTTCATTAAATCATTAAGAAAGTATACTTCTTTAGTTAAAAAAAACTTTTGTAATGTTTAAGAAATCTTTACAATCAAAATAATTACATACGTTTATCATGAGTTTTAAATATACATACATATCTGGTAAACATAAGAAGAATGACTTTTACAGGTAAAATTATCATACTTTATGCAAGAAATCGTAGTTTTATTGTCTTTAAATCTGTTTAGTTCTGTTGTATTGTCGATTATTTTTACTCCTGCTAAATGACTTATTATATTTTAAGATTACGTTTTAACTTTTTGATTTGTTTTTTCTTTTTCCAAAACTGTTTTATTTTTGCTAACAAAAATACTTTCTTCTGAATCAGAATTTTCGTAATCTTTATCCTTTTGCTCAAATTCACTTTCGCTGTCGTGAGAACTGTATATTTCCTCATCAGGTTCATTTTCAACAGCTTGATCAATTTCTTCTTCAGAAGACTCAATTTCATCTAATAAATTTCTCAAAAGTTCCATTTATTTTTAATAGTCTAAGTTTACGTTTGCACGCCATTATTTATTAAATAATTCAACGCAAAAAACAACATAAACACTTCAGAACAGAAAACTACGCTGCTTAGAATGAGAAATTTCGAAGCAATAACGGTCGCGTGGGGAGACTGAGTCACCCCTTTATTACATGGATTCCAAAAAACGATTGTTTCACGCGCAGAAAGGAAAGGAATGTAAAAATAACATTACACCTAGCAAGGGGAGAGTCAGACAGGAGGATACTAAAAGGATGGTTGATTGCAGATAAACATTTTTCGCGGGACTGATGTTTTTCTAAGCTTAGGGTGACTCTATGCCCCGCGCGATCTCTCTCGGGTTAAAGCATATTTTAATTTTACTTTTATTCTAACAAACATTTAACGGATATAGGAAAGTTGATTGTTTTAGAGCAAAAAAAAAAACATCCTAGCATATCCTTGATGAAAGTAAACAATAAATGTATGTAACTGCCTACATATGTATAGTAAGCAGTTACATACATTTTTTTTTCTATTGAAATATTTTGAAATTTATACATGATTCTAGAGCAAATCCTATTCAGAAGAACTTCTGTCAACGTACTGGAGACATTTAAATTTACAATGATATTTCCTGCTTATACTGCAAAGTTTAATTTAATTTAATTCTTAATTTTGAATAAATTATGCATACTGCTGAAAGTAAAATCGTAGTAACATTTTCTGCTTAAACAAATTAAAACTCCTGTAGTGTTTTATTATACCAAGCGTATCGCTAGTTTCATTTCGCAAATGCAAAGGTTGATAATTTATTATGAGTTATTCAAATATAAAATATAAATTCCAATTTTTTTTAATAGGTTTCTTCATGTAAAATATTTAGATATTCTGATTTGATTTTCCGTTTTATGACTTTGCATAAGAAAAACGAAATTTGAAATCAATAAATATTCATGTTTTTCTTTTAATCGTGTCGTTAAGTTAAAGAAGTTTAAATGTTTTATAGTTTTACTTTTCACTACGAAATTTAGTTAACATCCGTAACGTTTATTGATAAACTAATAAAATTTTCTGTATAGTTTTATGATATAAAGGAATATTTGTTATGTATCAAAAGAAAAATAGTTAATGCCTTTACCATGAGCAGTGATGTAATTAATTAAAATACTTTTCTGAAAACATGTAGGATATTTTATTTCAAAGCGTATTTATAAGCAACTTAAACACATTTATTATTATTATTATTTTATTACGAAATGTACAATACTTCCACAGATCTTTCAGTTTAATTTTCTCGAATTAATAGCTTTTTTAAAAAAACAAGTTGGAAATTGTATGTTAAACGTGACATAGAAGGTGCGTTCGTTTTATAACTACAAACGATTTCTTTCAACAATCTTTCTAAAAATGAAACTTTTATGCAATTTTATTTGAAAAAATAATTTTTAATAAAAATTTCCGCTTGGCATATGAAAAAAAGAAGTGGTTAGCCCGTATTTGTTTTACTCAGTCACATGACTTGCACTTTTATTGTATAGATTACATCCGATAGAATTTAATAGAGCAAAGGAAACTTTTATTAATATCTTTTTAAGTTTTGATTCGATTTTCATAAAATTTGAAATAACACGACAAAATTCTACACCGATAATATATATATCAAATTTCAAACCATTCGGGTGGGTAGTTTTTGGGCTGTTATATGCGGACAAACGGACAGACTGACAGACGGACGGACCAGACGACGACTGTAAGTGCTACGTATTTATATAATTAGGAACGCACCTAAAAAGAAACACACATTATACTTTTGACAAAGATTAAAGATATAATTGAAAAACGTTAAAAGAAATATTTATATGTGAAATTTGCAATAAATGTTAAATACATGTTTAATAAAAATAGCAGCTTCCCAATAAATAGGAAAAAAACACTGACAAATGACGTGAATGCAGTTATCATATAAAATTCATATTAATTCTGATATGACTTTTTAAAAAACTCTTTGATTTTCAATTACATTCTACAGATGGAAAGCTATAAGCTTGCACTATCTTCTTTGACTGCACGACATCGAATTCGCGAAATTAAATTCACATTTTTATTTTTCTTCAAAAACAACCTCGAAAATATTTGACAAAAAAAGTTGCAAATCTTTTCGTTACCCATAAAATTAAAAAGAATTTTTTCTATTATTTAATCACAGATTTTGGCAGTTAAAAAACGCAAAATTTACTATTAAATTTTAGCGTTATGATAAAATTGTAAAAGTTAGTCGTTATGAAATTGTCGTAAACAGTTTTATTTTATAAAATACTGGCTGACATGCCCGGCGTTGCCAGGGACCGTGATAACAAATAAAAAAAAAATCCATATGTTTGTATGATTTTATATCTTTCATCCAAATTTGTATGAAATTATAATTTTAAATGAAAAAATTGCAAAGAAATATTAACATTTAGTGGTAAAAGAGTTCGTAAGAAGACATTTTCTTGTTTTTTTCACTTAGAATGGTTTCATAGTTTATTTAATTTTTTTAATCTTGTTGTCCCAACTCTTTGAAATGTTTTTCGGTTTTAAACATGACGATAATTCAGCCTGCGTAAAAAATTCCTGAAAAAATACTGTTATGTAGCTCTAAAAGAAATTTGTTTCTTTTACGTTTTTTTTTTTTTTTTTTTTTTTTTTTTTTTTCGCGTCAGCTTTTTTGACACAACAATAAAGAAAATAGTTCCCATCTACCGAACTCTCTGAAATTTTAATCAGATATATATATATATATTGCGTATTTAGTAGTGAAAACATGAGTCAAAGCAGAGTGAAGCCATGCCGAAATTTTAATCAGATATAAATATAACTGTACCCAAGCTCTCTTTAAAATTTCGTAAAAAAATATGCATATTTAGTTATGAAAACATACGTCGAAGCAGAGCGAAGTCATGCAAAAATACAACGCTTTTCAGAGTTGTTTTTTTCTTTTCGAAAATTTCCCAGATTTTATTTTTAAAATACTTTCGAATACTCCACGTCCGAATATTTTGAAAATTTTGTAAGGGATGTAAATCTGTATTATCGATATACTCCAAAAAGATTGTGTCGAAAAACGGACGCTCATAGTTACTTTTGACATGGAAAATAATTGTTTCCGTGATGCGCCTTCGCCGGTGTTTTTCAAAGGGTTAAAATGCTGATATTTAAAACGATTAAAAGGATTAGAAGATGTTTTAAGATTTAAGAACATATTTTGGGTTTGTAGTTTACTCTAAACTGAAAGCTGGAGAGGTGTTGCCATACGGGGGAAAACACCCTTCGAGAAAACGAAAAAAAAAAAAAAAAAACGAAAAAAAAATCAAATTTTGAACAGCGAATTTTTTTTTAAATTGATTACAGTATATGAAATATAAAAATGTCATATTTATGAATATATCTTTCAATTTTAACTGTACTGAATTCTCTGGCCAATTTAGGTTAAAACAAAACTACGAAATAATACAAAAACCGCGCGTTCGGTTCTTCCTTTCATCCGATACGTAAATGGGGTCTGGGCATGCGAGAGCACTTTTGCCCTCTCGGAATGTATGGGATGAGTTTTTAATTAATATCTCGGCTAATTATCAAAAAATTAAAAACCTGAGCTTGAGGTGCATCAGAACCTGACATGGACTGTCCTGATCTAAATTTTCAGATATCTAGGTGCTGTAGATTTTGCTAGCCATCGCAAACAAACAAGAGACAGACACACACACAAAGCGAAAATTCCCTTTATTAAAGTAGATTGTCATTTTTTTCTGAAATAATTTGTATGTAATTGTACCATTTTAGTATACCATTCATTGGTGGAAAAAAAAACTTTTGAATTCTAAAATTAATTCTAAGACTGCTAGTTTATTAATGAATATTTAGAGATTTTTTTTAAGATTCATTATTGAGGTTTTATAAATTTCAAAATTTTCCAATTGTGCTTAATGATGAAAGTTTAAGTTTAGTAAATCGTATTAATATAATAACCGTTATTAAGAAGATTTTCAAAATTATAGTCACAAATATTTTTAATCAAATTACTTTTGATGAAACTTCAAAAAGAATGGAATTAAATCAGAGTTAGTCATTTACATACTTAGGACATTTTAATCAGTTTAAGGGGAATAAATCTCATCAAATGCGATTAAATCAAGTACACGTATTTTCTTCTATTTCAGCAGCTGCAATAAACGTTGCTTGAAGAGATAAAAGCACTTTTAATTCCTAGTTATTTCTTTGGAATTAAAAGCTTTAACAGAAATAAACTTTACTTGCTCTTCTTGTTATGTTTTTAAACGCATTTGTATAATTTAATGGATTTATTTTAATATGTAAAACTTGGATTAAGTATTCAGAATGTATTAATTTGGATTTCATGTATGAAAATTAAAATACAACTACAAACTTTCATGATTAAAGACGTGAATGAAATGCATGATTATTATATTAATCTATTTATTTAATTATAAACAAATTAAAATTACACGCAGACGAATCTTATGAAAATATATGCTCTCAAGAAAATGTATTTATACGTAGGTATTGTACACACATATGCTAGAAAAATTGCAGTATCAATCTAAAATCAATTCGATTTACAAAAGGTTCAGCGAACGCAATGACAGCTTTTAAATTAATAATATCTTTACTTTTTACAATATGTAGTTTCATGTATGTCAACATTTTCGGCTAAACTTTTATAACCATCATCAGGGCCATCTAAGGAATAAACTGGTGACCTTGTAGCTTGAGATAGAAATGAGACATGGTAGGGAAAGTGAAGGGAAAACCAAGAATGAAAAAAGGGAAAAAAACACAGAATATGCTGAAGTCATCAGTGACATAGTAATAGAAACAATCAACATTATTTATGAGAGATAAATATTAATAAATGCTAGTATGTTATTGAAAGTATCTACATTTCAAAGATTAACTATACCTGAAATGAGAGTTGGACTATTTTTGCATGAATATAATATAACTAGCCGCCACTGGCGACCAGTTTGATCGCCCTTAAATGTATGTTAAGCATTGTACCAAATTATTTTTATTCATAATTTATTTTTTTCCTTAATCCTTCGTCAAATCGGAAAAATCTAATAGACAAATCAAGAACTTTTGCGATCGTGGTAGCATTTCGCATATTTTTTGTTGTTATGTATTTCATCTTTCTTGACAAAAACCGCTTAACCCACTTTATAATAAATTAATCATTGTGTGTGTTTTATAATAAAATTGTGTGTTTTTTGATATAAAATAAACTATTGCATAATGAAATAAAAGTACATGCTGTTTTAGTAATCTCTAATAAGTACCTGAAAATGAGATTTTCTCGCCAAAATGGCGCAAAACAAAAATCGCGCCAACCCCGGTGCGTCCGTGACATCTGTTCCAATTTAAAATACATGACGTTCACATTTTTCTTTAAAATAGAAAATAGATAAATGAGAAATAATATCATAAATCAAAACATTTGATTTCAAAATTAAAGTATCGTTTCTAATTCGAACTCGCGAAAAATAAAAGCTGACAATTTGTTTCGAAATTTGATCCATTAAATATTATTATATGAGTTCAACTTACGTCAAGAAAAGATCCGGAAGAAAGTTGAGTTGTATAGAACAGAATTATGGTAAACTTTGACTGTCTCACTGGTGCGGATTATTTTTTTTACACCAGGCAGCGGTCCAAAAATTCATGGTTTAATATTTTAAACGTTCACAACGAATGAATCTTTTTGTTGTTGTTGTTGTTTACTTTCATGGATAGAGAATTTGAACTGCGAAACTAATTTAAACTGAAGTTATTGCATAATGTATACATAATTGAACGTAAGTCATCTCAAATATTAATTTATTTTGAACGATCTTTCTAAAAATGTAACTTTTATGCAGTTTTATTCTAAAAAATAATTTTGAATAAAAATGGCCGCCTGGTATATGAAAAAGTGAAGCGGGCATCCCGGAACTGTTGATGACAGTCACATGACTTACGGTTTTATTATAGAGATGAGTGGTAAAATAATGACCACTGAACTTATATTAGAAGACAAAAATAAAATATGTATGTTAACATAATTTAAAAAGGATTGTTATTATAATATGAAACTCAAACAATTGGTAAATTATATCCATAATAAATAAATAAATAAAGGATTATGACAATACATCTAAGTACCATTTAAGTCCCTTTAATCTGGATTAAAATTGTTGCATAAATATTAAGCAAATAGGCTTTTCTGTAACTTATCTGTTGACACTTTTGCATGAGATTACAAAAGTAAAAGTGTCTCGTTTATAAATTTTTATTACTCCATTTTTTATTTAAAAGATTTTATTTGAAAAAAAAAGCACATTAAGGCAAAAAAAAAAAAAAAAAAAAAAAAAAAAAAAAAAAAAAAAACAGATTATATTGATCCACATACTTTTTAATCACTAAATTCTCGCACGAAAAAAACCCTGAAAAAGTCATTCGACTGAAAATTATGTTGTTTTTCAATTTATGTCAAAACAATAGGCTTAGTAAGGGCATCTTCATAGGGAAATTGCCTGAAATATTTAATACGAACACCTAATTTTGACATTATATTTCACTCTTTTAGTAAATTTTACCTTGGGATACTAAACGGGAAGTCATTCGGTCAAGTAGTTTAGGAATTATGAATGTTTAGAGTTTGGACTATTAACTTTAAATTAATTTCGAATTGCTGCAAAACAGATTGCAAAGCAAGTAGTTTTTAGCCCACAGGCTATCAATGCCTGAGAGCTAATGTGCCCGCCCGTTCTGTATGTATGTATGTATGTACGTATGTACGTAACGCGATAACTCTTGATAGAAATATACGTTTTTCAAATTTTGTTTATAGGTTCATTGTGATAAGGCGCTTCCCTGATTAGTTTTGGGGGTTCATTGGTTAAGTATGAAGGGAGGAACCGGGGAAACCCCCCCCTCTCTTAATTTAGATAAATAGGTTTTTCATGCAGAATTATCCGATTTTCTTCAAATTTTGTATATAGGTTCATAGTGATAAGGCGCTTCCCTGATTAGTTTTGGGGATTCATTGGTTAAGTATAACGGAGGATCGGGGGGACTAACCCCCCTTCATGTAGATAAATGGGTTTTTCATGCAGAATTATCCGATTTTCTTCAAATTTTGTATATAGGTTCATTGTGATAAGGCGCTTTCCTAATTAGTTTTGGGGGTTCATTAAAAAAGTATAAAGGAAAAAGGGGGCTATCCGCGCTCCATTAATTTAAATAAATTAGTTTTACATGCAGAATTATCCAATTTTCTTCACATTTTGTATATAGATTCATTGTGATAAAGCGTTTACCTAATTAGTTTTGGCGGTTCATTGGTTAAGATAAAGGGGGAAGGGGGGGGATGATCCAACCTTAATATATTGTTGATTTCTTTATTTTTCGAAGGGCTTATTTCAAATTTTTTGACACAAGAGTATAATATACAATTAGTGTGAATAGCCTGTAAGCTCAATGCCCTCAGTTTAACTGGGCAGTTTTCTTTTTATTTAAGCATAACTAAAAAACGACTTAGCTGAATGACCTGTATCTTTGAGTTCTTGCATTTGAAGCTTCTAGAAATAGATTTATATAAAAAATATAGATTGCAATTTATTTTTTTTAAATTAATTGAAATATATATACATTTTTGAAATAAATTTTCCAAGCTGTAATTCTGAATTCGCATACTTAGAGCTTCTCAAAATCGATTTCTGTTAAAAAATTACGTTCTTCATAGAACGGTTTACCGTTTGGTATGTTGAAGTAAAATGTCCCGAAAAATTAAATTAAAATGTCAAAAATAGTTATGGTTCTCTTATTGGAAATTTCAGAGTTTGATACAATTTTCGTATGAAGACGACCCCCTAAGCATTTTTTTAAATAAAAATTGAAATAAGACGGAATCTTATGGCAAATCTATATTTTCGGGAACAATTTGGGGATTAAAATGTATGGGGGGTTTCTCTGTTTTTATGGTCGGATGTACATATTGAAATAAATATAAAGAATCGGCATTACATGAAGTCTAATTTTATACTTTAAAATATGAAATATTTGCATATTTTCATTATATGAGGCGAAATGCCGGTTTTATTTTGACAACAGATAAAAATCTTTGCTAGTTTTTGTTAATTTTTTTTTTTCATTTATTTTAATATTTTTTAATATATTTTTAAGAAATTTAAATATTTGCTCAATTCAATATTTCAAAAGAGTTTTCAATTTGTTAAATGTAATAAATATAACACATTCGTTTTAACACTAACAATTACAAGAATTGAAGCGTATTAAAAAAATGAAAAGCCTCTTAACCCCTTCGGGCCCTGACGTCCTACTAATAGGACATATCTTTTATTGAGTATTATTTTGTCTTAAACATTATTTTTATTAATTCCAGCACCTAATAGTGATAGTACGAATCTCTACATTTCCTATTATGACTTCACTTATGTTTAGCATTTAGTAATAATAATAATAATAATAATAATAATAATTTTCCTAATTATTAGCAAGCCGTTGGCATTTCTTTTAATTAAAACATACGTTTCACTCTTTAAATTAAAATTTGGGAATCCTTTTCCCAATTGGTCATTTATGATAAAAGATAAAAAATATTACTAAATTTTTTTGCTTGTTTAATTTAGTTGCAATACGACATTTTCCAAACGTCTTCAAAAATTCTTCTTTAGACTATTGTTATATGAAAAACACGCAAAATAACTACATTTGTGAGGTTTTGGTAAAGAACGCATTCGTTAACTTTCATTAAACCCTAACTTCTGTGATTCCGATAGCTATTTTTAATTTTGTTAGCATAACAGTAATTTTTTCCCAAAATTGAAAAAAAATAAGGGCCGAAGGGGTTAAATATTGTACACTTCTTAAATATTGTTAATTCCAATAAAATAAAATACTCTAAATGAATTGTGCTTCTTATAAGTTTCATTCACTTATTTTTTTGTGTGTACTCCATTATGGTACATGATCCCATATAAAGATTGATTGCAAATGCTGTATGCCCTAAAAGATGAAACAAACATGTATATTTTACCACACTGTTTTATTTAAAATGTAACTCTGGCTTTTGTCGTATTTTTACTTTCTTCTATCTTTACAAGAAGAAATCATTGGATACATGAAAATTTTCGACTTCCGGTTTTCGACGAATTTATTCGTTTTAGAAGGTCCTGAACACGATTTGACTATTTTAGAAAATGTTTGTCTGTGACTCTGTGAGTCTGTCTGTCTGTCTGTCTGTCTGTATGTGACATAAATTGTGTGGGCGCTCTATCTCAAGAAATAATGCATGGAATTTAATAATACATTATATTCAGTTAGTCCCTGATATAAATTGGTGCTGATTAGTTTTTGGTAAAAATCGCCCAATAGGTGGCGCTGCTATGCGGTATTTTTAACAATTTCCGCAATAGCTGTATCTCAAGAAATAATGCACTTACTTTCAGCAAACTTCAGATTCAGTTACACCTTGAAATAAATAGTCGTAGATTATGTTTTGGAGTAGATATCGCAATAGGTAGCGCTGCTATACCACTTTTTTCTTGATTTTTGCTATAGCTATATCTCAAGAATTAATGCTCGGAATTGCATCAAACTTCAGAGTCAGTTATACCATGACATAAATAGATATTGAGTATGTTTTGGTGTAGATATCCCAACTGCTATACCAGTTTTTTCTTGATTTTTGCGATAGCTATATCTCAAGAACTAATGCTCGGAATTTCATCAAACTTCATATTCTGTTAGACCTTGACATAAATAGATGCTGCTTACGTTTTGGTGTAAATAGCTCAACAGATGGCGCTGCTGTTTTACATTTTTCATTATTATCACGATACCTATATCTCAAGAACTAATGTACGGATTTTCATCAAACTTCAGATTCAGTTAGACGTTGACATAAGTTGTTGTAGATTAAGTTTTGGTCTAAATCTCCCAATAGGTAGCACTGCTATGCTACATTTTGCAGGATTTACACGATTTTAGCAGTAGTCATAGCTCAAGAACTAATGCACGGAATTTAATAAAACTTTAGATTCAGTTAGACCTTGATATAAATTGGTGCTGATTCTTTTTAGTATATGCGAAACATGCATGAGATAGAAGAAAGTTTTGGGATTGACACATCCGACTAGTTTGAATATGTCACTGAAAATGTTACTAGTTGATTCTAACTGATTCTGAGGATTAAATTTAAGATTCTTTGCACACGTTGTCAATTTTAAATGTACGCTCTGAAAGAGAATAATTATAAATGGCCTTATTACTGCTAATAATAAATCTAAACGTTGCGGTAACAGTATTCTTTACTTTTATATTCTGATTATTTTTCCAGCAAATGTTTAAATATTACTTAAATCAATTCTCGTTTAAAATTATTAACTCTATTCACTGGTATAAAATATTTGGATGCTGTCTGAGTCATAAATCATAATTTAATGAAATTGAAAATTTAAATTAAATTTTAGGATCTTCAAATTGTATTGATATTTTCCATTCCGAAATCTTTACTACGATAAATATTTTTATTTGTTAATAAGTAATTTAAATAAAATTACCAAAAGATTCCCATAAGTAGGAAAATGATTCAGATTTTAATCAAAGTACTTTTAAAGGAACTATAGAAAGATTGAAATGAAATCAGCGTAAAAATTTTACACTTCAGAAATTTTAATCGGTTTATAAAAATAGAAAGTTACACAAGCGGATTAAATGAATTATACAATACATATATATATATATATATATATATATATATACAGAGTAATCAAAAAATAAGTATCCGTTTGAAAAATTAATAATTCACGGAATAATGTAGGTAGAGAGGTAAACATTGACACACATGCTTGGAATGACATGGTTTTTTTTTTTTTTTTTTTGTAACCACAAAAAAGTTTAAAAAACGGCCGACAGATGCCACTTTATGTGATAAGAAAAGCAATGATTAACATAACAAATTATGACAAAGCAAATACGATGTTCTTCAGAACAAATACTCAACATGTCCACCATCATCCCTCAACAATAGCTGTAGTCGCGGGACAATGTTGCGCACAGCACTGAACAGCATATCTGTAGTTATGGAGAGAAATTGGCGTTGGATGTTGTCTTTTAACATCCCTATTGACGCCGGACGATCGCGGTAAACTTGCGACTTCATGTAATCCCAGAGCCAAACATAACACGGACTGAGATCTGGGGACCTGGGAGGCTACGCATGAGGCAAATGGCGGCTCAGCACGCGATCATCGTCAAACGACGTACGCAAGAGATCTTTCACACGCCTAACAATATGGGGTTGAGCGCCATCCTGTAAAAACAATAGTACTTTCAGCAGGTGTTTATCAAGTAGCCTAGGGATGATGTGATTCTGTAACATATCGGCGTACCTCTCACACGTCACGCTAACAGTTACAAAACTAGAATCACACATTTTATGGAAGAAAAAGGGCCCGATAACGTTAGATGTGGTAAATCCACACCACACCGTGACTTTCTGGTCGTGCAATGGAGTTTGCAAGAAAGTTCTAGGATTTTGGGTAGCCCAAATTCTGCAGCTCTATTTGACAGACCTTCGGAGTATGAAATGGGCTTCGTCGGTCCACAACACGTTAGACAACATATCGTCATCTTCCATCTTCTTTTGAAACTCCCACATCGAAAATGCTCTCCGCTTCACAAAATCGCCAGGTAACAATTCATGATGATGCTGGATTTTGTACGGATAGCTTCGGAGGGTACGTGTTTGTGCTACTCCAACAGTAGTTTAAGAAATGCCAGTGCAACGTGCGACTTCACGAGAGCTCACTCCCCATGCGTAGACGAACCCGCTACAATCTCCCATTTCTTCCTGAACAGTCTGAGAAAGATTAGCATTTGTGCTCGGTCGGCCACTATGGGGCCCATCGTCTAAATAACTCGTAGCTTCGAACTTCGAAATCATTCTCTTCACAGTTGCAATTGTCATAGGACCGTTACCCGTTCGAATACACTGCCTATGACTATAGGATCGAAAGCTGCAGTAGCAGATTCCCCATTTTGATAGTAGAGCTTCACTAACATTGCCTTTTCTGGTAACGTCAACATGCTGTGATTTCTGGTGTATCTGATTATCTTTTTCATTACAGCTCCTTTTATAAACGATTATCAGGCAGCGTCACTGACGTTTTGCTATACAGCGTCTTTTGTCGGCCATTTTTTCAACTTTTTTTGTGTGGTTACAAAAAAACCCCATGTCATTCCAAGCATGCGTGTCAATTTTTACCTCTCTACTTACATTATTCTATCTACATTATTCAGTGAATTATTAATTTTTCAAATGTATACTCATTTTCTGATCACCCTGTACCTTCCGATCACCCTATGTGTGTGTTTCAGCAGTTTTAAATACGAAAGGGCTTGAGAATCTTTACATATTAAATAACTAATGTTGCTCCTTCCAGGGATGTATCCTTTAAAACTGCTTTTAACAAATAATGTTGGTTTAATAAAAGGCATTTAAAAGAATAAAAAAAAAATTGAAATATCTGAAATGGCAGATATATGTTTTTTCCCGTAAAGCCGATACGCAAAAAACTAAAAGTATGAGAAACTACAAAAAATATCAATGCTAATGAATGTTAAAATTCATATTACATGACTGAACAAATCATTTGTTTTGTTGAGGATTTACTCGAAAAGTGCTAGTTGTATAATAATGGAAATTATATCAGTATTTAAAATTTCATATCCGACGTCATATATCAATAAAAATATTTAAAATTCAAGATACTCATAAATTTGCCAAAACCCATTTTTTTATTCAGTCATACTAATGTTACTTAATTTGCAATGTTTAATCAAAACCGCATTCAAAACAAAAACTCACCATATAGAGCATCAGGAATATTTATGTTTAAGAATATGTTTGTTAAGAATTTTGTCTTTTTCATTTTCTAATATGTTGCATAGTAAATACATACACATGAAATAATTTACAATGTTTTTATTTAAGTTAATATTCTTAAAATATTCTTTCTTATCTTCTTAAAAAGCTTTTAAAAATTTCTGAGTTTTATAAATTTTTCTTTTATTATTAAAACATGCAAGTTTTGTTTTCATAAAACACTGTTAAAAATTTGCAGCGAACTGTCCAGTCATTTGACCGTTTTTGTAGAAAATGGTTACATAACCGTAACTTAACTCCATTCTTACCATATTATTGCCCGTATTATGGTCAGAATAGAGTTAAATTACTGTTATGTAAACGTTTTCCACAAAAACGGTCAAATGACTGGACAGTTTGCTGCAAATTTTTAACAGTGAAGGAAATTAAATGAAATTCTTTATATTTTTTGGCATATTATACATTAAATCGCATATTCTTTAACAAGAACAATATTCGAATATATTGATTGAAAACTTTTCAAAGTGTTTAATAAATTACACTAAATATTAAAAATTACGTTCAAACATTTTAGACAAATGTAATTTTCATCAAAACAAACAATGTGAAGAAATACCAGGAAAACGTTGTGGATGCTGTTATGCACATTTAATTTAATTTAATTTTACTTTATTTAGTTATTAAATAATTTTTGATGAAAAAATGTTCAAAATTTAAGCTTGATTTTTAAAAAAACTTTACCTTGAATCTTCATGATCTTAATATTCGTAAAACTGTAAATTTTAAATAAATCATGTATTAATACGAGCAAATCTTGTGTGATTGTGTGTGTGTGTGTGCAATTTTATCTAAAAGCGGCCCTAATGATTTTGATAAAATTTTGGGAACTGATGCTTTACACTCACGCAAACATGTAAACAAAAGTTTGGAGACTTTTTGGCTGGCGCGATTTTCAAGACTGCGCCAAACGAATAACAATACAATGGCTAGGTTGCCATTAAAGGAAAAAATCCCCTAAATTTGGCGACTTTTTGGGTTTTTCTAACCGATTAATTTTTTTTTCTGCGTGAGTGTAAAGCATCTTAGCCAAATTTTGTACCCACCGTTTTGGTGTAGGTGAAGAAGAATGGGCTAAGTTACATGTTCGAAAAAAATTTATTAGTCGGTCATTTTGGGATCACTTACGGGTCAATGCATTTGAATGAGAAAAAGGTTGAAACAGCTATTAAATTGTTGAATAGTTGCCACTAAACGGAGTCGCGAAGTTGACAACATTTTGCTAAATTTGGCGAGATTTGGCGGGACAATCAACTTTCAAGATTAACAATGCCAAAACATATACTTGGTGCCAAATGAAAGAATTTCGCAAAGTTTGCGACTTTTCTCCAAATTTTGGTGACATTTGGCAAAATAACTGGCTTTCCCAATAAGAGACGAGATGTTTGAATCAATCAATCAGAGTCCATAGAATGTTCTCGAAAACAGAATTGAAACAATCAGGGTACATAGAACTTCCTCGCAATTAAAACAAATTTAGGAATAATACACATAAAATTTATTGTTATATCGAGTTGAACACAAAGCTAATTTTAACCGAGCGTAGCTCAGTCTTCCTCTCTGGTTGTATATAATACCGAATACAAAGTCCCGCCGTGGCACAGACGATTAAGCTCGGTTCCCGTCAAGATCACCGAAAGTGAAGCAGCATCGACCATGTTCAATGGTTGGGAGGGTGACTACGTATCTCGACTACGGCTGCTGTCGGACCGTGTACGTTAATGGGAGCTGATGCACGTAAAATCTGTTCGTAACTCCAATGTCCTCCAAGTTTGAAAACAAAGTTCTGGGAGTGCCAATCCATGTGAAAGTCTCACATCTGGAATTGGTTCAAAATTAGGAGACCAGCTCTAGAACTCCAACCTCTCTTGAGGCTCTGGCACCCCTTCTTTCAGAGAAGTGCCAAAGCACTTTCTCTGACACGGCAACAACAACAACAATCGAATACAAAATCACAGGTCACATTTTACGGACAACGTGGACACATTAAATTGATTAAACAAAACATGCTTTACATTTTACATTAAAAAATATTTTAAAAGTATGTATGAATATTTAGAAGTATTTTAAAATAACAAAATAAAATTCAAATATAATCTTTATTAAAACAGACGATTAGCAGAAATTTTAACGAAAACATGTGTTGTATCAGTTTTCAGTTACTTTCATTTTTTTGCTTAGAAATAATTCTAATATTATACCGTATTCTAAAGCGAATCATTTATATGAATTTCAGTAAACGCACTCGAGGCAATCAAATTTATAAAATTCTAATTTTAGTACAGAATTAGTTTTAGAATACTTTATGCATACTGTTGAAAATAAAATACAAAAATATATTTTACGCTTAAACTGACTGAAAGTACTTCAGCATTTTATTATAACCAAGCGTATCGCAAGTTTTATGTATTAAATTCAAAAGATGAGAATATTCCATGGGTATATTAAGCATAATATAAATTTCCCTTTATTATAATTTATTATGTTTTTTTATTGTTTCGCATGGAAAATGCATTAAAACAATTGAATTATAATTGTGACTAAAGAAAACAAAATTCCAAATTGTTGTTGCAGACAATAACAATATTCATATACCTTAAAAAAACTTTTGAATACTATACGTGATTTTAAAGAAAATCACATTAAAAAAATTTGTGAACGTTATGCAAATATTTAAAGTCATAATACTTCAAAGCTGCGTAACTAATTTTGAATAACTTATGCATATTGCTGAAAGTAAAAGCGAAAGTCACATTTTATGCTTAATCATTTGCATACGAAACGTGAATTTCAGGAATTTCTTTTTTATTCAGAAATTACAAATTCAAAGCAGAAATTCTGAATAGTTATTTTTGTTTTATTTAATGACAGATGTTTCGTGATAACATAAACTAAAAAATTTTCTTTCGGAATTTCAGGTATAGTTTTGGAATTTATGGATAAAAACAAAACAAAAAAACTCCTGAAATGAACCCATATATGTGCCAATGATGCGAATATGTTAAAAGGATTAAAACTACTGTCTTACTATACCAAACATATCGCTAGATTTATTTCGTAAATGCAAAAGATAATAATATATTATATGTTATATAAATAGAAATTGTGAATTTCCCTTTAGTGAATTTTTTTTCCTTAATTCTCATGTTTTCTGTTTGATCAAAAGTTCGTATCATTAAAAGCTTATTTCATTTCAGTTAAAGGCAATGTGCATTTAAAATTATTCTATTTAATTTAAAGAAATAAAAATTTCTTTAAGCTTTTCATTTTAATGGGGGATTTCAATTAACGTCAGTAATACAAACTCCTAAATGAATTAAATATTTAAGAAATGAAACAAAATATGTTATGTAAAGAAAAAAGTTAATAAATATGTTTTCGATGCAAACTTAATATATCAATGAATTAAAGTTCATTTTCGGGAAACATCTAAGATTAATATTTAAAAGCGCGCTTTAAAACTTGTAATATTTCCGATATTCTTACGAAGAACACGAAACGGCACACATAATATATGAATGTGTTTAGAAAAGGCTTTTTTAACATAAAATGAGATTAAATCTGATTCTGATGTGTTTAGAGTCTTTCCTCATAACATAGATCACATTCTTAATTAAATTCTGCAGTAAGAAAATTTTAAACATATACAAATTTTGAACTACAACTACACAGAATATAATTCGAGTATATAGATTTTTTTAAATTATATATCACAGATAGAATTAGTTCCATATTTCTCCTTTCCACAGAAGAAAGAAAATATTTTAAGTTAATTCACTGATCACTTGACTTTGAAATCTGTTATAGGAACATGAACGTATTTGATAAACTCTTGGTTAAAGTATTAAAAAACGATCTGCATTCTTAATTTTAACATTTAATTTCCATGTGTATGTCGTAGGCTAATTGCGAAACACGGTTCTTTACAAAGAGCCTAGGCTGTTTGCAACGAGCTGGACTAATTGCAGAATTATCTTCCTTTCTCCAATCAGCCTGATATTTTTCAGGTTTATTGCAAAGAGCCTAGAGAGCGTTAGATTAATTGAAAAATGACACTTGTTCCGAACAGCACAAAATAATTTCCGTCAACACGCAACCCAACCCAAACCAAAAAATTCAATTTTAAATCAAGCCGAACCCAAAAAGTTCCATCGAACCAAAACCCAATACGAACAGGACAAAATACTTTCCGTGGCAACGCAACCCAACCCAAACCTGAAAATTCAATTTGAAATCAACCCGAACCAAAAAAAGTTCCATTGAACCGCAAACCGATCCAAACAGGACAAAATAATTTACGTCGACACGCAACCTAACCCGAAACTAAAATTTCAATTTGAAGTCAACCAGAACACAGAAAAATGTTCCATCGAACTGAAAACTGATCCGAAAAGGACAAAATAACTTTCGTCGAAAACTGATCCTAACAGGGCAAAATAATTTCCGTCGACACGTAACCCAACCTAGATTCAGGTTTCTGCAAGTCGGGACGTTGGGATTTTCACATAAATTAATTAAATTAAGCAGAACTATGTTTCAAATGAATTAAGTATATTGTATTAAGTTTTTAAAACGTTTGCTATAATTAACATTTTAAAATTATTCTTATATATTTGTAGATAACTTTTTAATTATTAAAAAGTATATTTTCTAATTTTAAATGAATGAAAAAGTGGATCTCATGAAACATTACTTTAATACTACTAATTTAGTATATATATTTTTTAAGTTTTCTTTAATAATATTTAAACAAACTATTAGCTTAATTTTACTTCGAATCCAGATGTAAGTGTGTTGCGTTCGGGTAGAGCTGTGGTTTGATAGAATTTTTTGTCTAGTTCTGGTCAGGTTGCATGTCGAGGGAAATTATTTTGTCGTGTTCGGATCTGTTTGCGGTTTGATGGAACATTTTTGGTGTTCGAGTTGATTTCAAATGAGATTTTCAGTTTTGGGTCGGATTGCATGTCGGCAGAAATTATTTTGCCGTCTTCGTATCTTTTTTCGGGTCGTTGAAATTTTCTTAGGTTCGGATTTACTTTAAATTGAATTTATATGTTCGGGTCGGTTGCTTGTCGATGGAAATAATTTTGTACATTTCGGATCGGGTTGCGGTTCCATGAAATTTTTTTTGTTGGGTTCGAATCGGGTTTCGGGTTGACTTCAAACGGAATTTTCAAGTTCGGGTGGGGTTGGTGTCAACGGAAATGATTTTGTCGATTTCGGATCTGGAAAAAATTCGATGTATTTTTTCGTAAGGTTTGGGTCGGGTTGTTGATTTCAAAAGAGATTTTTAGGTTCCAGTCGTGTTGCTTGTGGACGGAAAGTATTTTGTGCTTTTTGGATCATTTTAGGGTTTGATGAAAATTTTTTTGAGTTCGGGTTGATTTGAAATGGAATTTTCAGGTTTTGATCAGATTGCGTGCCGACGGAAAATATTTTGCCTATTTACGGTTCGATTAAATAATTTTTGGCGGGTTCGAGTCAGGTTTCGGGCTGACTTCAAACGGAATTTACCATTTCGGGTCGGGTTCCGTGTCGACGTAAATTATTTTGTCGGTTTCGGATCGGGTTACGGTTCGATGTGTTTTTTTCGTAAGGTTCGTTTCGGATTGCCTGTTGATTTTAAATAGAATTTTTAGGTTCGGTCGGGTACAACACGATATTTGAACAAACACCTGGTCAAAATCAGGTTGACTGTGAAACAAATGATCATTTTTCAATTAGCCTAACGCTATCTAGGCTATTTGCAATAAGCCTAAAAATATCAGGATGATTGGAGAAAGGGAGATGAATCTCCAATTAGCCCGGCTCTTTCCAAAGAATCTACGACATAGCCAAAGCGAAAGAAAGAACAAGTGATCCTAAATATTCAATTCTAAAAGACACATAATAAAGATTTTGCACTAAATTTTCTATACTTTCGTAGCAGTTAAATGTTTTTGTGAGAACGTATACACACTTATTTTTATACGAACTTTAAAACCTTCAATAATTTATATATATATATATTTACACACATATTAGAAGAAGACATAATTCCCAATTAATTGGCTATTTCGGTTTTACCTGCGATAAAGTAACGATAAAAATGTATTTAATGTCCCTTTTTTCTTTGGCACTGACTGTACATTTACAAAGAATATACAGTCATCTCTCACTTATGCGCTTCTCAGCTATACGCGTCTCTCAGTTATACGTGAATTTCGTAAGGTCCCACCATGAGGAATAGGAAAACAATGCTATAGATCTCTCACTTATAAGCGCCACTTTGAATTGTCTCTCTCAATTATACGCAGAAATAACAACGCAATTCACATTTTTTTTTTAATCGATAAATAATTTTCTGCACCTGTCAAGGTCAAAAGACCGTTCCGAAAAGCGGAGTGGAGAGGGTGGAGAGGTTGTTACAGTTCGACTTTACACTCACCCCCTCAGTTCTAATGGTTGCTTCTTTCTTTCTGTTTTAATTTTATCAAGTCACCTGCGTGTTACATTTCGTCCTTGCCTTTACGGTAGCATCTAGATTCTTTCTTTCTTTCTCTTTTTTTTTTTTTTTTTGCAATAAAAATGAGCAAAAGAAAGTTAACAATTTCGTTCAAAATGGAAGTTATAAAAGCAGCAGAAAATGATCCTAGACTGTCAAGAATAAATTTAGCTCGAAAATTCGAATTTGCCAGAATCAACACTCAGAGGGATTTTAAAGAACAAGGACTCGATCAAAAAAATTAATAGTGAATGTTCTACACAAGCGAAGAAACAATCAAGAATTCAGAATGGAAAATTTGAGATTTTAGAAACCACTTTAATTCAGTGGTTCAGAAAAATGAGAGCTTCTAATTTACCCATTAGCGGTGAGTTATTTAAAGAAAAGACACTCACTTTGTCATCCAAAATGGGAATCGAAAATTTTTCGGCTTCTTCGGGATGGTTAGAAAAACTTAAAAAAAGACACGGTTTAACCCTTTGTTAGGCGGTGGTATATATTATATACCACCTAATTTTAATCCGATTCAAACCAGAAACTTTTAATAAAATTTTACTTATTTAATTTTGACGGGAAAAAGTTGAAAAATTGCTTTTCCTTATTTTGAACTAAATTCCTTCGTAAATACCGGCGTGAATTCGACGTTACAGGAACACAATTGCTTGCCCCTGAAAGGGTTAACAAATCATTGTCTGATTGGTGAAAGCGCAGCCGTTTCAGATTCAACTGCTAATGAATGGATCGCAGACCTTCCAAATTTAACTCAAAACTTTGATCTTAAGAACATTTTTAACTGTAATGAAACAGGCTTATTTTATCGTCTTTTACCAAACAAAACGATGGATTTTAAGGGAGACACATGCCATGGTAGCAAACACAGCAAAGAAAGACTGACTGTACTTTTATGTTGCAATGGGGACGGATCAGAAAAGTTACGGCCAATAGTGATTGGTAAATCCCAGAATCCACGGTGTTTAAAAAATGTCAAGAAATTGCCATGTTTTTATGGAAGTAGCACCAAAGCCTGGATGACATTGAAATTTTTTTTAGACTTTTTGAAGGAATTCGGTATGAAGATGGCTAAAAAAAAAGAAAGTTTTGCTATTTATGGATCAGTGTCCCGCCCATCCTTCAGATTTCCCATTGCTGACACATACACGAGTTATATTTTTCCCTGCTAACTGTACTAGCAGACTCCAGCCCTTAGATCTCGGTATAATAAGGTCAGTTAAAGTGCAGTATAGGAAAGATTTGGTGCGAAGAATGTTTATATCACTAGAGCTGAAAAAGGAATTCAAGAAAATTTCGATTCTGGATGCTATGCATATGTTGGTTACCTCTTGGAATAACGTAACAGCCATGACAATTTCTAACTGCTTTAGGAAAGCGGGTATTTTTCATTCAAATAATGCTGAAGTTATTCGATTACAGGAAAATGAAAACAACAGCAATGATTTTAACATAGACGAAGAAGAATGGAATAGAATAAGCCAAGATTCTCTTTCTTTTCAAGATTTCTTCAGTGTTGAGTTGGGTTGGGTTGATTATTGACGGCCAATTATCTACACTAGGGATATAGGCCCGGGAAGAGTGCCCTTCATGGGGGTCTTTCTAAGGGAACCTAATCCGTATTTACGCATGGATAAATCCACGGCTCGAAGAAAACCACGAAAACTCCGAACGATTAGGCCGACGGGCGCGATTGGGATCGAACCCAGCACCTCCCGTCTACCAGCTTAGAGAGCACAACCTCTCAGCCACTGGTGGGGCTCTTCAGTGTTGATGAAAACTTAACATCAACGGCAATAAGAGATATTGAAACTGTGTTTGATGATGTGACAGCTGAAAGAGAAGGAGATGATGATGATAATGATGAAACTGATACTGTAATTGCCCCATCTTATGCTACTGCTTTAAGAGCCCTAGACACTTTGAGATCTTACCTACCACATGCTGATATAGCATCAAATACAATGACGCACTTTAATGCATTAGAAAAGGTCGTTGTACAAACGCGGCCTAAGCAAACACAAACTACCATTGATGACTTCTTAAAAGAGGACTAATTGGAATTTTTTTTATGTAAGTATATCATCTTCTATGTCAAATGAAATTTTACTTTATTGTATTTTTTTAAACTAAATTTTATAGTGAAAGTGTAAGGATTTTTTTTTGTACACTATATTAATATTACACCCGTTTTATTTTATAAAATGTCATTAATCATAATTCTTATATTTCAATATGTTTTTCTTTCGAATAATGTGTATAAAGAATTACTACATACAACGTCCTCTCAGTTATGCGCGGCTCTCAGTTATGCACGATTTTAAGTCAGTCCCTTCAAACGCGCATAAGTGAGAGGTGACTGTATATATATTTTTTTCTTTTGCATTATTTCGTTGGAACTAAACGTATAACCATCATCCGGAGGATTTTGTTTTTAGCTTACTGAAAATTAATTAACACGTTGACGGACACTTGCGGCTACAGCCGCCAAAGCGAAGTTCACAATGTGGCATGACGGCTATAGCCGCCTAAAACGAAACGGTCGTTTTTAGACACTACGGCTATAGCAGCACAAATGTGCATTTACCGGCGAACAAGTAGAAGCCCAATGTCATGTTCTGGAAACAATTTTTTAGGTTGATGTTCGTTTTCCACCTGTTATACGAGTTGCAGCTTCAGTATGCACGTACAGGGTGGCTAGTGGTCAGGGAATAATACAGTAAAAAATGATAATTACCAGTATATTCTTATAGAAAAATTCAAATTGATTATTTGATCGAATAATCAACATAAATTTTTCTATAAAAATATACTGGTGTTTATCACTTTTGACTATATTTTTCCTTGACCACTAGCCATCCTGACGTGGTTGTGAAGGGTAGTGCAACCTAAGTAGTGCAAACTAATTAAAGGTGCTGAATTAATCAAAATTAAGTTTATTTAAGCAGAAAGAGTAAAACTATACTTCTAATATTCTAAAAATCACAAAAACACATAGTGTCAATTTTCGAACTTCACTTGTTCCTACTGTCCGTCAATGTGTTAATGTGAAATATTTTAAACTTTTGTTTAATTGTTAAATATCTAGATGTTATAAAGAATTTGGACGTTTACAATGTGTTTTAGGTCTAATATGTAAAATCTGTAAATCCTGTTAAGTGTGAATCAGATATATTAAGAGAATTTCTAAAAATTTAATATGCTACTGAAAAACTTGCATATTTCAAACGAAACCACCCTTGATGAAACCTTAAAAAGAACAGAATTAAATATTTTGCATAACAAATTAAAATGTAAAAAGAATTTAGGAAATTGTAATGAGTTTATGGAGAACTAAGTTCCAGAAACAAGATTAGTTGAAACGTTCTGCACGAATTTCTCTTTTATTTCAGCTATTGTACGGAACGTTTGTTGCATTATATAAAGTACTTTTAATTCTTAATAATTTCTATGGAGTTAAAAGCTTTAACAATAATAATTTCTAAGTACTCTTTGTCTATACTTTCAAAGGCATTTCAATAAATAAATAAAATATGCTTAGCTTCAACATGCAAAATTGCACTAAAAAGTACATAATTTCTTAATTAAATTTATATAATTGAAAATAAAACTACCGGTAGACATACAGTTAAAGAAACACACAGATTGTTCGATAATTGCATGAAAATATCTTTCAAAATTACCTATTATAAGTAATATATTATAAAGAATAATGATTAAGACTGAAAATATTGGAAGTGCAAGAATTATTTTGGAATTATCTAAGCTTTCAGGGTTCATTCATGAGGGTGGGGATAAAAAGGGTTGCCGCCCCGAGGCCAATAAAGTAGGATTGTCAGACAGAGACAGATACCAAGAAAACCTAGTAATAAAAAAAAGTAAATTTGATGAAAAGTTTTAAATAGGTCAACACTTTTCTAACTGCAAGATAATGATAAAATTTGATGAAAATTTATTTCGACATTAAAAAAAAAATACCCCTCCCTTTTTCACTGTATGTATGACATACAGCATTAACACTTATTAGAAATATTTAAATTTTCAAAGAAGTAACTTTTATTACTATCTTTGAGTTTAAAACTCCGTTCAGCCTCAATTTTTTTAACTACCTGCAATTTTGAATTTTAGAATAGAGCGAACTATAAGTGTTTTTTTTTTCGAAAAGCACCCGCCCGGCGTTGTACGGGCCCGAGATAATAACAATCTCAGTGCAAGGCGTTAACCCCCTCCCTCCCCATACCCGCAAATATAATGAATAATTTGTTCAAGAGAACCGCCGTCACCTGCATTAACGCGATCATTAAAAAAAGAATTACATTTTTCTGATAATTAGAACATAACGAAGACGCTACGCTAAAATAGCCGGCATATGTCACCCCTTTCCGACCTCAATATCAAATCTATATCTTAATTAGTTACCTACATTTTTGTTCATTAGTAAAAATTGGCAATTATTTCCTTTCATTTTCGCAAACTAAATGGAGGGAACGGCCCGAAAAACAGATTTCTTTGTAGTTCAAATTTTAATTAAAGCCGACCTCTGTCTGAAACTTTCTCGGATCGTTTTCACTGGCGCCGGCAGATTTTTGGCAGTTTTTTGCATAAATTTACAAAAATTACCAACCGAATTTTTCAAAAATCACATAGTCAGATACACAATATTTTTTTACATATGCTCAGAAATTTTCAAATTGATATCTCAATTAGTTTACTTAAAATTCGCTAATTAGTAAAATAATTTCGAATTTGTTCATTTCCGCTTGCAAAATCCAACGCGCCAGTTCATTTCTTTTGCCATTTTGATTTAAAAGATCACATTTTAGAAGCGATGGTTAATGAGAATCTAATTAATATCTAGGCTAATTATCAAAATATTAAAATTCTGAGGATCAGGTACACATGGCCAGACCTTGGACTATCCACACCTAAATTTCCGGTCTTCTAGGTGGGCAATATTTAGCTAGCCATCGCCAACAGACACACGGACACACACACAGAGCGAAACTTTCTTTTATTAATATAGATATATGTATATATATTTTTACCGGCACTTATTCTTCAGCGAAATATAAATGTGCTTAGGGGTGCTGATCTAGTAAATTAGGATTATAAAACAAGTGAATGTGAATTTTAATTTATTGCTATTATGTTGTTGGCTATGTATAAAATTATCCTGGCATAAATTGACTTCCAGTTTGTATGTGGTTTTTTGGACGCTGAATACTGATCATGAAGTGTCTGTTAGGAACTCCGGTTCAGGCCTAGATATTCGAAATCGGTCAAATTACATTTTCAACAGTAATTACCATTCTCATCTACAAAAGGTTATCATAGTCCATCTATAACTCTATCGAACCTTTCGCAAAACAAAAGTTTGTGTCACATTCTCTACAAAATTCCTGCAAAAATGCATCCCGTAAATAAATTTTAAAAGTTGACATTTCTGTGTAAAACATACGCAAAACACAGTCCTCGATTTGGGCACGCACACATGTGTGCGTGCGTGTGTATAAGCGTACATGTTTATATAAATATATCATATTAGTAATAATTTAGGAATTAAATAAATAACCAATTGTTTGTTGATAGAAATGACAATTTTATTAACGCTTAAAAAATTAATCATAATATTGTTTTACAATGTTTTTAACGAAATACTTATCCTCCATTAAGAAATATAAAAGAAAATAACTCGGTCAAGTTCCGGTGTAACTCGTCCTCAAAGGATTCCGTACATTTAATTTATTAATTAATAAACTCTGACTACCCCTATTTTTTTCATAATTGTAGTTTCAGTAGATTTGGAAAAAGGAGGGTGGGGCATATTTTTCCAATACCTTCGACAATATCTCTAAAAATATAATACCTAAAGTTAAAACAAATATATTTTTCAGTTCGATGTTAGGAAATCTTTCGAACGATACCCTACACGGTACATGAAAAGTAACTTAATTAATATCTCGGCTAATTACCAGTATTTTTTTCGAAAATACATATTAAATATCCATGGATAATTCTGCTTCAATAGATACATTGATCGTCCATCATATCGTCCACTGACAGCCCGAAAAGTAAAGTTTGTGTGTAACGGAAAAGTGCGTTTTTCAGAAAACTATGTTACCTAGGAAAATCTCTATAGTTTTCCTGCTAGGCTTAAATACACTTCTACTACTCCTAATTTTTTCCTAATTTTAATTTCAGTAGATTCGGAAAAAGAGGGAGAGGGGGGGGGGCGTATTTTTTCAGTGAATTTTTGACGATATCTCTGAAAATAAAATACCTAAAGTTTAAACAAATATATTTTTGAGCTCGGTATTACGAGATCTTTCACATGATATCCCACACGGTATACAAAAAGAAAACTTTTTTTAAAATAACTTAATTAACCCCCTAAATGTTTCCTAAACATATTTGTGAATGGCTAATAATATGAAAATATGTGGGTAAAAAGGATCAAGTTTGAACTTTCTGCGTCCCATAGTTTACAGGAAAAAAGGTCTTAAAGGAGCGATCTTATAATGGTTCCGTTTTTAGGTGCGTTCGTAATTAAATAAATACGTAGCACCTATAGTAGTCGGCTGGTCCGTCCGTCTGTCTGTCTGTTCGTCCGTCCGTCCGTCTGTCCGTCTGTTCGTCCGTCCGTCTGTATGTGTGTCCGTCCGTCCGCATATGACAGTGCAAAAACTACTCAACCAAATGATTTGAAATTTAATGTATGTAATCTTTGCAGAATTTTGTCCAGTCATTTCAAATTTTATGAAAATCTAATCCAAACTTACAAAGATATTAATAAAAATAATTAAGTAATTTGAATTTTTTTAAATTCGGTATTTCTTTGTTATAGCAGCTTCCGAGGATTAAAAGTCAAGCGACCGAGATTTATCATTCTATTATATCCTATCATACGTAATTAATACAATGATATCACATGATAAGTAATGATACTAGGTAGCCATGGTCATTACGTCTTATTTAAGATGAATTCATATTATTTCCGTATTACTGAATTTAAAAACCGAATTTGTATACTAAAATTGTTTAATTATAGCAATCATGTAACCTACCGACAGTTTTTGGATAGATGTTTCCGGAGAAATAGATATTAAATGGGAAAAAGTAAGTCTAAATATGGATTTCAAGTTCTGAAATATTTAATGCTAGGCTGAAGTTTCCCATTGGAATTTTCAGTAAATATCAACAAATGATAAAATGTTGGCAACTTAAAATGTTTTTTTTTATTACGAAAATTAATCATATCATAATATAAAACGATATAAATCATTTCACTGGAACTAGTTATAGTACGAACGCACCTCATTTGTCACGTTTGACACACAAGTTCCAACTTGTTATTTTTTAAGTACAGAACCCTAAAACTATTTTTAATGCAAATAGTGGACATAATTCAGATTTAGATAAATTGATGGATGAACCCTATATTGTACGCTTAAAATATTTAATCGAAATAAAATTTCCTTAAGACAAGAGATAAATCTTTACATATATATAATATTTTGCATTACAATTTATCAAATAAGTTTTTTTATACATATATGCACTATACTTGCGAAGTATGTGAAAGATTTCAGAATTAAGTTTTCAGAGAAATGCATAATTTATGAAGAAATTCTGTAATCTTATAAATCAAACTTTTCCTCTGATATTTCAAGTGCTGCAAACAAAATGCATTTTGTAGGAAGTGGAGGTTTCGAAATGTGTTTTAAAGTTCTCGTTATAAATAATGTAAAATTGAAAGTTTTCAGCATATTTTCTGCAAATTATATTTGCTTCTGATACAAATTTGTATGTTAAAGGAAAATGATGTGAAAAAAAAGTATTATTATGTGTAATATTCGAAAAGTTTAAAAAATGGCGCTCAACTTCAAAATATAATTCACAGCTTTAACGCCCATAAGTAAACTTTTTCAAATTCATAAGTTATATTGTATTGTTTTCACTAAAAAGTGTAATAAAAAGGAATAGGTATACATGTTATCAAATAAGTGACACACAAATTCAAAATCGGATCACAGCAAAAACTAAAACAACTAAATGAAGATGTGGTAATGCATGTGAATTATTTCGTGCCGCCCTGTATATTAGCTATAGAAATAATACATTTACACATCACATAACACACTACAAATTAGATAAATTTAAAAGTGTATACCATAGCGAAAAATGCGCACTCTGAAAACGGCATTTTCAAAACAGAGTAAAAAAAACTGAAATCTGAGTATGTCGCATAGTCAAAGTGGCTCCGAATGAAAATTACTGAAGTTTGAAACATGTATATGTTATGGTCAATATGATTAATCCGGTCATTATTAATAATAACCGGCCATTATGTCCGGTCATTATTAATAATAACCGGTTATTGTTAATAATGATTGGTAATTGTTAATATTGTTAATCCTATTGACCGTAACATGTATACTTATTTCTGAAAACATGCACACACTCAACAATAAAACATCATCTGCTCATATTTGAGTATGTGCATGTTTCAAAAATGAGTATGAACTAACTTCTATGTGCTCATTTTTGAGTATTTCCAAGTTTCAAAAATGAGGTTGAACTTATTCTAATCAATTTTGAATATGTCCATGTTTCAAAAATGAGTATGAACGAACCTCTATGTGCTCAGTTTTGAGTACGTATTCTGAGTATTTCAGGTATTTCAGAATTGAAAGCATTGTGTCGTCATATTTGAAACAAAAAGTTTCATAACGAAATGAAAACATCGCTTTACTTAGATTTGAAAGTGTCATTTTTCTCAGTGCATTTCCATCAATTAGAGGTCATAGTCAGTCCTGTAACCGTACATCTCTGTACATATCTGTAAATGAACGATATGTGCTGCGCACTCCAAAATCTGTAGAAAACATGTTTTAATATACCCCAGTGCTCCTTTTTAATTTCATTATGTTTGAAGTATCATCACATAAAATGTATCGCGACCAATTTTTCTCACAAAGAATAGAATAATGCAATTATTTTGTGCATCTCTGTAAGCGAACTATAAATGCTACTTTTTCTATAGTACTCTTTAGTTATCAAGTTGTAACCTACCCCATTGATGCAAATCAAACTCAATATGTTTGAAATATCGTATCAAGAATAAAACACAGCGTAAACCATTTTCCCACATAGACCATGATGCAACGGAATTCTTTTGTGTGTCTCTGTAAACAAAGTTAAACGGAAGCTTTTTAATGAAACCTTTTTCTTTTCCTTTTGAAACTACTTTACTGTAAATTAAAGTTTTATTTTGCTTTTATTTTTTTAACTAATAATTAAATTTTTTTGCGAGTGAGTCTTTTGTTTGCACAAATACATGAATTCTAAATAATAATAATCGTAATAATAATATGCAATAAAGCTTACTGTGATCCTCTTAAAAAAAGCGTGATTAAAAATATTTTCTCAAATTCAAAGTATGAATATATTTCTTGAATGAATAAAAACTCTGTTTGGCTTAGAAACGTATACTGTTAAATTTTAAAGTCCATCATGCATTGTTCACCAAAATTTATCAAATCGGAAAATTGTTATTTAATTTAAAGATCATCCTTCTAAATTAAATTAATATTAATAAGATTTGAATAGTTTATAAGTTTAACAAGAAAATGGGGAATGTACAACTTTCACGTTTTTAGTAAATATTGAAGGACCTTGGGACAATACTAAATATTAGCATATTTCATATTCAGGATGAGGATGTGATAGAGAAAATTACCCAGACCGGCCCAGTTTGATTTTTAGAAAAAAAATCGCACCACCCTATTAAACAATGATGTTATTAACAGTTATTTTGTAGGCTTATGTTGGCACATATAGTTTTCCGCCAGTGTTTTGTGTTATTAATAAACTGTCCGTGTTTTTAATGTTTAATTGAGTTAGGTTAGGCTAACTCCATAGGACGTCACCATATACAAAGGGAGCACGATTTGAGGCTGAAGTTTATGTTCAAACTATCGCAAACCTACATTTTAGATTGTGCCGAAACTCGCCTGGATTAGTTCGATTAGATGAAGGAGAAACAGCACAGTGGCATATTAGGAAGCCTGCAATCCCTCCCAAGGAATGGCTTCCTAATATTCTAAAGATGCTCACCCTTAACAGAAAGCTACATAAAATCTTCATTTTTCTGAGCGATCTATCTAACCTTACCTAGTAGTCGTCAGCTGCCACTCTCAATGCACAACTCCTACTCAGTCCCTGCCAACTGTCGCGAAAAGGGTCCTTCCCTGGCAGGGCTGGCTTATATATGATCTGGCCCTTGAACATAGTTTATATTTGTCTTAAACTTTCAGTTCCGCTCCTTGTCGCATTTAACGGCGGCTCCAGCTTCGGCTGTAGATTGTAATTGTTTTCCTTAAGACTTTAATAAAGGGGACCGGGTGGGACACTACGCTCTACAGACCTGTAATAGTCTGAGCAGTCCCTCTTAAGGAATCAAATTTTAGAAAAAAAGTTAACATATATTAGCTTTGCGATATATTTTTCTTCAAAATGTTCTCACTCAATCGAATTCTGCTTGTATTGTTCTCGTATGGCACCACTCTCATACAAAGGCACCCTAGTTAAGAGCACATGAATGTTTCACTAGGATCGTGATGATTTAAGGCCCAATGCCAACTGTTGTCCAAAACTCTGTTGACTAATCAAATTTTACTGCCTGTAACTAAAGTTAGAATAAATCTGGCAAAAGACAATGCTAGTGATAGTTATTATACAGACACTGTCAGCTTTTATTTGTTAAACATATTTTTCATTTTGTGAATTCAGATTTAGGGAAAAGGGACTCAAAGAGAACTACTAGCTTATTATAAAACAAGTTGGAAATTGTACGTCAAACGTGACAAATGAAATACATTCGTACTACAACTAGTTTTATATATATTGAAATCTTGGCGCAATTCCTGTTGCATTCTTAGAAAAAAATGCATGAATACAAAATTTATTTTATGTTCAGATTTTCATACTTTAGATCTTAATTTTATTTTATGAAATTAAGTATCAATACACTTTTAGAAAAAAATACTTACAATTCTGTTACATTAAAATTATACTATGCGTAACTATCCAGTACAAGAGAATGTTAAAAAAATTATCGTAATTATTTCGCTGAAAAAATGAATTATATCGTCTGTTATTATGATATGATTAATTTCAGTAATAAAATAAGTAAATTTTAAGTTGGCAACATTTTATCTTTTGTTGAAATTTATTGAAATTCCAATGGGAAATTTAAGCCGGGGCCTCCGTGGCCGAGTGGTTAAGACATCATTCCGCTAATCGCTTGAGAGCGTAGAAGTCCGGTCGGTGGATTCGACTCCCCCTAGCTCCATTGCACACAATTTGTGGAGCTTCCGGATGTAACTTTCTGCTATTGTATATTTCCTTGTGGCTATTTCGTCCCTGTATATTGACGATGACGTATAAGCGGGCACTTGATGTCAAGCACACAAGTCAGATGTATGTTCTCAATAAACAAACAAACAAACTTAAGCCTAGCTTTCAAAATTTCAGAAATCCATATTTAGACTCTTTTTCCATTTAACATCTATTTCTCCGGAAACATCTGTACACAAAAACGGTTGGTAGATTATTTTATTGCTATAATTACACAATTTTAGTATACAAATTCGATTTTTAAATTGAGTAATACAAAAAAAAAAATATGACTCCATCTTAAATAGGACGTAATCACCATGGCAACTTACAATCATTACCTATCATGGGATATCATTGAATTAATTACGTATGGTAGGATTTAATATAATGAAGAAAACTTTTATTAATATCTTTTTAAATTTTGATTCGATTTTCATAAAATTTGAAATGATCCGACAAAATTCTGCAACAATTATATATATTAAATTTCAAACCATTCGGTGGGGTAGTTTTTGCGCTGTTATAGGCGAACAGACGGACGGACCAGACGACGACTATAGGTGCTGCGTATTTATATAATTACGAACACACCTAATCAACTTCATTCCAAAATTGAACCTGCAATTCAAGACGCATTAATTAAGATTTCAAATTATTTAAATACGTGTTCGAAATAAATTGTTTAAAATTACACATGAAGACAGGTTTAGAATTAGAGAGCTCTGGAATAAGTTTAATATCAAAATTCGAAATCTATAAATCATATTAAATATTAAAATGCAATATAAGGAAAGTTTGTAATGTTTCCAAATTTCATGAAAATTTTGCTTATTTCATATTCTTATTTATTGATATAATTTTAGAAAGAATCTAATTAAGTCAGAATTAGAAACTTGTATACACAAGAAATTTTAAACAATTTATGCAGAACAAATTTGACCAAATGTGTTACATGATATCGTCGCTACCATGTCAAACTATCGAATGTGCAAACATACATTTTTCATTACTTTTAAAAATATGTCGATTCTCACCACTAAATTTTATTAGAATTCTTCGCCTAGTAAGAACACTAATAAATTTTCAGCTAAGAGCAGGGTTGCTAGTTTGGCATTCTTATTTATTCAGAGATGCTGAATTCATACTGGAAATTTTGAAAGAAATTTTTTTACTTTAAGTATTCACGAAATGTGTGTCATTAAATAATGAAAAAATTTCTGTTTGAAATTTCTGGTATAAAATCGGAATTTCTGAATTAAAAAAGGATGCCAAACTGGCAACCCTTTTGAAGTATACTAATAAAATTTAGTGGTGACAATCAGCCAATTTTTAAAACTAATGAAAAATGCATTTTTTCATATTCGATAGTTTGACATGGTAGCGACGAGTGCCAGACCAATTTACTTTCCATTTCAGTAGTTTTACGGAAAGAATATCTTATTTGATGAAAGAACTTTTAATGTTTTATTACTATTGTTTAGCAACTAAAAGCATTAATAAGTTTTATGTTGAGATTCTTGCGTATATTTTTTAAGCATAAGTATAATATAATGAGTTGAAATCTTAAATACAAAACTGAAATTAAAATGATTCACATTTTATGAGTTTGGAAGGTAATTCTTTGAAAAACACAATTGAAGATAGGTATAAAGAATGCAAGAACGAGAAAAATAGACGGTCATAAAAGAAAGAACAATGAATATCTGTATAACTGTGTGTGGCTATAATCATATAACCCTCCCTTGACGATTTAAATGTTTTTGTGAATTGAAGTTATTTAAACGCATCATTAAAACAAAGATGCGTGGAAGAAAATTCGGTAACTCTGACTTCATTTCAGATTTAACCGTGTCACTTTCAAGAAACTACTTTCCATAAACTCTATTGAAAAGTAGATTTAAATATAATGTCGTTGTATATTACCTGAAAAAAGGGTATTTCCGAAAAAGATTTTTCTGTTGTATTTTATTTCTTGAATTTTTACGATATTTCTCTTGGTTTTTATAACTACTTCTATACATACTAGCCGCCACTGGCGACCAGTTTGGTCGCCCTTAAATGTATGTTAAGCATTGTAACAAATAATTTTTATTCATAATTTATTTTTTCCTTAATCCTTCGCCAAACCGGAAAAATCTAATAGACAAATCAAGAACTTTTGCGATCGTGGTAGCATTTCTCATATTTTTTGTTGTTATGTATTTCATCTTTCTTGACAAAAACCGCTTAACCCACTTTATAATAAATTAATCATTGTGTGTGTTTTTTTAATATAAAATAAACTATTTCATAATAAAATAAAAGTATATGCTGTTTTAGTAATCTCTAATAGGTACCTGAAAATGGGATTTTCTCGCCAAAATGGCGCAAAACAAAAATTCCGCCAACCCTGGTGCGTCCGTGACAGCTGTTCCAATTTAAAATACATGACGTTCACATTTTTCTTTAAAATAGAAAATAGATAAATAAGAAATATTATCATAAATCAAAACATTTGATTTCAAAATTAAAATATCGTTTCTAATTAATACACACGAAAAATAAAAGCTGACAATTTGTTTCGAAATTTGATCCATTAAATATTATTACATGAGTTCAACCACGGAGTTCAACTTACATCAAGAAAAGATCCGAAGGAAGTTGAGTTGTATGGAACAGAATTATTGTAAACTTTGACTGTCTCACTGGTGCTGATTATTTTTTTTTTACACCAGGCAGCGGTCCAAAAATTCATGGTTTAATATTTTAAACGTTCACAACGAATGAATCTTTTTTTTTTGTTGTTGTTTACTTTCATGGATAGAGAATTTGAACAGCGAACCTAATTGAAACTCAAGTTATTGCAGAATGTATACATAATTGAACGTAAGTCATCTCTCAAATATTAATTTATTTTGAACGATCTTTCTAAAAATGTAACTTTTATGCAGTTTTATTAGAAAAAATAATTTTGAATAAAAATGGCTGCCTGGCATATGAAAAAGTGAAGCGGCATCCCGGAACTGTTGAGGACAGTCACATGACATACGGTTTTATTATAGAGATATATCTGCAAAGTGTGTATATGAAACCTATGTAAAAACAAAACTTCTTTCTATTAAAAATCTGACTAAATAATATCTGTATACAAATTTCTGATATTTTACATAAAATTTATTTTTTTTAATTTATGTATAGTCTAAAAAATAAATTGCATTTTAGAAATTCTTTACATTAAACATCTATATGCAAAAAGATACTTTATAAAAACTCCCTACGAATCTTATGAATCTTTCAAACTGTTTGAAAATCGAGAAAATTTAAATTTCAGGACATTCCGATATAAAATTTGATTAAGTAGCATTTCGAAAATTGCATAAAGTGAAAACCTCTTTTGAAATCAATATGACATCAAACCTTAAAACATTTGATAAATTACTTAAGTGTTTCACTTATCATAATTTGATAGCAGCCTGAAATATCAGTAAATCAATGTATTATTTAAGAGGTGTTTGAAAGTATATGCAGTTGAAAAAGTAGTTTTATTAAATAGCATAAGAATTAAATGTTTTCTATTCTGTGACATAATGAAATAAAAAAAAAGAAAGAAAGAAAAACGATTGATCTGTGTTTTAGTGACTTCAATATTTTATTTAACTGTTTTTTTCATTTATTTAATCTATTATCTATTTATAGATTTTCTTTTAGGTAGCTTTCAATACAAAAAAGTATAAAGCTACCTATTGCAGCCGTTCGGAGGAAAGCAGTTCCAGAAAATTTCGATATATTTTCACCGATCATGATCATATCGGTATCATATCGATCATCATAATCATCATATATATATATATATATATATATCTGAGCTATGTCATACGATAAGGCTCGTATTTATAAATCAATTTTGATGAAACTAATTGTGTGTATTAAGCTCACGAATGTCTCGACCGAGTTCGTTGGCCAGCTTGGTCCGCCATTTTGTTTCAAGATGGCGGCCACTTAAAAATTTAAAACTAAAATAAATAGACAAAAAAGTTAAGAATTCAAATTTATTTTTTAATTAAGTGTTAGGTCTTGATACGAGGATTCCAGAGTTTTTTTGGTTTACCTCTATCTTAAAAAATGGCTAAGATAGAGCAGTTTGAAATTCTAGGGTGGATGACATTTTGAAACAAAACACCACATTAACGCGATTACTCGCAAATTATTTTCTTTCATTGTTGTAATAATTTTCCCAATCATACGCATAAAACTATATATTCATATCCGTTAGCGCCAAATTCTCGCCAAAATTGGCGATATTTGGCGAAATATCGCCAAATTTGGGGACCAAAATAAGTCTTCATAAATGAAGCCAATTTGGCTATTGCTCAATAATTTGGTGAATTTCTTATTCAAATTCAGTATTAACGAATCTTTTGTAATCGTTTCTTTGCATTTTAACTTGCTGTTTTCGTGTAACATTAGCTAAAATTTTAAAACGAAGATATAGGAAAGCTACCTTTTCCTCCCGGTACAGGCCGGAAGGTCTTTTATATATCGTAATTAAATAATTTTTCTTTCTCACATTCATCTTTAATGCAACTATGTTTCACTAAGATGTGATTTAATACAGCAATACGTGTTTTTGTTTTTGTTTTTATAAGAAAAAAGTAATTTTACTATAAAAGCGTATGAAATTTGCATATGAACTACAATAGCGTACATACTACAAAAGCGTATGGAATCAACGTGCACTTTCATGTAGGCACTCCACTACTGCTATTGTACAACTACCTGGAGTCGCTGTGCCCTCACTCTACTCCTTCCCCCCGAACCTCTATTTGCGCAATCTCTCCGACTGTGCCATCTCTCCTGGCGTTACCTTAATTGAAGTATTTTAATAGAAAAAATTGCGTTACCTATTTCTCCAGTTACTTTTGAATTATCTGTATCTGAATGCAAAGTGTTCGGAAATCGATTGGAGCCATTCCAGAATCTTGTTTATTACACGTATGGTAGTGAATAAAAGGCAAAAAGTGTTAATGTGTTTCTGTACAATTTTACTGATATTATCTCTTGATATTTCCAAAATAATTGCGATTATCCTACAGTGTAAAAATAATTTTCTGAGGTTACTAATTTTTTTTTCAGTATATTTGTATTCCACAGAATTTTTTAGTAACCGGTATTATAAACCGGAATCGTTGCTGCCTGTTTTCTAGTAATTCTTAAAGATTTTCTTGTAACTGAGTAAGAATACAACATTTTTTTAGAAATTGCAAGGATCAATGAGAAAATTTAGAATTTTTTTAGTAGATCGACCTTTTTTTTTTACAGTGTAATCATAAATGAAGTCATCGTTTCTTAATTTATAATAATAAATTAATTTGTTATTATAAAACAGTAGATATAGAAATGCTATGTATTATAGTTTTTAAATCAAATATAAAATTTTTGGTTAGTAATCAAAAATGTTTTTAAACAACATAGAATTACATTTACTAAAAATTTAAGCGAAACCGGAATAAATAATTTAATACTACATAAAATAGATTGTTCATGTACGAGTCTACTTTTTCTTTAAATTCCTAATGTTGCAACATTTATACAAAGTAAATCCTACTCGCAAGAAATTCAGCGAATTTAATGACGACATTTGAATTTATAATAATATCCTCTATTTACATTGCATTGCTTAATGTCAGTGAAGTTCATGATTTTAAATAAATTATTCATACAACAAAAAACAAACTCTAAAGTTACATTTTATGCTTAAAGAGATTGTATTAAAGACTTGTAAGTTCATTTTTTTAACATCAAACAAACCAGCAGTTTTAAGTAAGATGTTATTATGCATTATTTAAATCAAGGATGTGTATTTTCCATTACGGAGATTTTTAAAAGGAATAATAATTCATGTCTCTATTTGAATTTATGCATTAAGAATTCTAACGAGCAAAATTATTTATTCTAATCTTTGCTTTTTCCAAGTTCTGTAGTTTTATGTATTAAGTCATTCTTAATGACTTTGACATCATTTGGTGTCAGACAATATTATAATACCAAATTCTGATAAAGTAATTTTATACAATCGTCAAAAATATTTTTAAATAATTTAAAATAGTCTAAAAATGTTTATTATAATGCAATATTAAATTTTTCGGGCGTATATGGAAATAAAATATTACGTTCATGCATTAAACACATCATGTATTAAAAGCACATGTAATCAGAGAAATGGATATACTGTATTTTATTATTCTATCATGCTAATTTCTTGGTTCATGAAATACAACCAAAATAAAATTTTAATACGTGTTATTTATAAAATAAAGTATTTTAACATTCCTAATTGTTTGTTTTTTATGAAAAATATTTTATTTTCATGGTTTAAAATGCATATAGAAATTTAAGAAATTTAATATTAATTTATTTTAACATTTTAGAAGCATATGTCTTTTAATGGCTAAGTCTTAACAAATATAACTATACTCATTTGTATTATATCAGTACAAACTTAAATGTAAATAATTAAACTGAAATGGTGAGATAACAATTATTTTTTTAATAAAGAGAAAAATGTTAGCTATTTGTTAGAGAAGAATCTACTTATAATAAAATTCGAAGGCAAAAAAGTGTCTGTAACGATTCCGGACTCGACCACTCTGGTCTGCGAATCGACCATAGTTAATCGACATGTTAAGCTTAATGAAAAACCTATGCTACATCCGATTCTGCTGTAATAATATATGTAAAAGCACATTAAAGCTTTTAAATATATATATTTTTTAAACCTTCAAAAACTATTTCATATAAAACATGTATATCAACATTTTTGTAAACAATTTTTTCTGTAAGAACTTTTTTTTCAGAAATATTGGTGATTTATTTTGTAGCATTTATAAAAGCTAAGTTAGTTTCCTGCTACAAATTTTCGGAAACGTTTCCGATTAGCTTTCATAGTGTAATACGTTCTTAAGATGCTATCAATACTCAATTATTTTCACTTGCATAATTCAATTTATATATGCAAGATTATCAAAATATTAAAAATTACAATATGAATGTTAAAGGTGTTAATTTATCATGTTTGTCTGTATAACATGTTTGTAGAACATGAAAATGATTACTTGAAAATTGGTAGCATCCATAAATCCCATTTCCTGGGTTGAGAAAACTGATTAATGCACTAAAATAACTACACTCTAAAAACGACATTGTCAAAACTGGGGAACAAAACTCAAATCTGAGTATGTCGCACAGTCAAAATGGTTCCGAATCAATATTACTCAAGTTTAAAACATGTATATACTCATTTCTGAAAACATGTACACACTCAAGAATAAAACATCATGTGCTCATAATTGAGTATCTCCATATTTCAAAACTGAGTATAAACTGACTTGTACGTGCTCATTTTTGAGTATTTTCATGTTTAAAAAATGAGTTTGAACTAATTCTAATCCTTTCTGCGTATGTCCATGTTTCAAAAATGAGTATGAACTGGCATCTATGTGCTCAGTTTTGAGTATGGACATGTTTCAATATTCTGAGTATTTATGGTATTTCGGAATTTAAAGCATTGGGTCGTCCTATTTGAAACAAAAAGTTTCATAACAAAATGAAAACATCGATTTACTCAGATTTTAGAGTGTCATTTTTCTCAGTGTACATGGAAACGTTTTCGAATTTCGTGGAATCTTCTGCTTTTATAAATGCTTTTTTAAATCTCGAAAATATATTGGTTTCTGATGTTTCTAAATAGAAAACACGCTTTGTTCGTGCTTATATTATATGTTCCTAAACAAACATTTGTCCTTTTTTACAGTGTAGCATGTTACTTTGGATTTCAATCTGTATGGATCGAATGAAGTAGCTGTCATTATTTCTCCAGCAAAGTCTAAAATAATTATTTAAACTTCAGATATAAAGCCATTCTCCAAATAAAAATTTTGCCAGAGAACATACCATTTCAAAAAGTGCAATTAAAAAAGATTTTTGCAAACGTAACGTACACACACAAAAAAAAATAATAAATAATAAAAAAACGCCACCACAGTACTGGTTTATTGCATATTTATTTGTATGCTTAAATTGAAATGTTAGATTATTCAAATATTGAGAAATATGACATGCAATTTTGTGCTTGTTGAATACAAATCAGAATTTAAAAAAATTAAATAGTAGTGATAACATTTTGTTTTACATATTACAAATATATATATACATATATGTTCTTTATGAATTTATATAACATGTAACACTTTTTTTAAAACTTTAATTTTAAACGTAAATATGGAAAAGTTTGGGTTTAATACATTAATTATTTAATGTCTTTTCATTGTATATTTATTCGTATGTTTAAATTCAAATGTTATTTAAATATTAAGAAATATGAGATGCAATTTTGTACTTGTCCCAAATCACAATTAAAAATATATAATTATCATCGGTAACATATTGTTTTACATACTACAAAAAAGAAGATTTTATTCTTCATTAATTCCTTTAAGATGTAAAATCTTTTCAAAAAAACTTTCATTTTAAACGCAAATAAGGGACTGCTTTATACTTAAATAATGTTTGAATTTCACATTTTCCATTTTGCAAGCTTAAAATGCGTAATCAGAATAAAATTTTTATGCAAGAAATCCCTTCAGTCGAAAAAAACTTAATAAAGATGTATATGTAGTACTTTAAATCATGATTTATGAAAGAGTATCTTCTTTTTTAAGTATGCGAATTCTTTTCTTTCTGGAATCGCGAACATGAGTAACATTAAGGAATTAAGTTTTCGGTGAAATGCATAATTCATGAACAAATACTGTAATCTTATAAATCAAAATTCTTCTCTGATGTTAAAGATGTTACGATCAAAATGTATTTTGGAGGAAATAAGATTCTTTAAAAAGTGTTTTATGTATTGTAAAAATGAAGGTTTTCAGCACTCTAACAAGGAAGATTTCCATAAGCGCATACTCAGAAAATTTTGAAAAAATTATATAATATTCTTCTCATGAGGATAAATACGTTTATAAAAAAATTGCTGCGGAACCTCGATATAACGTCCGTAAAAAAATTATTAAAATTTCGTGTTTTGGCGATTTATCGCTGGGTTGGCGACACAATGAAAAAAAAAACATGCAGTTACGATAAATTCTGTTTTAGGAAAAACGTTCTCTACTCTTTATACTGAACTAGTTAACGTAAGTTTAACTTAAATAATTTCACTTTTATAACTACGGGTTTGCCATATATTTTTATATGTACATCTAAAAGAAAATTAATGATCGCATTCTACGGTTTAGAATAAAATTGCTTTAAACTAAAAATTAATTGTGTGATTCTGAGCACTGTCAATTTGTCATCGATATTGTTAGACAACTGGAGAAAAGTCTTGTTGCAGGGGAAACAATGACTTATTAAAAGTCGAAATGTATAATGGAAGAATGTTTAATCGGACATTTACTGTTAAAATACACTTAAAACTTAACCAGCCTTCAAAACTGTATAAAATTAAATAACTTCAGCAATAGTTAATTTGTATATGTATTACATAACTTTATAGAAAAAATAATAAACTATTTAATCGTTGAAGTTTAAATTCATAAAATGCTACGCATTTAAACACTCATTTAACCAGAAATTTTCAAATACTATAAAATCGCTTACATTGGGCGACGAAAAAGTTTTGCTCGCCAAATCGCGTCTTTTTGCGTCAAATACTCGAAAGTATTTTATTTTTTTACAGATTTTCTGCTGGGATTCCGCAGCTAAATTTGACTGATCTCTTATTACGTACATGAGTAGCTTCATTAGCATTTTTTTTTTCAAAATATTCTGAGTATGCGCTTTAAGGAGACCTTCCTTGTAAGTGCGATTTTTTTCTAATAGTAAATTCCACCATAGAGAGGAAGTATGAAAAAAAAATGCATTTTAAAATATATTAACAAAAAGCTTTAAATTTTTCTCTACCAGTCCTACGTAGAACATGTTATTATACAGCAGGACCCGCTTTTACCATTTTTTAACCTCTTGAGTCCTGCGTACCCAAATGGGTACTTAGATTCTTTTGCTCATAAAAACTAAATTTATTGACATTTTTACGTTTTAACTTCACTTCTATAAAGGGGAATGCTTTTGCTTTAAAATAAAACCAATAAATGTCAGTACCGATGTCGATTTCCTTTTAAAATAATTGTTATTTTAACCTGAGTTTCAAAATGCTTTCGAAACAGTGCATTCAAGAAAGTAGGTAATTTTCACAATTCTTTAGCTTAAAAACTTTATAATAAAAAAAAATTAAGAATTTGCAGATTATTCACTTATATAAAGCTGTTATTTTTTTTATTCTGTAATTTTAGGTTATTGATAATCAAATTGATATTTTTTTTTTGGGAGGGGGGGGGGGGATGTCTAGTAATTTTAGGTTCATATTTGTGAACCTAAATTACAAGTCCCCTAAAACAATAGATTTCAAAAAAATATATTTTTTGTCATCTGTGATGTCATTTTGTTTGTTTAAAAGCAAAGAATGAGTATCTGTACTATTATTTTAACTTCGGGTCTTAAGAGGTTAAGAGAGGTAGCAGAACAAGTGTAAATTGCCAGAAATTACTGTACTACAAACTTTGTCAGGCAAAACTTCCACCACACTGTAAAAACAAAATCCGTATGTATATGGGTGATTTCTGTTTTTTAGCTGAAACTTATTTTACGTTGAGTGGAAATCGTAATTTTTTCAGCAATAAACGTAAATTTGCTTTTTTACCATTACTTGTTGAAGGTAGACGAAATTTATGCTTTTCAATTGATCGAAAACGGAAAATTTTCAATTAAATTTTCGTAATCAGTTTCTTCATCAATAACCAAGTCCTTCAATGTGGCCAGTTAATGTAGAGAGCAGTACATTCATCCTCTATTGGCGAGTACCAAGGTTCGAATCCGGAGGATGGCAAGGCAATAACAAACGTGTGTAATATAAATACATGTTCCGTGTAAATATGCTTCCATATATGTAATTATTATTTAAATTATATTTTAAATTTTGCGCTATTGCTCACAGACATTTTCTGTTTTGAAGAGTGGAAAAATTTTTCATCTTGAAACCGGGGGAATACCAAAACGAAAGTTGTGAAAAAACGGAGAATAGCAAATTTGCTGTTAGTATGTTTTCCGTTTTCTCACGGTTTTTTTTTTTTTTTTTTTTTTTTTTTTTTTTTTTTTTTTTTTACAGTGCAGTATTTTGTCGCTGCCAGTATTTTAAGAGAAATTGTCAAGATTAAAAAAATAAGCTTTTGTATAATATGAAAATTTCTATACTAAACTACACTATATGGCCAATGATGACCGGTCACTTGCGATTTTAGACGTTTTGTTAAATATCTGGAAAGATACATGAGGAATTATCCTGAAACTTTAGGAGTGTAAACAACATGATAAACGTCATGTATTTCCGTGAAGGTTTTTTCCCGAAACCCGATAAGCTGCCGTCAACAAATTGAAGAAAAACGAATATCTTTTTAATAACCTGTAAAAACTAATATCACAAAAGCGTTGAAACGGTAGCACATGCTTAGGAGGCTTCTTTTTAATAAAGTATGTTCATTTTTATGAGGATACCACGTATACTCGTGGAGAAATTAAGGTTTTTATAAAAACAAGCCCAAATTCCACCAAGTTTTTTGCTTATAATTTTCAGAGTTCTTAATATAAAAGAATGTTCTTTTCAGAAACGATGACACACAACATTATATACAACACCCTGTAATCAGATTTAAAAATAACAAATATTGGATGAAAAATGACCCGCTTCACTAAATATTGTTTCACTGCGCATGCGCGAATTCAATCAAAATATACTGTACATAAAGTATTAGCTAAATGTATTGAACAACTTTTGTGAAAATCTCAAAAACACAGCTTGAAAATTCTGATAGTAATCGTCGATAGAATAAGCTTGAAAATCGCTGTTCCCAAAAGGAAGCAAAAAGATGACGGGTTGTATCCAAATATACTAGCTTATGAAAGTTGACATAATAAGAATGAAGTGTCTCTCATTGTATATTTGGATACCACCCCTCATATTTTTGCTTCCTTTTGGGAACAGTGAATTTCAAGCTTATTCCATCGACAATCACTATCAGAATTTTCGAGCTATGTTTTTAAAACTTTCATAAATGTTGCTCTATACATTTAGCTAATATATTATTATTAGCCAATATATTATTTTGATTGAATTCGCCCATGTGCAGTGAAGCAATATTTAGTGAACCGGATCATTTTTCATATAATATTTATTTTTTTTTAATTCTGATTCCAGGGTATTGTATATAATGTAATTTTTCATTGTTCCTGAAAAAAAATCATTTATATTAAGAACTCTGGAAATTATAAGTAAAACACTTGGTGAAATTTGGGATTGTTTTTATAAAAATCTTAATTTCTCCATGACTAGACGTTCTATCCTCATAAAAATAAACATAGTTTATTAAAAGAAGTCTCCTAAGCATGTGCTACACTTTGAACGCTTTTGCGATAATAGTTTTTACAGGGTTATTCAAAAGATATTCGTTTTTCTTCAATTTATTGACGGCTCCTTACGGGGTTTCGGAAAAAAATCTTCACCGTAATATATGACGTCGACTATGTTGAAACTTCTGTTTACACGCCTGAAGTTTCAGGATAATTCCTTATGTATTTTTCTAGATATTTAACAAAATGTCTAAAATCGCAAGTGACCGGTCATCATTAGCCATATAGTGTATTACTGAATCCTTGTCCCTGCGGTAATCTGGCCCTTTTTAATCCTTTCAAACTAGGTTAAAAGTAATAATAATAATAATAATAATAATAATACATAGCGGGAAGACGTGAATTCCGGGAACGTGAAAACGGGAGCTCTTTCTCCTTCTATCATTTCTACTTGTTATTTATTTTAAATAGAAATACGTGCTCATTACGAATGTTTCTTCTGTTTTTATAAGCACTTAATAAATATAAAATAGAAGTATGATTCACTTGCGGTCAAAATAGAAATTTATTTATTTATGTTTTAAATAATAAAATATATTTGTTAAATTAAAAAAAAAAGTTTTAATAATGTACTTATTATTATTAATGAAAATTATGGAACATAATATGAAAATTATGTATAAGAATATTAATATGAAAGTTAATCTTGTAAAACTAGTTTTGCTACGATTGTGAAGTCCAGTGTCTCCCAATTTTTGAGTTGGTATTTTTTTTAGGGTTTCGTGGAGTAACATGTTTTAGCGAGTAACATGTGTTTTTTTAATAATTATAACACATAAAATACTAAATACACTTAAGAAAGCAGCATTAAATTTAATGTTTTATATTCGTTTTTTAGGGTTTCGGTCATCTCACGAAACCCTATTACTCCCGCTCCGTTGTCTGTCCGTTACAGAGCCATTCTCAGAAACTATGTAACTTACTGAGTTGCAACTTTGCGTATATATAACTGAATACCAGCTATGAAGCTCAAAATATTAAAATTTGAAAAAATCCTATTATTTTAATAAATGGAGATAAAAAACAAAAATTCCAACAGCCTTTTCCTATTAAATTTAAACATGTTTCGTTGTAGCAGTTGCCAAAAATTAAAAATCCACAATGAAATTCTTTCTACAATAATTAATTTTCTATTGAACTATTTCCACGTGAAAAATAAAAATAAAATAAAAAGTTTCACCAATTGAAAAAAAAAGATAAATATGAAATAAAATTGATTGACGTCATAGTGGTAATAAAACGGAAAATTTCTAAGATTTCTCAATAATACAAGGAGTATGAGTATGTGTATGTACACAAAGCAGATTAATATCACGTCATTAGAGAAGTAAAAAGAAAATCTGACGTCCTATTGGAAGTTTAACGAATTTTTCAAATGTTTGAGAATAATACAAAGCGAGTATCAATATGAGTAATAGAAAATAGTAAATATATGAGTTTGAGAAACATATTGAATCGTGATAAAAAATCCGATTATGGAAATATTCGCATACTTTAACATTATGAAGGTGTACAACATGTTTAATTTTGAAATTATTTTTTTAAATATCATTTAGTCCGCATGACAGATATTATTATGACGCCGCTATCGGGCTGGTTTAGATATTCGAAAAAACGGAAATATAGACCGGTAAATTTTTACTTTATAAAAAACATGACTTTTTTTTTCTAAATGAAATTTATTTGGATTTATTAAAGAAAGGAATATTAAACGAAACCCTTTGAGCTATCTTCGATAACACTTACCCACTTGTTTTTACTATTATTCTGCTTATTACGTTATCTCTCGATTATGCCTGAAACAAAACAAAATCAAAATTGTAAAAAATAAACAACTAATAAAATAATCAAAATCCATGAAAATTGATCCTATTTTTTGCTGTAACTTGGAAACAATTTTTTTTTGTTTCTCAGGTCTACTTTGTAGATAATTCATTATCCTTTAGTTATTAAAAAGAAACCTGTGAATTTACTAATTGGTTCAAAATTTACCTTGGAGAAACTGCTAAAAAACAGTGTTTGCAGATACCTAAGTTTTAAGGTTTGTCCTTTACATATATCGCCTGTTTGTGGCTCGACGAATCGTAATGTTACGACTTTTCTTATTAGACCAGCTATTTGACATTTTTAAAGGTTCAAACGTTATAGCATTAAGCGTGACATTATTATATTTATTTCCTAAATATATATATATATTTGAATTGTTGTATTTATCCGTGTCTTTTGAATATGTTTTGCATTTAATAAAATAATTACTTTCTCGAGGAGCTGTAAATATAAAATTACACCAATGTTTTTTTATCTCAATTTATAGCATTTCACCCCATTGAATTATCAGTGAAGTATGTAGAAAAATAATCATTCCAGCATTTTTTTAAAGAAAAGTTATGTTGAAAGATTTATGCTTATTATTACAGTCCGTAAAAGTACACGCTCCTAAGTAATACATTTATAAATGTGCTTTAAATATTTAGAAATTTTAAAATAAAACTATAATTATTAAACTTAAATCTCGTTGAATAAAAAGCTTGGACTGAAAAGTGAGGACATTCTTAAAGAATGATCTCTACCAGGAAAATCTTCAGTCATATAATGAGATTATAATTTTTTATAATTTAAATTCAGCAGCATTTGGTAAGTTTTTAAAATGTCATCCGAATAGTAAACGAAATAGTTACAAAGTTTAAATTCTGGAAATGCAATTTTGTAATCTCTCGATAAAAAAGTTTTTTGTGTCCCTTTTAAATTATCTTTTTTAGTGAAATACAGTATTTTGTTTTATATCACTTTATTTTCTATTTTCTCCTTTTACAGAAGTGAGACTTGTAATTTCTAAAAGGCTAAATTTGTACGCTATCATTCCCGTATGGCAGGGTGACGTCACGGCGACGTCACTGTGAAGTCACACTGTGACTTTGTGGCCGTCTTCGTGACGTCAAGTGACGTCGATGTGAAGTCGCTGTGAACTAAATGTGAAGTCGTTATTCAAATTAAAACTTTGCATCTGATTGGGAAACCGGCTAATGTAGCCGTTAAGCAAGAAAATTATAAATGTAAAAAACGCATACTAATATAAAAATAATAGATTAACCATTAAATATTATAATAAAAGTAAATATTTCAATAATATGAAATTATATTGTGCAAATAACAATTTTTTAGATGAATTTCTACTTCCATTTGTTTTGTGTCAGTTGTTTTACACAGGATTTAAAAACTATTGTCGACCGCGGAATATTAGTAAGAATCGACGGAATATTGCAACAACACTGCAGATCTTGACTTTAAATTGAATTTATTGAATAATCAATACCATATTTCTGGAAGTACCGGAGTTATAATAGATGGATTTATACTATATTAATAACGTTAATAAATTACAGTATTGAATTGACATATCTTCAATTTAATTTAAATATTTTGACATTATTAATGAAAGTATTGACGACTTAGAATTATTTTTCTCATTGCATGATATGTTGTATTAAATATACATTGTATGAAAACGACTTCATATTGCATTAATATTCCTTTCATGCAAGAAATGCTTAATTTTGAACTGATGGTTAAAAGAAATGTTTTTGAAAACAATCCGTCAAAGTAAACAATAGTTCCAGTTACAGATTAATCTTTTGGAATCAATCTGATTGATTTCATTGTAATCAATTGTCGTTCGTTACACGCGTGGTATTTTATTTATTGCAAAAATAAACTAACATTTATTTTTCTTATTATATCGGATATCCTAAAATGAACTGACTTATTTTAAAATTCAATAACTTCCAAACGGTAACAGATATTTAAAATATTCTTGCAGGTTAGTAATGCATGATATCAGGAGATTTTTTACTGCGATTCCAGATTTTAGTTTCAATTTCCAGCAATAGGTGGCTCTGTGAGCGATAAGAATGCAATCCAGTCCAAAACTAAAATCACCCAGCATTGATGCGAAGGAAGGAAGTTCAGTACATGGAGTGGGTCTCAATCGCTAATACAATGTTGTTCTTAGGGCCTGATTCTAAATAAGATTTTATTGGTGAATGAGATCCACTCAATGTATTGAACTTCCTTGCTTCGCATCAATGCCCGGGGATTTTACTTTTGACTTGAATCGCACTCCTATCGCTCGCAGTCCCCCTTATTGCTGGGAATTCGAACTAAAATCAGAATCGCAATAAAAAAACTCCTGACATCTTACATTACTCTCCTGCAAGATTTTTTTAAATATTTGGCTCCGTTTGGAAGTAATTGAATTTTCAAATCGGTCAGTTCATTTTATGAAACCCGCTATAATGACATTGAATCTCAAAATATTTCTCGATATCTCTAAGTATAGAAATAAAAAATGTGATTTGAATAATGTAAATTATTTTTATAAAATATTGTGAATAGGAAAAAAAAACGCTCTTATTTACAGAATATACTTTTGGATGACACTCGTTAGAGAACTTTCAAATGTTTAACACGTTGTTAAAAAATCCTACAAAATATGTGTACGAATTTAAAATTAAAATAATCATTCCTCTATCCACCACAATAAACTAACATTTTATACCGCATTTAAAAGAAGAGAAATAAGCGTATAAATTGTTATTCAACCTCTACATACTAAATCCCATAACCCCGGAATAAATGTCTTTCTCGAATACATGAAAAGAATATTAGGCTTTCAAATGCAGCTGTTAAAATTTAAACTACGAGTTTATCCATTGTCAGGAAACAAATAGAATGGTTCTGTGTGCGTTTCTATTCCATTAAGAAGATTTGAAATTTGTACTTTAAAACAAATTACGTGTATTGCTAAAAACCATTTATTATTATTTTTTTAGGACGAAGAGTTAGAATTGTGTTGTCGAACTAGATTATATATATTTAATATATGAATATATATATATATATATATATTACTTTGTTAAGATACTATAACAAAATTTAATCTACCAGTATAAATTTAGAAAAATGCATTATTTTAAAGTCTATATCAGTTTCAACAAGTACATTTTTAATGTTTTATATCTCAATAACTTCAAAAGTTATCTAATTTTGTTTTCGAACAAAACATAAAAATAAGTATTGTAATCAACTGTCATTCGTTATTACCTGCGTGGTATTTTATTGCTAAAATAAACATTACTTTTATTTCTTATTTAATAATGACATTGAATGTACTCATATTGATTCTAGATAACTTCAAGCACAGAAATAAGCATGTTGTTATAGTAGTACAACTAGAATAAAGTAAATTATTTTGAATAACGTAAATAATTTTTAGGTAATATTGTTTTTATTAAAAAATAACGTTGTTAATTACTGAATACATTTTTGGATAACACTTTTGGATACACTTTTGGCAGCTTTTAAATGTTGAACACGTTGATAAAAAAAATGTTATTAAATTGTGCACGAATTTTAAATAATAATAATAGTTCCTCCCTGCACAACAATAAACTAACATGTCATACCGCGTTTAAAAGAAGAGAAGTGAGCGTGTAAATTGTTATTCAACCTCTACATACTAAATCCCATAACGCCAGAATAAATGTATTTCTCAAAAACATGAAAATAATATTAGGTTTTCAAATGCAGCTGTTAAAATTTAAACTACGTGTTTATTCATTGTCAGGAAACAAATAGAATGGTTCTGTGTGCGTTTCTATTCCATTAAAGACATTTGAAATTTCTTCTTTAAAACAAATTAAGTGTATTGCTAAAAACCATTTATAAGTATTTTATTATTATTTGAGGACAAAGAATTAAAGAATTGTGTTGTCGATCTAGATTATATATATTTAATACATTTAAAAAAAAATAAATACTATAACAAAATTTAATCAACTGGTATAGATTTAGAAAAATGCATTATTTTAAACTATATATCAGTGTCAACAGGTATATGCATTTTTAGAGTTTTATATCTCAATAACTTCAAAAGTTATCAAAAATTGTTTTCTAACAAAACAGAAAAATAAGTATTGTAATCAACTGCCCTTCATTATTACCTGAGTGGTATTTTATTTATTGCTAAAATAAACATTCCTTTTGTTAATCATTTAAGAATGACATTGGATGTACTCATATTGTCTCTAGATAACTTCAAGAATAGAAATCAAACATATTGTTATAATAGTACAACTAGAATAACGTAAATTATCTTGAATAACATAAATAATTTTTATGTAATATAGTGTTTAGTAAAAAATAACGCTGTTAATTACTGAATACACTTTTGGATTACACTTTTGGATACACTTTTGGCAGCTTTTAAATGTTGAACACGTTGATAAACAAATGTTATCATAATGTGCACGAATTTCAAATAAAAATAATCATTCTTCCATACACAACAATAAACTAACATTTTATACAGCGTTTAAAAGAAGTAAATAATCGTATATATTGTTATATTCAACCTGTATATACTAAATCCCATAGCCCCAGAATAAATGTCTTTCTCGAATACATGAAAAGAGTATTAGGCTTTCAAATGCAGCTGTTAAATTTTAAACTACGTGTTTATCCATTGTCAGGAAACAAATAGAATAGTTCTGTCTGCGTTTCTATTCCATTAAGAAGATTTGAAATTTGTACTTTAAAACAAATTACGTGTATTGCTAAAAACCATTTATTATTATTATTTTTTATTATTTGAGGACGAGGAGTTAGAATTGTGTTGTCAATCTAGATTATACTGGGTGCCCACTCTCAACGGTGTCTAGTGACTAATTTCTAAACCGTTAGTCATAGACATATAGTTCCAATTTCAAAAATATTTTAAATGATGTAAAGAACTATTTTAAAAGGAATTTGGGTAAATAAAAACATTTCTTAAAAATTTACAAAATTTAATTTTTTATATGGTCCCCCCATTCCTATAAGTGATATTTAATAAAAATTTCCCATTTCACTATACTCTAAAAAAAATCAGCGAATTGAGCAAATTTTTCCGTTGCTTTTTTTCGTTAAAACACAAAAATTTCCGCTTTGATTTGTTTGCTTCCCGCAAAATAAGGAAAACTCCCCAATCTAACATAAAATATACCTAAAATTCTCCAATCTAAGTCTGCAATTTCTCCAAACCACAGCGGTGTACCGGCAACTGTGATGCGTGATACTTTTCCGTATTTAAAACGGAATTTTTACGTATGTTTTTTTTTCTTTCAAAACAAGGAAAATGCAAGAAACGAAGGTCAAATTTTCCTGAAATTCCCCAGTCACAAGACAGACATTTCTTCAAATAACAGAAAAATTTCTTCCAATCAATGGGGGGTTTCCTTCAATTTGCTGTCTGTATTTTGTACGGTTTTTGACGAAATTTATTTTGAGAGTGTAAAAAGTAACGCAAAAAAAGTTTATTTCTTCTACGATTAAAACTGACCGAGCAATAGCTTTATAAAGTTGAAGCAACTTTTTTTGCTATGAAATAGGGATCATTCTCAAATTTACTAGAAATATAAACAATCTTCATATATAAAAGAAAATAACAGTTGAGAGTAAAATTAGCATTACAATATAAATTTGAAACCTATTTTCATTCGGACATATTAAAGCAAACTATACAACCTGTACTAAAAATATAAATGAAAAAAATAACAGAATTTTTGTCAAATGAAATGATGAAAACCAACAATCTCAATACTTTACCAAATAAAACATAGTATGTTAAAATACAACAATTTTAACCAATTTGAAACTTAATTAAAAAAAAAATAACACGATCCTAATACTTGTATGAGTGACTACTTTCAGTTAAAGTTCAGATACATGCGAAATAAATTCTACTAATACTTTAAGCACTTTGTGTACGATCCTTCGAAGCATGACCCAACTCATTTGTGTTCAGATTACTTTTTTACTTATGAATTTTATCACACAATTGGTTAAGTCATGCAATTCAAAGTTTCATAACTTGGTAAATTTCACTATTAGATGAATGAGACTTTTTTTGTCTTACTTCTTAGTGTAAAAAGAAATTTAACAAAATGTTTTTAAGAAACGTTTTTATTGACTCAAATGGCTTTTAAAATACTTTTTTGCCACATTTAAAACATTTTTGCAATTGTAACTATATGTCTATAACTATGGTTTAGGAATTAGCCACCGGACACCTTTGAGTGGGAACACCCTGTATATTTGATACATTTTATTTACTTTGTTAATATACTATAACAAAATGTAATAAACTAGTATAAATTTTGAAAAATGTGTTATTTTTCTATACTTGTTTCTTATCTTTTTGGAACTCTATATCAGTTTCAACAGGATTATGCTTTTTTAGAGTTTTATATCTCAATAACTTCAAAAGTTACAAAATTTAGTGTTCTAACAAAACGGAAAATTAAGTATTATAATCAATTGTCATTAGTTATTACCTGTGTGGTATTTTATTTATTGCTAAAATAAATATTCATTTTGTTTCTTATTTAAGAATGACATTGAATGTACTAATATTGTTTCTAGATAACTTCTAGCATAGGAATCAAGCATGTGATTTGAATAACGTAAATTATTTTTATGCAATATTGTGTATAGTAAAAAATGCTCTTAACTACTGAATGCACTTTTGGATACCTTCGTTAAGCAACTTTTAAATGTTGAACACCTTGGTAAACAAATTTTATTAAAATGTGCGCAAATTTCAACTAAAAATAATTATTCCTCCGTACACAACAATAAACTAACATTTTGTACAGCGTTTAAAAGAAGAAAATAATCGTATACATTGTTATTCAACCTCTATATACTAAATCCCAAAACCCCAGAATAAATGTCTTTCTCGAATACATGTAAAGAGTATTAGGCTTTCAAATGCAGCTGTTAAAATTTAAACTACAAGTTTATCTATTGTCAGGAAACAAATAGAATTGTTCTAGTCTCTGTGCGTTTTCATTTCACTGAGATGATTTGAAATTTCTTCTTTAAAGCAAATTACGTGTATTGCTAAAAAAATATTTATTATTATTATTTTTTTTTGTTTAAGAACGAAGGGCTAGAATTTCGTTTTTGTACTATATTATATAGATTTAATACATTTATTTACTTTGTTAAGATATTATAACAAAATATAAACACTTAGTACAAATTTAGAAAAATGCGTATTTTTAATCACTTGAAACTCTATACCAGATTCAAAACGCATATGCAGTTTTAGAGTTTAATATCTCAATAACTTTAAAAATTAACAAATTTTGTTTTCTGACCATACGGAAAAAAATATTTAAGTCATTGCCTTAAAAAAATCTAAGTTTATGCGATGTTTAATTGCAGATTTTTCATATTCAACCAAGCAGGGAGGCCTACCATATGGCTTTAGCGTCTGAAAGCCCTTCTTGGCAAGTTTATTAAAAATAATATTAAAAAATATAAAAAAAATTACATATTTGACAAAACAGCCCTCAAGCGGGAATGCTGAAATTATTATACCTCTAGGCTTTGTAAAAGATAGAGATTTGACATTTCATTAGTCTTAGATGAAATTACAAATTATGTATCATTTTTGAGTACGAGTAAGCAATGAAATTTGAGATAACAATTAAACTTTTGGATGAAAAATTCGAAAAATAAAAGATTAAACTAGTCATAACAGAATAAACATAAACTTTTTTTTTTCCAGAAGCAACAGAATGGAATGCCTTTTATTTTTTTATGTAAGAATAATATGCTTAATCTATATATAAACTCTTGAAGTACTGACATTTTAAGTATATGTTAAATTATTATTTAACTTATTGTATCTAGGTCTGAATCTCATCTTTATATTCAGATACAAGCAGTATAGATATGAAATAGTACGTAGCTCTTTGAGTGCAAACAAAATAAATTTAAATATAGATATAATAATTTCTTTTTGCGTGCTATCTTAAGAAAGTACTATTTACAATTTTCAAATGCTAACAGGATTAAATAAGATAAATATATAACTCTTTGAGTACAACCTTAATGTAGGTATGAATATGGTATAAATTTCTCTTTGAGCACCAGTTGATAAATGGATATATTTACAGCGTTTGAATACTAACAGTAAAAATGAAAATCGTGTAGTAACTCTTTGAATGCAGGATTATAAATTTAAATATAAATATTGATATACAAATTTCTTTTTGAGTACTGACAGAATTAATGACTATATTTACAATTTTTGAATGCAAGCATTTTTTTATGTGTAAAAACATAAATCTACGTCCATGAGAAATTAAGAATTGAATAGAATAAAATAATAATAATACTGTTATATAACGTAACTGTTATATAACGTTGCTATTTTAATTTATATTAAACTAACAAATATTAATCTAACAAATATTTAAGTACAAATAATATATGCTTCATCTATGTAGATTACTTAACTTATTGTGTGTGTATTAGGACCTCATTTGCATATTCGATAAAAAGCAGAATGTATATAAAATAATATGATTCTCAATAAGTTCTACATTTTCTAATTAATATTTGGTTGAAATATTTAGCTTGCAATATCTGTTGGAGAAGGTACTGTCTAAGTTCCAGTAAAAGTTCTAAAGCTCAGAATTTGATGACATCTACGGTGTCGGAAAATTATTGTGAGAGTTTGATTTGTAGAAAAATCCCTATTAATGAATAATAATAATAATAATAATAATAATAATAATAATAATAATAATATTAATAATAATAACACAGATATTTCTCTTTGGACGCTAACTGAATAAATAACTGTGTGTACAATTTTTTGAATGCTAATAGTTTTTTTAAGAATATTATAAATTCTTCGAGTGCTAACACTTTAAACATATATTATATTAAATACAAACAGAATAAAATATAATAAAATAAAATAATAATAATATATCTATTTGAGTGCCGACCAAACCTTTTTTATATATTACAGAATTAATTTAATTACAATGTACGTTTTCCATTACATTTAAAGGAAGAAAATACATTAGTTAATTTAAAAGAAAGGCCACACACACACACATATATATATGTATATATATATATATATATATACCTATGTGTGTGTTTTTTATTTTTCATCAGTTCAATATGTCATTTGTATGATTGTATTGCTTTCTAGTTATCTGACAATATTTTTCTACCCTTGTTATCGGAATAAAGCCTCCTAAACACCAATTCATCATGCTATGTCAAGCAATTCGAAGTCTCCACATTCAGATACGAAAACCAATAGACAGTCGCAATGTTAAACATCGTCAGTGAGTGTTCCACCAACACAATACTGACCAAGTTGCGGTTGCCTATGTTGTAACATGGCAATGGATCGAATAAAATGTGTTTTCCCGATATGAATTCAAAGTCAATATCCATGTAGGAAATATATTTTTTATCTCAGTGGCAGTTCACAAAAAGCAGAGCAATTCCACAACCAAGAGTTCATTATGCTGTAGTATAATTAGTTGCGACATTTCACCGAATTAGAATTGACGATGCTAATCCATTACATTTTACCTAATTATAATAACGAGTCTTTAGTATTTTGCCTTGTGTCTCACGAAGATGTTAAAAATTCAGAAAACACAATATCCTATCGCTGAAGCTTGTGCCTCGTGTTAAATACTAACAACGAAAAACAACAATACACTCTCAGCAAATGAAAAAGCGTAAAAAAGATAACTAAATTTTCCTAATACGGAGGAAAACCAGGGTGATAAGGATCTTCCTTTAAAGCGCGGGAATTGTAATTTCATTTACATGAGTGTAAAAAAAGCTTTTTCGTTCTAAAAGAAAGATAAAACTCATACTATTTGTGAAAAATAACTAAATATTAATAATTTTTAAGACAATTTTCGTTAAATGTGGTACAGACTGGAAAAGTACTAGTACAGAATTTTCTCTAAATCAACAAAAATACTTAACCAAGTGCTTTCTTATTACTAAAATGAATTATTCTAAAGGTATAAGAAGATGACTAACAACATAATATGTTATTATTAAAGTAATATTCTTTAGAAATGAGAGTGGGCTGAGAAAGTCCTTTGAATCCAGTAAAGTAAATTTATCTAAATTTCAACAAAAGAACACTTGAATGTACGTTAAAAATGTGTCAAAATGACAAATAAATTAGTATCTTACTTTAATAAAATATTAACGAAAATCACTTTAGATATTCTTTGACAATAGACATTCACAATAGACATTCTTGAAAATGATATAGAATGGTTGTCACCTCTAAAACTGTTTTTGCTATCTTTACTGTATTTTGCAATGTACAGTCCGTGTAAAAAAAAGGTACACTCGTCTTTATTCGCAGATTGTTTTCAATCAAAACAAAAAAACACTTTGTAATTAGACTCAAAATGATGTCTGTTTTCTGAATATGAATTAAAATGTTGAAATAGAAACCGTTTACATATTAAAAAATACACCAACTCTGTTTTTCAAGCGCTAAAACCCTTTTTTGAATCCATACTTTAGTTCATTGAATCACAACAGCCAGGAAAAAGATAGGGAAGAGTAGGGTAAAACCAGATAGGTGGGTCAAACCGGGTATGCTGTTTTCTCGCTGATGGGTGTTTCGCTATGGATAGAACCGTCTTAACTACACCTTTTAGCGTCTCTTATCAGTGTGCCATCGGCTATTGAAGTGAGTTAATCTCTGTGTCCATTCATTGCTATTGAAAAGATATTTACCTCAAAAGTTTTAATTTTTCGGTGTCTTTTCTGCTCTTCAAATAAATCCAGCCTGAGTTACCTATTTACGTAAATAAACCATTGTTTTCTAGATAGTTTACAATAAAATAAAAATTTTCAGAAAATTATTTACATTTTTGAAACAGAGACCGTGTACCTTTTAAAAAATACACACACTCTGTTTTTTAAAGTGGTTTATGAGATATACAGATCACAAATTCCCGGAAAAAGGTACAGCTTATATACTTCTTCTTAAATCTTCACAGAGTTATAAAATAAAATATGTTAGGGATTTATATATAAATTTAGAAAAATAATTTTACGATCTCAGAGGAAAAGCTTGTATTTAAAAGTTTATTTTATACTTATATTGTTTAAACAATTTCTAGTATTCCCAATTCTTAAATATGAACACATTTAAATTTAAGGAAACTTTTTATACCATTATGTATAGTATATTTAATAAGAATTTGTTTAACAAAATGAAACTATTGTTAGCGTTTAAAATGAAATTTTAATGACTTGCTTTCCGAGCCACATTTTATTGTTATTTTATAATAATATGTTACCATTGATGTCACCATAAAATATTGTCACATGTAACAATATTTTATAACAATATCAAACCGGTTAGATAAAAAATGGTTATTGGAAATCAACTTATTAAGAATTGTTGAAAGAAAAAGGTGCCACAATTTCATGGATATGAATGATTATGATTTTTATAAAGTTTATAAACAGGTGAACTTCTTTTCTGCTAATTCTCAAGTAACAATATAATATCATTCAATAAGATAATATCATTTTGTAATTAAATATGAAAATCCCATCATCATAATCATAATTGAAATATTATTAGTTTATTTTCGTTCTGAAAGGTGTAAAATAAAAGATATTGTTCCTTTTTAAATAAACTTTTTCATGATTTGTAAAAAAAAAAAAAAAACATAACCATGCTTTTTTACCTAAGTTATTTCCTATATGATAGTGATATTTTATTGTATTTTTGTCTTCATTTAAAAAAGTAAATTTGCTTATAATTAATAAATAACTATATCTGTATATTACTGCAAATGTAGAAAAAAAATAATAAGAAAAGAAATATTGTAAAAATAAAAATAATTTTTAGACACTGATAACGATATCATTAGCGAAGGAGGGGGGGGGGGGGTTCGAAGAATGATCACATATGATATCGTAAGCGGGGCAGGGGGTCAAAAATTACCAAAAATTTATAACGTTATATGTGTACAGCGCATTCATGACAAAAGCCGAAATAATTATTTACAAAACACACATAAAATAATTGTCTGAGTGCAACGAAGACTCATACACAGCGCAGTATTACTTTGCCCCATATATAGCTACGATGGATATTAAAACCTTTCGTCAAGCATAACTCAAAAAATATTTAACGGATTTCGTTCAAATTTTTACAGCAGGTACATATAAAGGTGACAACGACGTCTATTTATTACCAAGAATAAGTGTCAAACCGTTTGGAAGTTATATTAAAAAAATAGATAAAAAAGCACAATTAAAGTACATACGTCACTAAATTTTGTGCGTACGTCATTTTCACCGGTGGGAAATTTTCGTAGACAATCGGAATTGAAAAGTTCATGGAGTACATGGAGCAAAAAAATATGCAAGCACTAATATTCAGCACAATGAAATATATTTCAATTTAATAAAAATGGAAAGTTAATCTGGAATTTTTTCTGTTTGAAAAGTATTAGAGATTAGTAAGAGTAGTATTATTAGTATTAGAGATTTGGCGTAAATCACACCATTAGCAGCTTTTTTATTTCGCGTGTGTATGTTAGGAACAATTCTTTGATGTTTAAATAAAAAGTTTCGATTTGTGGCATTATTTCATATTTTCTTTTCCTTTTTAGTATTTTAAATGGAATTAGTGAAAGGCGTGTATTTTAAATTAAATGAGTGAAAGACGTGTATTTTTAATGTATGTATTTCAAATGAAATCAGTGAAAGATTTATATTTAAATGAAATGAATGCAATATGAAGATGTTATGAGAAAAATATTTGGCGATTTATCAACTGCGCCAAGTTAACATAAAAGTACCAATACATATGTGGGTACTTCTCTATTATCCCGTCGACCACTTTTCATAACAAAAAACTATCGCCAAATAAACGGGAGAACGTTGTCATTGAAATATCAAAATACATAAATAAATAAAATATAAGAATTTAAGGACACAATTGTTATTTTAATGAATGAAATAACTAATAAATCAGTAAAACATAATGAAAAATACACGCAAATGTCGCGTTAAAAACAACTTGATGACGTAACAAACACGTATAATGCTTCTGATATCAAGTAAATGGGACTGCATTTTTGGCGTTTAATCTAACAGTTTGGCGATAGTTTTTTGTTATGAAAAGTGGACGACGGGATAATAGAGCAGTACCTCTATGTGAAATGAAACAAGGCACAGATGTCATATACGCACCACGTTGGCGCGATTTTTCCCTCCACCAGCTTGGGGAAAACTTTGTTTTTGAATATTAGTTACAAATAGTGTGACAAATAGTACACGTGATTTTTTATTTCAATATAAAAATAAAATAACGTAATAAATGAAACAGCTTCTATTATTTTAAAAAAGGAAATAAAAATAAATAAATAATAGTTTGATATAAATAAAGGCGCGGATATCATATACGCACCACATTGGCGCGATTGCAACAAAATGGCAATTTTATGCCTCACATGGTAACCCGGTTATTTTGTTTCAATTGTTGTTTATTAACTTTTATTTTTTATTTTAATTCTATAAATTGTTTTTATTATATACATCAATATTTATTTATATCAAACTATCATTTATTTATTTTTATTTCCCATTTTTGAATAATAGGAGCTATTTCATTTATTACATTATTTTATTTTTATATTGAAATAAAAAATTACGTGCTATTATTGTATGGTATTTGTAACTAACATTCAAAAACAAAGTTTTAACCAAATTGGCGGGGGAAAAAATCACGCCAATCTGGTGCGTACATGACATCTGTGGCTAAATTAATATTGATATACATATAAAAATAATCTATAGAATTAAAATAAAAAATAAAAGTAAACAAACACAACAAACAGTTTTCGCCAAAGGGGCGGGGGAAAAATCGCGCCAACGTGGTGAGTATATGGCATCTGTGCCGGGATTTTTACCCTTTTATCTGTGCTTTCGGAAATATAAAAAAATTAAAAAATTCTTATATCAGGTGTATAATGTTTTGCATTTTTATACGGACCACTTATCCATTTTAAGATTTTAAATGCTATTTATATCAGATATTTCTTTCCTGAGATTCCCACAAATTATTTCCGGTAATTTTTTTAGTTCGCTTATTAATTGTTTACAATTTGCCCCCCTGGCAATAACAATTATTTATCACAAAAATGGGTACTTCTCTATTATCCCGTCGACCACTTTTCATAACAAAAAACTATCGCCAAACTGTAACGCTAAATAAACGGGAGAACGTTGCCATTGAAATATCAAAATAAATAAAATATAAGAATTTAAGGACGCAATTGTTATTTTAATGAATGAAATAACTAATAAATCAGTAAAACATAATGAAAAATACACGCAAATGTCGAATTAAAAACCACTTGATGGCATAACAAATACGTATAATGCTTCTGGCATCAAGTGAATGGGACTGTATTTTTGGCGTTTAATCTTACAGTTTGGCGATAGTTTTTTGTTATGAAAAGTGGTCGACGGGATAATAGAGAAGTACCTAAAAATGGCTTAGTTTTGTTAAATTTGTTTGTTATGTATTTTCATTTCTTATTAAAATATCGAAAATGGCAATAAAATTTTATTTTAGCACCGTACTTAATTTTTTTAAATGGCTCAAAAACATGGTTTAATAGACGTATATTTGTAAATATTTTAAAAAACATGTTTTTCCGCTCTCTAGAAAAATTTGGTAAGATTCTAAAATTGCCTTTGGCACTAACCAGTACATAATACGGAACTTTTCCCCATTCCGATACACAGAAGAGGTTGGTCACAAACAAGAGTAATAATGCTAGCTACAATATTGTTTTAACTCTATAAGAGTTAGAAACAATAATGATATTAAATTCTCCGATTAGCTTAGGGCCCGATTACGGAACTTTCTCCTAGAAAAAAAACTGTAGATGTCTTTTACATTTGTTTCGAATGAAGCTCGATCAACAAAGTATTAATTGATAATACAAACAACACTAATATTAACATGGGGGCAAAAGTTTGAATTTAAGTGTATATATTTGGAACCCTCCCCCCCCAACCACCCACCAAAAAAAGAAAAAGAAAGTTACAGAAATGAATTTAAAATGGCGTGAAGCCACGCTTTCTGACATAAGAAATTGGCTGCGAACCCGATTACGAAACTTTCACTTAACTTAATAACATGTATCTAATAGCCTTGAGGACAATTCCCCTTCCCAGTTATACAGACCTTGGGGCTTTTTTAAAAAGCTTGACGCAGTTCGGGTTGAAGAAGTTGAGATTTACTGTCAAATGACATAAACTACTATGAAAATAAAACTGGTGAATTATTATGCTGGTTTATGTATGTATTTAAAAAAATTGCATCTGATTACACTTTTTAGATAAATTACTCCTGTTTGCATTTAATAACAGATAAACGGCTTCCGTTTACTAAATTGTTTAAATATTGGGAAGAGTTGGCGAGAGATAGATAGACGTGTAAACAAACGGGTAGACAGACGGGTAGAGAGACGGATAGCGACAGAGATAAGCTAACGGGTAGCGAAACGAATAGACAGACGGGTAGCGAGGCAGGTGAAAAAAAGGGTTGACAGAGGGGTAGTGAGATGGGTAGGGAGACGGGTAGCGTGGTGGATAGAGAGACGAGTACAGAGACGACTTGACAGACGCATAGAGAGAGGGGTATATAGACAGACAGACGTGTTGATAGACGGGTAGTGTAACGGGAAGCGAGACAGGTAGAGACAAGATTAAAAAGTCGGATAGAAAGACAGACGGATACTGAGACGGGTATACAGAAGAGTAGAGAGACAGTAGACAGATGAGTTCGGAGAGAGACACAGCTAAGACATACGAGTAGTAGACATATAAAGGTGACAACGACGTCTATTTATTACCAAGAATAAGTGTCAAACCGTTTGGAAGTTATATTAAAAAAAATAGATAAAAAAGCACAATTAAAGTACATACGTCACTAAATTTTGTGCGTACGTCATTTTCACCGGTGGGAAATTTTCGTAGACAATCGGAATTGAAAAGTTCATGGAGTACATGGAGCAAAAAAATATGCAAGCACTAATATTCAGCACAATGAAATATATTTCAATTTAATAAAAATGGAAAGTTAATCTGGAATTTTTTCTGTTTGAAAAGTATTAGAGATTAGTAAGAGTAGTATTATTAGTATTAGAGATTTGGCGTAAATCACACCATTAGCAGCTTTTTTATTTCGCGTGTGTATGTTAGGAACAATTCTTTGATGTTTAAATAAAAAGTTTCGATTTGTGGCATTATTTCATATTTTCTTTTCCTTTTTAGTATTTTAAATGGAATTAGTGAAAGGCGTGTATTTTAAATTAAATGAGTGAAAGACGTGTATTTTTAATGTATGTATTTCAAATGAAATCAGTGAAAGATTTATATTTAAATGAAATGAATGCAATATGAAGATGTTATGAGAAAAATATTTGGCGATTTATCAACTGCGCCAAGTTAACATAAAAGTACCAATACATATGTGGGTACTTCTCTATTATCCCGTCGACCACTTTTCATAACAAAAAACTATCGCCAAATAAACGGGAGAACGTTGTCATTGAAATATCAAAATACATAAATAAATAAAATATAAGAATTTAAGGACACAATTGTTATTTTAATGAATGAAATAACTAATAAATCAGTAAAACATAATGAAAAATACACGCAACTGTCGCGTTAAAAACAACTTGATGACGTAACAAACACGTATAATGCTTCTGATATCAAGCAAATGGGACTGCATTTTTGGCGTTTAATCTAACAGTTTGGCGATAGTTTTTTGTTATGAAAAGTGGACGACGGGATAATAGAGCAGTACCTCTATGTGAAATGAAACAAGGCACAGATGTCATATACGCACCACGTTGGCGCGATTTTTCCCTTCACCAGCTTGGGGAAAACTTTGTTTTTGAATATTAGTTAAAAATAGTGTGACAAATAGTACACGTGATTTTTTATTTCAATATAAAAATAAAATAACGTAATAAATGAAACAGCTTCTATTATTTTAAAAAAGGAAATAAAAATAAATAAATAATAGTTTGATATAAATAAAGGCGCGGATATCATATACGCACCACATTGGCGCGATTGCAACAAAATGGCAATTTTATGCCTCACATGGTAACCCGGTTATTTTGTTTCAATTGTTGTTTATTAACTTTTATTTTTTATTTTAATTCTATAAATTGTTTTTATTATATATATCAATATTTATTTATATCAAACTATCATTTATTTATTTTTATTTCCCATTTTTGAATAATAGGAGCTATTTCATTTATTACATTATTTTATTTTTATATTGAAATAAAAAATTACGTGCTATTATTGTATGGTATTTGTAACTAATATTCAAAAACAAAGTTTTCGCCAAATTGGCGGGGGAAAAAATCGCGCCAATCTGATGCGTACATGACATCTGTGCCTAAATTAATATTGATATACATATAAAAATAATCTATAGAATTAAAATAAAAAATAAAAGTAAACAAACACAACAAACAGTTTTCGCCAAAGGGGCGCGGGAAAAATCGCGCCAACGTGGTGAGTATATGGCATCTGTGCCGGAATTTTTACCCTTTTATCTGTGCTTTCGGAAATATAAAAAAATTAAAAAATTCTTATATCAGGTGTATAATGTTTTGCATTTTTATACGGACCACTTCTCCATTTTAAGATTTTAAATGCTATTTATATCAGATATTTCTTTCCTGAGATTCCTACAAATTATTTCCGGTAATTTTTTTAGTTCGCTTATTAATTGTTTACAATTTGCCCCCCTAGCAATAACAATTATTTATCACAAAAATGGGTACTTCTCTATTATCCCGTCGACCACTTTTCATAACAAAAAACTATCGCCAAACTGTAACGCTAAATAAACGGGAGAACGTTGCCATTGAAATATCAAAATAAATAAAATATAAGAATTTAAGGACGCAATTGTTATTTTAATGAATGAAATAACTAATAAATCAGTAAAACATAATGAAAAATACACGCAAATGTCGAATTAAAAACCACTTGATGGCATAACAAATACGTATAATGCTTCTGGCATCAAGTGAATGGGACTGTATTTTTGGCGTTTAATCTTACAGTTTGGCGATAGTTTTTTGTTATGAAAAGTGGTCGACGGGATAATAGAGAAGTACCTAAAAATGGCTTAGTTTTGTTAAATTTGTTTGTTATGTATTTTCATTTCTTATTAAAATATCGAAAATGGCAATAAAATTTTATTTTAGCACCGTACTTAATTTTTTTAAATGGCTCAAAAACATGGTTTAATAGACGTATATTTGTAAATATTTTAAAAAACATGTTTTTCCGCTCTCTAGAAAAATTTGGTAAGATTCTAAAATTGCCTTTGGCACTAACCAGTACATAATACGGAACTTTTCCCCATTCCGATACACAGAAGAGGTTGGTCACAAACAAGAGTAATAATGCTAGCTACAATATTGTTTTAACTCTATAAGAGTTAGAAACAATAATGATATTAAATTCTCCGATTAGCTTAGGGCCCGATTACGGAACTTTCTCCTAGAAAAAAAACTGTAGATGTCTTTTACATTTGTTTCGAATGAAGCTCGATCAACAAAGTATTAATTGATAATACAAACAACACTAATATTAACATGGGGGCAAAAGTTTGAATTTAAGTGTATATATTTGGAACCCTCCCCCCCCCAACCACCCACCAAAAAAAGAAAAAGAAAGTTACAGAAATGAATTTAAAATGGCGTGAAGCCACGCTTTCTGACATAAGAAATTGGCTGCGAACCCGATTACGAAACTTTCACTTAACTGAATAACATGTATCTAATAGCCTTGAGGACAATTCCCCTTCCCAGTTATACAGACCTTGGGGCTTTTTTAAAAAGCTTGACGCAGTTCGGGTTGAAGAAGTTGAGATTTACTGTCAAATGACATAAACTACTATGAAAATAAAACTGGTGAATTATTATGCTGGTTTATGTATGTATTTAAAAAAATTGCATCTGATTACACTTTTTAGATAAATTACTCCTGTTTGCATTTAATAACAGATAAACGGCTTCCGTTTACTAAATTGTTTAAATATTGGGAAGAGTTGGCGAGAGATAGATAGACGTGTAAACAAACGGGTAGACAGACGGGTAGAGAGACGGATAGCGACAGAGATAAGCTAACGGGTAGCGAAACGAATAGACAGACGGGTAGCGAGGCAGGTGAAAAAAAGGGTTGACAGAGGGGTAGTGAGATGGGTAGGGAGACGGGTAGCGTGGTGGATAGAGAGACGAGTACAGAGACGACTTGACAGACGCATAGAGAGAGGGGTATATAGACAGACAGACGTGTTGATAGACGGGTAGTGTAACGGGAAGCGAGACAGGTAGAGACAAGATTAAAAAGTCGGATAGAAAGACAGACGGATACTGAGACGGGTATACAGAAGAGTAGAGAGACAGTAGACAGATGAGTTCGGAGAGAGACACAGCTAAGACATACGAGTAGTAGACATATAAAGGTGACAACGACGTCTATTTATTACCAAGAATAAGTGTCAAACCGTTTGGAAGTTATATTAAAAAAATAGATAAAAAAGCACAATTAAAGTACATACGTCACTAAATTTTGTGCGTACGTCATTTTCACCGGTGGGAAATTTTCGTAGACAATCGGAATTGAAAAGTTCATGGAGTACATGGAGCAAAAAAATATGCAAGCACTAATATTCAGCGCAATGAAATATATTTCAATTTAATAAAAATGGAAAGTTAATCTGGAATTTTTTCTGTTTGAAAAGTATTAGAGATTAGTAAGAGTAGTATTATTAGTATTAGAGATTTGGCGTAAATCACACCATTAGCAGCTTTTTTATTTCGCGTGTGTATGTTAGGAACAATTCTTTGATGTTTAAATAAAAAGTTTCGATTTGTGGCATTATTTCATATTTTCTTTTCCTTTTTAGTATTTTAAATGGAATTAGTGAAAGGCGTGTATTTTAAATTAAATGAGTGAAAGACGTGTATTTTTAATGTATGTATTTCAAATGAAATCAGTGAAAGATTTATATTTAAATGAAATGAATGCAATATGAAGATGTTATGAGAAAAATATTTGGCGATTTATCAACTGCGCCAAGTTAACATAAAAGTACCAATACATATGTGGGTACTTCTCTATTATCCCGTCGACCACTTTTCATAACAAAAAACTATCGCCAAATAAACGGGAGAACGTTGTCATTGAAATATCAAAATACATAAATAAATAAAATATAAGAATTTAAGGACACAATTGTTATTTTAATGAATGAAATAACTAATAAATCAGTAAAACATAATGAAAAATACACGCAAATGTCGCGTTAAAAACAACTTGATGACGTAACAAACACGTATAATGCTTCTGATATCAAGTAAATGGGACTGCATTTTTGGCGTTTAATCTAACAGTTTGGCGATAGTTTTTTGTTATGAAAAGTGGACGACGGGATAATAGAGCAGTACCTCTATGTGAAATTAAACAAGGCACAGATGTCATATACGCACCACGTTGGCGCGATTTTTCCCTTCACCAGCTTGGGGAAAACTTTGTTTTTGAATATTAGTTAAAAATAGTGTGACAAATAGTACACGTGATTTTTTATTTCAATATAAAAATAAAATAACGTAATAAATGAAACAGCTTCTATTATTTTAAAAAAGGAAATAAAAATAAATAAATAATAGTTTGATATAAATAAAGGCGCGGATATCATATACGCACCACATTGGCGCGATTGCAACAAAATGGCAATTTTATGCCTCACATGGTAACCCGGTTATTTTGTTTCAATTGTTGTTTATTAACTTTTATTTTTTATTTTAATTCTATAAATTGTTTTTATTATATATATCAATATTTATTTATATCAAACTATCATTTATTTATTTTTATTTCCCATTTTTGAATAATAGGAGCTATTTCATTTATTACATTATTTTATTTTTATATTGAAATAAAAAATTACGTGCTATTATTGTATGGTATTTGTAACTAATATTCAAAAACAAAGTTTTCGCCAAATTGGCGGGGGAAAAAATCGCGCCAATCTGGTGCGTACATGACATCTGTGCCTAAATTAATATTGATATACATATAAAAATAATCTATAGAATTAAAATAAAAAATAAAAGTAAACAAACACAACAAACAGTTTTCGCCAAAGGGGCGCGGGAAAAATCGCGCCAACGTGGTGAGTATATGGCATCTGTGCCGGAATTTTTACCCTTTTATCTGTGCTTTCGGAAATATAAAAAAATTAAAAAATTCTTATATCAGGTGTATAATGTTTTGCATTTTTATACGGACCACTTCTCCATTTTAAGATTTTAAATGCTATTTATATCAGATATTTCTTTCCTGAGATTCCTACAAATTATTTCCGGTAATTTTTTTAGTTCGCTTATTAATTGTTTACAATTTGCCCCCCTAGCAATAACAATTATTTATCACAAAAATGGGTACTTCTCTATTATCCCGTCGACCACTTTTCATAACAAAAAACTATCGCCAAACTGTAACGCTAAATAAACGGGAGAACGTTGCCATTGAAATATCAAAATAAATAAAATATAAGAATTTAAGGACGCAATTGTTATTTTAATGAATGAAATAACTAATAAATCAGTAAAACATAATGAAAAATACACGCAAATGTCGAATTAAAAACCACTTGATGGCATAACAAATACGTATAATGCTTCTGGCATCAAGTGAATGGGACTGTATTTTTGGCGTTTAATCTTACAGTTTGGCGATAGTTTTTTGTTATGAAAAGTGGTCGACGGGATAATAGAGAAGTACCTAAAAATGGCTTAGTTTTGTTAAATTTGTTTGTTATGTATTTTCATTTCTTATTAAAATATCGAAAATGGCAATAAAATTTTATTTTAGCACCGTACTTAATTTTTTAAAATGGCTCAAAAACATGGTTTAATAGACGTATATTTGTAAATATTTTAAAAAACATGTTTTTCCGCTCTCTAGAAAAATTTGGTAAGATTCTAAAATTGCCTTTGGCACCAACCAGTACATGATACGGAACTTTTCCCCATTCCGATACACAGAAGAGGTTGGTCACAAACAAGAGTAATAATGCTAGCTACAATATTGTTTTAACTCTATAAGAGTTAGAAACAATAATGATATTAAATTCTCCGATTAGCTTAGGGCCCGATTACGGAACTTTCTCCTAGAAAAAAAAACTGTAGATGTCTTTTACATTTGTTTCGAATGAAGCTCGATCAACAAAGTATTAATTGATAATACAAACAACACTAATATTAACATGGGGGCAAAAGTTTGAATTTAAGTGTATGTATTTGGAACCCTCGCCCCCCCCCCCCCCCGCCAACCACCCACCAAAAAAAGAAAAAGAAAGTTACAGAAATGAATTTAAAATGGCGTGAAGCCACGCTTTTTGACATAAGAAATTGGCTGCGAACCCGATTACGAAACTTTCACTTAACTTAATAACATGTATCTAATAGCCTTGAGGACAATTCCCCTTCCCAGTTATACAGACCTTGGGGCTTTTTTAAAAAGCTTGACGCAGTTCGGGTTGAAGAAGTTGAGATTTACTGTCAAATGACATAAACTACTATGAAAATAAAACTGGTGAATTATTATGCTGGTTTATGTATGTATTTAAAAAAATTGCATCTGATTACACTTTTTAGATAAATTACTCCTGTTTGCATTTAATAACAGATAAACGGCTTCCGTTTACTAAATTGTTTAAATATTGGGAAGAGTTGGCGAGAGATAGATAGACGTGTAAACAAACGGGTAGACAGACGGGTAGAGAGACGGATAGCGACAGAGATAAGCTAACGGGTAGCGAAACGAATAGACAGACGGGTAGCGAGGCAGGTGAAAAAAGGGTTGACAGAGGGGTAGTGAGATGGGTAGGGAGACGGGTAGCGTGGTGGATAGAGAGACGAGTACAGAAACGACTTGACAGACGGATAGAGAGAGGGGTATATAGACAGACAGACGTGTTGATAGACGGGTAGTGTAACGGGAAGCGAGACAGGTAGAGACAAGATTAAAAAGTCGGATAGAAAGACAGGCGGATACTGAGACGGGTATACAGAAGAGTAGAGAGACAGTAGACAGATGAGATCGGAGAGAGACACAGCTAAGACATACGAGTAGTAGACATATAAAGGTGACAACGGCGTCTATTTATTACCAAGAATAAGTGTCAAACCATTTGGAAGTTATATTAAAAAAAATAGATAAAAAAGCACAATTAAAGTACATACGTCACTAAATTTTGTGCGTACGTCATTTTCACCGGTGGAAAATTTTCGTAGACAATCGGAATTGAAAAATTCATGGAGTACATGGAGCAAAAAAATATGCAAGCACTAATATTCAGCACAATGAAATATATTTCAATTTAATAAAAATGGAAAGTTAATCTGGAATTTTTTCTGTTTGAAAAGTATTAGAGATTAGTAAGAGTAGTATTATTAGTATTAGAGATTTGGCGTAAATCACACCATTAGCAGCTTTTTTATTTCGCGTGTGTATGTTAGGAACAATTCTTTGATGTTTAAATAAAAAGTTTCGATTTGTGGCATTATTTCATATTTTCTTTTCCTTTTTAGTATTTTAAATGGAATTAGTGAAAGGCGTGTATTTTAAATTAAATGAGTGAAAGACGTGTATTTTTAATGTATGTATTTCAAATGAAATCAGTGAAAGATTTATATTTAAATGAAATGAATGCAATATGAAGATGTTATGAGAAAAATATTTGGCGATTTATCAACTGCGCCAAGTTAACATAAAAGTACCAATACATATGTGGGTACTTCTCTATTATCCCGTCGACCACTTTTCATAACAAAAAACTATCGCCAAATAAACGGGAGAACGTTGTCATTGAAATATCAAAATACATAAATAAATAAAATATAAGAATTTAAGGACACAATTGTTATTTTAATGAATGAAATAACTAATAAATCAGTAAAACATAATGAAAAATACACGCAAATGTCGCGTTAAAAACAACTTGATGACGTAACAAACACGTATAATGCTTCTGATATCAAGTAAATGGGACTGCATTTTTGGCGTTTAATCTAACAGTTTGGCGATAGTTTTTTGTTATGAAAAGTGGACGACGGGATAATAGAGCAGTACCTCTATGTGAAATGAAACAAGGCACAGATGTCATATACGCACCACGTTGGCGCGATTTTTCCCTCCACCAGCTTGGGGAAAACTTTGTTTTTGAATATTAGTTACAAATAGTGTGACAAATAGTACACGTGATTTTTTATTTCAATATAAAAATAAAATAACGTAATAAATGAAACAGCTTCTATTATTTTAAAAAAGGAAATAAAAATAAATAAATAATAGTTTGATATAAATAAAGGCGCGGATATCATATACGCACCACATTGGCGCGATTGCAACAAAATGGCAATTTTATGCCTCACATGGTAACCCGGTTATTTTGTTTCAATTGTTGTTTATTAACTTTTATTTTTTATTTTAATTCTATAAATTGTTTTTATTATATATATCAATATTTATTTTTATCAAACTATCATTTATTTATTTTTATTTCCCATTTTTGAATAATAGGAGCTATTTCATTTATTACATTATTTTATTTTTATATTGAAATAAAAAATTACGTGCTATTATTGTATGGTATTTGTAACTAATATTCAAAAACAAAGTTTTAACCAAATTGGCGGGGGAAAAAATCGCGCCAATCTGGTGCGTACATGACATCTGTGCCTAAATTAATATTGATATACATATAAAAATAATCTATAGAATTAAAATAAAAAATAAAAGTAAACAAACACAACAAACAGTTTTCGCCAAAGGGGCGGGGGAAAAATCGCGCCAACGTGGTGAGTATATGGCATCTGTGCCAGGATTTTTACCCTTTTATCTGTGCTTTCGGAAATATAAAAAAATTAAAAAATTCTTATATCAGGTGTATAATGTTTTGCATTTTTATACGGACCACTTCTCCATTTTAAGATTTTAAATGCTATTTATATCAGATATTTCTTTCCTGAGATTCCTACAAATTATTTCCGGTAATTTTTTTAGTTCGCTTATTAATTGTTTACAATTTGCCCCCCTAGCAATAACAATTATTTATCACAAAAATGGGTACTTCTCTATTATCCCGTCGACCACTTTTCATAACAAAAAACTATCGCCAAACTGTAACGCTAAATAAACGGGAGAACGTTGCCATTGAAATATCAAAATAAATAAAATATAAGAATTTAAGGACGCAATTGTTATTTTAATGAATGAAATAACTAATAAATCAGTAAAACATAATGAAAAGTACACGCAAATGTCGAATTAAAAACCACTTGATGGCATAACAAATACGTATAATGCTTCTGGCATCAAGTGAATGGGACTGTATTTTTGGCGTTTAATCTTACAGTTTGGCGATAGTTTTTTGTTATGAAAAGTGGTCTACGGGATAATAGAGAAGTACCTAAAAATGGCTTAGTTTTGTTAAATTTGTTTCTTATGTATTTTCATTTCTTATTAAAATATCGAAAATGGCAATAAAATTTTATTTTAGCACCGTACTTAATTTTTTAAAATGGCTCAAAAACATGGTTTAATAGACATATATTTGTAAATATTTTAAAAAACATCTTTTTCCGCTCTCTAGAAAAATTTGGTAAGATTCTAAAATTGCCTTTGGCACCAACCAGTACATGATACGGAACTTTTCCCCATTCCGATACACAGAAGAGGTTGGTCACAAACAAGAGTAATAATGCTAGCTACAATATTGTTTTAACTCTATAAGAGTTAGAAACAATAATGATATTAAATTCTCCGATTAGCTTAGGGCCCGATTACGGAACTTTCTCCTAGAAAAAAAAAACTGTAGATGTCTTTTACATTTGTTTCGAATGAAGCTCGATCAACAAAGTATTATTTGATAATACAAACAACACTAATATTAACATGGGGGCAAAAGTTTGAAATTAAGTGTATATATTTGGAACCCTCCCCCCCCCCCCCCCCGCCAACCACCCACCAAAAAAAGAAAAAGAAAGTTACAGAAATGAATTTAAAATGGCGTGAAGCCACGCTTTCTGACATAAGAAATTGGCTGCGAACCCGATTACGAAACTTTCACTTAACTTAATAACATGTATCTAATAGCCTTGAGGACAATTCCCCTTCCCAGTTATACAGACCTTGGGGCTTTTTTAAAAAGCTTGACGCAGTTCGGGTTGAAGAAGTTGAGATTTACTGTCAAATGACATAAACTACTATGAAAATAAAACTGGTGAATTATTATGCTGGTTTATGTATGTATTTAAAAAAATTGCATCTGATTACACTTTTTAGATAAATTACTCCTGTTTGCATTTAATAACAGATAAACGGCTTCCGTTTACTAAATTGTTTAAATATTGGGAAGAGTTGGCGAGAGATAGATCGACGTGTAAACAAACGGGTAGACAGACGGGTAGAGAGACGGATAGCGACAGAGATAAGCTAACGGGTAGCGAAACGAATAGACAGACGGGTAGCGAGGCAGGTGAAAAAAAGGGTTGACAGAGGGGTAGTGAGATGGGTAGGGAGACGGGTAGCGTGGTGGATAGTGAGACGAGTACACGGACGACTTGACAGACGCATAGAGAGAGGGGTATATAGACAGACAGACGTGTTGATAGACGGGTAGTTTAGCGGGAAGCGAGACAGGTAGAGACACGATTAAAAAGTCGGATAGAAAGACAGACGGATACTGAGACGGGTATACAGAAGAGTAGAGAGACAGTAGACAGATGAGTTCGGAGAGAGACACAGCTAAGACATACGAGTAGTTAGACTGGTAGACACGTTTGTAGCAAAGCATGTTATCAATGTGGTTTGAAGTATGCGAGTTTCTATAAATAGTTATACAAATAAACAAAGGAAATTTTTTTAATTCAAATATTAAATATTTGATTTAATATTTCAATATTTAATATTTTATTTTTTAATATTTTATTTAGATATTTGTCACAAAGAAAATGTTGCAAAAATTAAATTAAATTTGCGTTAAACTACGCTTGCTAAAATACGCTATTGGCTACAAATCAGATTATGTGACTTTAAAAATATCGTTTTAAAAGATCCGGCGGTTTTTTTTTAAAGTTTTGAGCAATTCCCGCTTAAGAAAATGAGATTATTTGCCAAATGTTATAAAAAAATGCATATGAAAACATAACAGTATATGAATTTATATATGATATTTTGTAATTATATCATTTAATTTGCTATTTTTCATATGTTGTATCTTTATCTATCTCTTGTCTATCATATGCTGATATTCACTTAGATTCTTGTTGATATCTTCTTTATATCGTAATTGTTAACTTTATGTTCTCAGCAATATCACTCAGACTAATCCCTTTGAGGGAAGTCCTAGTTTTAATTTTGTCTGTGGATTTATCATTATTAAGAAAGCTACTCATAGATTGAAATGTTGATGAGTTTATTATACTTTTTAAGTAAAATTTCATTTTAATATAATTCACAACTACTTTTATAGAAAATAATCCATTACTGAAATAGAAAAATCTATTCAATTCAGTAAATCGAAATTTACATACAAGTAGACAGATATAAAACTGTAAAGAAAAATTAAATTCATTTCTTTTTTCTGTATTTTAAACTTATTTGAAAAGTGGCATACTCTTAAAAGTCAGCTACGTTTACTCGATAAGTAATAGGTATTTCAATTTTAATTTACATCTCCTATGCTTTCTATATCGGCAGTAACATATATGTATAAACTTATTACGCAGAGAGCAAACGGTTTTCTCCAATGCTTTTATTATTCTGAAACTTTTAAAACGTTTATATTGATTAGGATATCCTTATTTCGCCTATTAGTAAGATTTTATGTTTTTCAGTTACAATTGTAGAAATCTTTGAAAAAATTTGTTTTATAAAGTTACTTATATTAGTGACCTGTGATTAAATTATTAATCTATAATACATTTATATTTCTGATTTAATAAATTTTAATTTATTTAAGGATAAAATTTAAGCTAATTGCATTGCTACTGCAAGTCATGATAACATTAAGTCCTATTAGTTTTTGTGAGAAATTTTCTTGTGAAATAAATAAGGTTAGAAAAAATACAAGAAAATATTTATATTTTCAAAATATTCAAACCAATTATGTAAATTATTAAAAATCGTTTATGCTGAGAATTTTTAAGAATTTTTTTTATTATTGAATATATATATATATATATATATATATATATATGAGATACTCATATCATAGTAAAGTATGTTGACAAACTATTGACATATTATTTCTGACAAATGCTGTATTGGTAGAATCATTAATTTGCTGTCAGTAGTCGATCACGATGGAAGATGATGGTATGAATACATTGGAAATTTTCCTGTCAAATTAAACAAAGAAGCTGCATTATCCTCAACGAATTTATTAACTTCACAAAGCAGTGACAATTCCACTAATTGTCCATTTTAGAGTTCATATCTGGGCCGTGTTACACCACAGAAAAAGAATGAAGATGTTAAAATATTAGAGATACATCAATTAGAAACTTCTCCTCCAAGTAACATAGGTTTATTTAGCAAGTCAAAAACTTACAAAATCTGATCTCCACGGCTGCATAACTTCGTTTTATACTACCAATTCGCTCAAGAATATTTTAATGTGCCGATGGAATCGCCAACGGAATTGAAGATAGGAGGGAGGTAGGGGGAAGACAGATGAGTTGCTTGCTTAATGATTGGTTGAAAAGCATGAGCGAGCCGGGCAAATCATGACGTAAAGTCGGAACTCTTTTTCAAAAGCGTAGAAATAAAAAGGTGAATAATTAGACGCATGAATTACTTGCAAAAAATTCTGGGATATCGAATAATAATTTTAATAAAAATAAAAATGGTATTAAGAAATATTCTAAAGAAATAAAAATTTAATGTCACAAATATGAAGGAATAAATTAGGGAGATTTTACAAAGAAGTGTCGTTTTTAACAGATTAAGATTTTTAGAATAAAAATTAAAAGAATATGTTCATTAAAGGTATGGAATAAAATTATAAATTTTATTTAAGATGTTATTAAAAGACAAGGAAAAAAGGTAGATATTGTGAGAATTTAAAATTAATTAATTAAAGTGAAATAGCGAAATTTTTTATTATTACATATATATATATATTTATAATTATATTTAAATAATTATACATATCTATATAAATACATTTAAGTTTAGCATTTATACTTTGCAGATAAATATTATTTCGAATAAAAAATTTGTTTTTTCAAGATGATAATTTAAAATCAAAGGATAAAATTCTAGAAAAACAGATGCAACGCCACATCATTATTAAAAAATACATAAATTTAATTATTTCATTAATAGCCGATATTGAAGTGCATAGATAAAATATAAAACGCTTAACACCATGAAAACTTGGAATAGTTATGTTTTAATGTTTTATATTTGATAAAGTGAAGACAAACTTTATAAATAACGTTATAAAGTGAAGCGAAAAACAAAACTAAACAGTATCAAAAGAAATAAAAAAATTTAAAAAGCACCGATACAAATAATCTAAATAACAGATTAACCGAAAGATTTCTGAAATGTAATCTTTGAAATGATGGAAATTTTGAATGAAATCTTTGAATTGAAAAATATTTTTCAATTCAATTAAATAAAAAAAAATACATTTTGAATTTTTTAAACCATTCTAAATTCATCTATCTATATTATATTCACTAGATTCCATTTCGAAATGCATTATCAAATTTTAAAGACAATAATTAAATAAAAAATACAAACATAACATAAACAATTAAAAAAGCATTTTTTTTTTAATTTACGAAAGAAAAAGGGGTGAGTATTATTTTATCATTTTTAAAATGTTTTGTAGTTGAAAAAAAAATAAATTTTTAAATTATTTAAAGTTAAGAGATTTTATAAAGACACCATATTTTTAAATAGGGTTTTCTTCGATCTTTTGTTTCTATTTCAAAAATCTTAACAAAACTGATAATGATGTAAAATTGATGTATCTTGAACTTATACTTCAATTTCACGCAATTAAAAATTTAATTTTTTTAAATTTAAATTTAAATTGTAAAATGTTTACGAAATTCATTTTTTTTGTTGAAAAATGCCAATTAAAAAAAAAAATAATAATTGCTTGAAATTGACATATAAGTTCAAGATACATCAATTTTACATCATTATCAGTTTTAATTCTTATTTTTGAAGCAATATTTTTTCTACAACCTTGCGCGCCGTGGATAGCAGGCGAAAACGTTTTTTTTACTTTCTTTTTAAAAATAATTAACTTTTTAAAAATAATTAACTTTACTTTTTTTAAATAATTAACAATGAATTGTACAACATTGAAATAATTATATTAAATCAAGCAGATATTGACCTATTAGTGATAAAAATTTCATTTCATTGTGTGTTATATGAAATCAGAAGTAAAATAAAATGTGACATGATGCAAACTTGCATCTTCGGAGGAAAAGTTAGACTTTTGAAACCCCTTAATTATCCAAAACTTAGTGAAATTTTCTTTTTAACAATTTCTAATTTTTTGGAGTTCTAAGATACCCTGTAAGACCCTCATTTAATTAGAAGTTTATTTTTAAAGGAATTGAGAACTTTCAGCCATTTATAATATTCCAGAAGTAATTGTTTAAGAGAAATTAAGAATGTTTAAAATATTTGTTTTTCTATTCTTGAATTCTGTGTTGTAAATATTAAGCAAATAAATGCTGTTGTTGAATTTAATTCCTAGAATGGAATCGTTCTTTTAAATTAATAATTATTATATTATCGCTTACTTAACTTCACCTGCTGAACTGGTTTATTGCTATTTTACTCAATGCAATTTCATAAGTTTTGCCGACTCGGCCCTCACTATACATATGACCATAAAGGTATAGTTGCTGTTGTGTGGAAATTTGAGTATAACGAGAATATTAATATTAATAAATGCCAACTGATTAGATAATATAATATATGGATTTATTTTATCAACAACAGATTCCAACTTTAAATTCTATAGATTCCAGGAAATTAGCAAAATTTTAATGAGAATCTAACTTTGAAAACTTCAGTTATCGTTTAATCCAATATAAGCTTACTAGCAAAATAATTTCTCTTAATTACTTTGTCCAAATTAACTCTAAAACACATAGAAGTGAAGCACAACTATAATATATACTATTTCAAATATTTTGTAATCATTTTACCTTCTAAAATTCCTAATTTTAACTCTAAATTTCCGTATGCGCGAAGATTTCCCTCGGCATTTAATTGCTTTAATATTTTCAAATTTATAAATAGAGGAAAGTGAAAACGGTATCGATTTTCAGTCCTGTCTAGTAGATAATTTTCTCACTTCCTTTAGTCTAAGAATTATTAAGTCGTACCTTTGGGGGAAGAAGGAACTTAATTGTAGGAATATTGTTCTGATACATGTTAGAAATATATTGGAAAAATATAACGGAATAATTAAAGTTCGTTTAACTATTTTCATTCAAACTGCCACTGAAATATAGCGCGTAATCAAAAAAATATAAATTGTATTTTTGTAGCATTGTCTTCAAATACTAATATTTTATTATCTTCGTAGTACCTTCAAGTGCGAGGGAAAGTCATTAAGTAAATCAAAACAGATAATTAAATAATAACTTACAATGATATTCACTTCAAAACTATGTTTATTTCTCAACATATTCTCCACCAATATTTATGCACTTATATCCTCGTTTTATCAGTGCCCTAACACCAGCTGCATAAGATTTTTTGCGTTGCTGTCTCAACCACATTAGGACTTCCAGTTGAACCTTTTCATCGTCTGTGAACATCATCTTACTTCGAAGATGGTTTTTTAGTAGACTAAACAGATGAAAATCGCTTTGGGCGAAGTCGTAACTGTATGGTGTATGTTGAAGACGTTGCCAACCAAACTTTTGAAGTGTCTTCTGTGTTCAACTTCAAGTCCTAATGTGGCTGCGACAGCAACCCAAAGAATCTTATGCAGCTGGTATTGGGGCACTGATAAAACGGTGGTATAAGTGTATAAATATTGGTGGAGAATATGTTGAGAAATAAAAATTGTTTTAAAGTGAATATCACTGTAAGTTCTTATTTAATTACCTTTTGTGACTTACTTAATGACTTTCCCTCGTATTTTAATACAAGAATAGCCGGAAAATTTACTCAAGTTTCACAAAAAATTTTCACGCCAGAATTTTTATTTAAAACAAATTAACTTAATTATTTAACTTATTCCTATGTGATACACATACAATTTATGTTAGGAAAAATATTCTGGTTTTATAGAAATATATTTACAGTGGGTGATCGGTTAACGAACTTAATCCGTTCCAAAACAATGTTCGTTAACCGAATTGTTCGTTAACCGATCATAGATTTAGTATAGATTTCTATGGGGATTCGATTAATTCGTTCTTAGAAGCCAAATGGTATATAAAAATTAATATAAATTCTCCCTAAATTTTTCCATATTTAATATGAACAGGTCATATTTTGATGGCTTTGTCCGTGTTGTGCTGTACTTAAAAATAAATAAATAAATAAATGACATGCCCTTAGCCCTTTGTAAAAACTTTTAGGATCACATTCATTGACTACAGCATTAAATCATATCAATTTTTCTCTTTGACCTATCAAAAACTCAATTATTTCTCTAAAAGATCGTGTTTACTGCAGGGCCCGATAAAGCTCAAGTAGAACCTAGAACCTTTTAATAATTTAAGATCTAAATTTCAATTAAAATAATTAAGTTCCAGTTTAAAATATTTATTTAAAAAAAGACACAAAATATAAAAAATAATTTTTAATATGATCATTGTAATTTGGTGGCCCTAAAATATAGGGACCGACCCTTGGTAGTCCAGGAATTAATTAAGCCATAAGTATACAACTGTTAAAATGTTGGCTAAATCGATAACAGATGCAATTAAATACAGTTCTGCGAATTTGAATCGCAGCATTGCTTTTTCTTCGCTTTGTTTTGTGAGGTGTTCGTTAACCGAACATGTGTTCGTTAACCGAACATGTGTTCGTTATCCGAACATAAAAATCTCTCGCGGAAGTGTTCGTTAACCGATCTGTTCGTAAACCGAACAGTTCGTTAACCGATCACCCACTGTATTCGGTATCGGTCAAATTGACCGTTATGCCCGTTCTTTTGAATACAGCATATATTGCTTGTGAGATGAATGCGTTTATGATGTAATACAACTATCTGGAAACTGCAAAAGATTAAATATATACGATTAGAGGTAAAATGCCATTTTAAAACTCTAAACGATTTCATTGTATAGAAAACTTTTATATAAAAGATTCCTAACGTATAATAAATATTACTGGGAAAATAGCATTCTCAACTACAAATTCAGTTAGAAACAACATTTGAAAGGATCATTAAATATTTCTTAACACACTTTCAAACAGCATATAAAAATAGCTTAACAGTAACTTTTACAAACACAGAAAGGGATTTTTCATGCAAAAGTAAGCTTGATATTAAATCCAAGATGTTACAACATTTATACAAAGTAAGTCCTACTTGAAAGAAATTCTTCAACTTTGATGATGACTTTTGCATTTATAATGATATTTCTTATTTTCATGGGATTGCTTACTGTTAGTAAAGTTCATGATTTTGAATAAATTATGCATAGAGTGGAACGTGAAACTAAATTCACAATTTATGCTCAAAAGGGCTGTATTAAAAGCTTGTAAAGCCTTTTTTTCTGTTGTTAACGAACCTCCAACTCTGTTAAGTTAAAGCAAAGAACAAAATGTTATTTTGCATTATTTAGATGAAGAATATAAATACTTTAGTCTAAAGAAATTTCTCTAAAAAAATCATTCGCATCTCTCTGAATATATTTGCATAAAACTTTTACTGATCAGAATTGCTCTTTATTTTTTTTCCTTTTTTAAATTATAAAATTTTATGTAATGAAACGAAATCATTGTTTGTATTAACGGCTTTTTATTTGTTTGTTAAGTAATCTCCAAATCCGTTAAGTTAAAGTAAAATACAAAACGTTATTTTTCATTACTTAAATAAAGAATATAAGTACTTTAGTCCGAAGAAATTTTGTTAAAAAATCATTAATATCTCTTTCAATTTATGCATTAAAATTTTAGGATCAGAATTGTAACTTATTATTTTTTTTTCATTTTTCAAATTATCATATTTTATGTAATGAAGCAAAATCATTATTCGTATAAAAAGGCTTTTATTTGTTAGTTAAAGAATCTCCAAATCCGTTAAGTTAAAGCAAAATAGAAAACTTTATTTTGCACTATTTAAATAATGAATATAAATATTTTAGCCCAAAAAATTTCATTAAAAAAATCATTCGTATCTTTCCGAATTTTTACATTAAAATTTTACTGATCAGAATTGCTCTTTATTTTTTTTCATTTTTTAAATTATTAAATTTTATGTAATAAAACGAAATAATTGTTTGTATTAACGGCTTTTTATTTGTTTGTTAGGTAATCTCCAAATCCGTTAAGTTAAAGTAAAATACAAAACGTTATTTTTCATTACTTAAATAAAGAATATAAATACTTTAGTCCGAAGAAATTTTGTTAAAAAATCATTAACATCTCTTTCAATTTTTGCATTAAAATTTTAGGATCAGAATTGTAACTTATTTAATTTTTTTTTTAATTTTTCATATTATCATATTTTATGTAATGAAGCAAAATCATTATTCGTATAAAAAGGCTTTTATTTGTTAGTTAAAGAATCTCCAAATCCGTTAAGTTAAAGCAAAATAGAAAACTTTATTTTGCACTATTTAAATAATGAATATAAATATTTTAGCCCAAAAAATTTCACTAAAAGAATCATTCGTATCTTTCCGAATTTTTACATTAAAATTTTACTGATCAGAATTGCAACTTATTTAAAATTTTTCATTTTTCAAATTATCATATTTTATGTAGAGACACACAATCATTATTTGTGTATTATGAACGAGATATTTATAACTAAAAAAATTATTACTATCTTGTAAAATAAGAAATGGAAAACTTTCATGCTCTGTCAGAAGCATTTTATAATAGGCTAAATGTACTGAAATTTTTATACGAAGTGCACTAAAAGCATGTGAAAATCAACTTATATAAAACTTCAACAAGTTGTAGTCATTAAAATATTGTATATAAATAGAAAATGAACATACTATATGTAATTTAAATACTGTTGTCAAAAACATTCTAATATTGTCCGTGCTTGCAGAATAGAATTAAAGATACTATATTTCATTTATTATATTATAAAAATTCATTGTTTTAGATAACAAAGCGTAACAGTTAACATATATATCGATTTTTATATACAAAAAGGAAAAATGCTCAAATTTCAGCAATTTCATTGTTTACTTTATCATATCACCAGTTTAATGCTTCTTGGTTTAAATTATCGCCATATTTTTAATTTTTTAAGAAGTTAAGTATTATTTAATTATTTCAACACTTTCAAAGTTTGTGTCATTTGTTTATTAAATTAATAGAAATAACTATATTCATGTTCAACAAAATCCTTATTTTGTTTTATGTTTAATTGGATGCGGAATTACCGGACATTCATAATTATTAATTAACACACTGTTGACCTGTCATGAGTTAACTCGTGTTTGTTTCACTAAACATAATTGACTAAAGGCGTTGCAGACCTTACAGAAAATGCATTTTTATTATGTTCTCCATATTTGTTAGATTGTAAAACGTTTTATATTGAATCCGTATATTGAATTATATTTACTAATGCATAAATTTTAAAAAACTATCTGGAAAACCATTTAATGAAATACTTTAAGAAGCGGATAAAGCTTCTGCTGTTTTAAAATAAAGATTTCATACAAAATTGCCGGTCAACAATGTGTTAAGGTACTTCACAGTGTATATAGAAACTAATTAATGCTATTTTTAAAACTAATAACAAATGTATTTGCATGATAATAGCAGCATCTTAAAAATAAAATTCTAAAGGCGTGGCAGACCTTACAGAAAAAGCATTTTTATTATGTTCTCCATATTTGTTAGATTGTAAAACGTTTTATATTGAATCCGTACATTGAATTATATTTACTAATCCATAAATTTAAAAAAATCTATCTGGAAAACCATTTAATGAAATACTTTAAGAAGCGGATAAAGCTTCTGCTGTTTTAAAATAAAGATTTCATACAAAATTGCCGGTCAACAAAGTGTTAAGTTACTTCACAGTGTATATATGAACTAATTATTGCTATTTTTTAAACTAATAGCAAATGTATTTGCATGATAATAGCAGTATCTTAAAAATACTATTCAGACACAGCCTGATTCACAGAAAGAAATCTCACAACTGTGACAAAACCATTACGTAATTAAAGAGTTGGGAAACAGATAGATACAGTATCAAACAATTTAGAAAGTTAAACATATATACTGTTTTGCAGCACATCATAATTAAAATAAAATACAACTACAGTGAATATAATTAAGTGAACTGAAAATACAAATCGAAAATTTTCATAGAAAATGAAATACAGGGTATCCCAAAAGTCTTCTTACAACTTCAAAAATTTATTACAAAAAAGTAGGTCTACAGCAAAAATAATTACAATAATACATATAGTAACTTAAAAAGTTTTTTTCTACTACCTTAGTATACTTGTACATGAGATCCTTTCGCTGCACGAAGAATATCAAGTCGATATTCCAATTCCATCCACGTGCGTTTCAGCATGCTAACATCAACAGTAGTTACAACTGTTTGATGAAATCTGAATAAAAGTTAATAGTCTCATGGAATTGAAACAAAAGATCCATGCAGCAGTAGCTACTGTTGATGTTAGCATGAAAAACGTTCGTGCATTGAATTGAAATATCGTCTTGATATTCTTCGTGCTACGAAAGGATCTGATGTTGAAGTTTACTAAGGCAGTAGAAAAAAAAACTTTTTAAGTTACTCTATGCACTGTTGTAATTGTTTTTCCTTTAGGCCTATTACTTTTTTTTGTTTTAAATTTTTGAAGTTGTACGGGGACTTTTGGAACACCCTGTACATTTCTTACATTTTCCAATACACAATACAACATGTGTTAATTTCTGTTTATTATATGTCTGCATAAAATTAAAGTTCACATATTGTATGTCTTCCCATTCAAATATTAAATACAATCAATACTGACAAATCTCTCATAAAAATAATTCTTGTAGATGGTTCCTTAGAGATTTGAAATAATTAGAAATATTTTATAAGACCGCAAAATTACTCTACAAATACTACTTTGAACCTAATAATTTTTATACATCTTGAAAAAGATGCCGTGCAAAATTGCTATGAATGTGTCCTTGCGAATCGTATATCACATCGATTTGTATTCAGTGTGTCTAACCTTCTATGGAAAATAAAATATATTGATGGAAAAAAATTACGCAGCAATCGATGATTTTTCACTGCAAGAGGGTACGTTCCACGAAGCATTCAGACATCTCTTGTTTATATCTCTTATTTCACATATACCGTCTTCATCTACAATAACTTTAAAACTTTACATTGAATCAATTGATAGTATATTATATGAAATTTTCATAGTGTAAAAATAATCGTTTTTCTCGCAACCGTTACTCTGGCGACGACAACCATGAGTTTGAAAGAGCTAACTGCGAATTTCAATCTGTATGGATCGAACAAAGGGGTTCTATAAGATCTTCAAAGCTTATTAAAGCATTACTAGAATTTAGAATGAATGGTTCCTAAACTGAGTTCAGCGGATTCCAACGTATCCGAAGCGCATCTTCAGAGGGATCTGCAAAGGTCTGGCGTTTAGAGTAATTGTTTTTTACTTACATGAAATGTAATAGAAATCGTGTAAATACATTGACAGAAAAAAAGAATACTGTTTTAAAATACAGTATAACTAGTTTATATATTCTGTATCCGATATTCCAAAATAAATGTGTACTTTCACTCTTAAATCCTGGGTGCCATGGAATTCGTGTGAATTATTATAAGGTACTATTGATAATGAAGTGATTAATAATAGCTTAATTATAGCATTTTACCATCAACATTCCTCTTAATGACATCTAATTACAAGCAGGATGATGTTCGTTCAACATACCACACACATAAAAACATGGTATTGGCGTTTAGAGTAAATATTTTTCACTTACATGAAATGTAACAGAAATCGTGTAAATACATTGAAAGAAAAAAAGAATACTGTTTTTTAAATACAGTATAACTAGTTTATATATTCTGTATACGATATTCCAAAATATATGTGTACTTTCACTTTTAAATCCTGGGTGCCATGGAATTCGTGTGAATTATTATAAAGTACTATTGATAATGAAGTGATTAATAATAGCTTAATTATATCATTTTACCATCAACATTTCTCTTAAGGACATCTAATTACAAGCAGAATGATGTTCGTTCAACATACCACACACATAAAAACATCGTATTGGCGTTTAGAATAAATATTTTTCACTTACATGAAATGTAACAGAAATCGTGTAAATACATTGAAAGAAAAAAAAAATACAGTTTTTTAAATACAGTATAACTAGTTTATATATTATGTATCCGATATTCCAAAATATATGTGTAATTTCACTCTTAAATCCGGGGTGCCCTGGAATTCGTGTGAAATATTATAAGGTACGATTGATAATGAAGTGATTAATAATAGTTAATTATATCATTTTACCATCAAAATTCCTCTTAATTGCATCTTATTATAAGCAGGATGACGTTCGATCAACGTACCACAACCATATATGCATAAAAACACCGTATTGGACTGTTATGTTTTTATTTATATGTTTAAATTCCCTTATAGAATTATTAGGAAATATGAGATGCAATTTTTTGATTGTTGAATGCAAATAACCTTCTTTGCAGACTTTGTAAGAGATCAGTGATAATATTTTGCATTCCGTCTTACAAAAAAAGTTTTTTTTCTTCATAAATGATGAGAAAAATGTTTAATTTAAATAAAAATAAAGGAAACATTTTATGCAAAAATGAATATAAGTTTGAACAGTTTTTTTTACATGCATAGGTGCATTATCAAAATGAAATATTTATCCAAGTATTTAGAAAAATTTAACATAGATATAAATGTAATACTTTAAATCAAGATTTATCAAAGAGTTTCTTTTAAGTACGCGAATTCCTTTTTTATGAGACTAGTAAACAAGTGTAAGATTTTGAAACAAGTTTGCCGAGATATGCATAATTTATAAACAAATACAGTAATCTTTCAAATCAAAGTTCTTCTCTAATATTTGAGGTGTTGCAAGCAAAATAAATTTTGAAGGAAGTGGATTCTTTAAAATATGTTTTAACATTCTAGTCATAAATGTTGTAAAAGTGAAAGTTTTCAGCGCTTTTAGTTAAGTTACATTTTCTTTAAAAGGAAATTTTCAACAAAAATTTTTAAACTGAAAGAAATGTGCAGTTTTAAATATTTTTCGAAAGATTTTAAAGTACTACATGCAATAATTATGTAGAAAAATTTATATTTTATGCTTGGGAAAATGAAACGAATTAAGTTAAAATATACACTTTAAATCTCGATCTATTAAAAAAATTTCTAGAAAGTTTAATATATGTGTACTTGCTACTTATTTTAAAAAGCTTCTTTTAACAAAGAAAAATATATATCACTGGTCTTCAACATACAAAGGGCGCGTTCAGAGACCGAAACGCGTGTTACTGGTATAGTTGGAGAATGACGTCATCTGTGAACGCTTTTGGATAAAGTTATGGGCATGTTTACAATCAAACACTTCCGTCACCCAATCTACCATTACATTTTGATCGTAGGAACATTGCAGGAACCATCCTAGTGACGTTGGCCAATTATATCATAGTGTGTAGACCAATCAAATGGTCAGGACTCAAGTGTACAGTAGGAGTCATAAAGAACGACAGTTAACAGTTTCAGTTAGCTATAAAGCAAACAAACAAATCAGATTTCCCAACCATGTGATCGCTTTACCCAACAAAATTCTACAGTTAATGTAAGTTACACGAAGTCTGGGTAATTTCCGGCCCTGAACGCTACGGGTAACCCGCAAAAAGTCACGTTATATCGGTTTCTGAACGTTTCGGGTTACCCATGTGTTACCCTATGTAACTTGGAGTTCGGTCCGTGAACGCGCCTATTATAATAGGTATCCACCTCATTGTATATTTTACCTTGTTAAATGAATCAAATGAAACTGAAACATTTGTTAAATATTTCTTCTACATTTATGTGCAGTTAGTCAGTGGCGAATCATGTTATATAATGTAGGCATGCTCTTTCCCACTAGTTTACCATATACATATATGGTAAGACATGGAGCTATGAATAAAGAGGAGCAGACAAACAGTGTAGTGTCTACCTGTTTCGAGTGAGATAACTGAGGATATATTCACAAGATGGCGTCTGTCGTTTGTGCACATCGTATCAGGCCCTATTTAAAGCCAGGAAATAGTGTTACCAGTAAAAACTAATAGAAAATTTTGCCTTATTGATGACAGAAATTCTGCCTGAATAAGGCGAAAACTTCTATTCAAATATTACTGGTGGAAGTTTGCCTCGGCGGTAATTAAATTCACTGACTTTGTCAGAAGGATTATTCATTTACTCACAATATCCCCGAGTGTCTGACTATATCTGCGGGGAAAACTTCTATCAGTAAAAACGAATAGATGTTTTTGCCTTATATATAACAGAAATTTTACATGAATAAGGCGTTTAAAATAAAACAAGAACATTTTTATTCAAATTTACTGTCGGACATTTTTCACGGCAGTAATCAAGCCCTGCGGAGCCGATTACAGTTGAAGCTCCAACGTTTTGAGGAATCGTCAATTCATTTTTATTCACAGTTCTATGATTTCCATCGCCTTATTTCAAAATTTCCCAGAAATCGTATTAGAAAAATACTAGAATAAACCGGTGGGAAATAGCATGCCCAGTTTTAATAGATGGATTCAGCTTTGCATGTACTGAAAGCAAGATTTTTTATCGATTGATGGGTGCGCATAATTATATCTTATATCAGCCTGGGATATTTAATTAATCGTATTGTATGCAGAATATTGCATGAAATATTAATACATACAAGGTCAGATTATAAATGAGAAGAAAGCTTTTCTGTTACAGTACAAGTGCTTTTATAGCCAAACACTGACATTTATTTTTACAGACAGTACTACCATACAAATAATTCAAACATAATAAGTAATAATGTACTTGAATAGCTTAGTGAAAAATATTGTTTTTCATTATTTAATTATTGTTGAAATTTTGATGCTATCTGTCGCATCTAGCCACAGTGGGGCGTTTTGATAATCTAGGTGGACAAAATTCATTTTTCTGATTATCTCGGAATTTAACAAGACCGCATATACTGGTAGCTGAATATGTCTTTTGTCGAGCTCCGTACGAGTTTCGTCGAAAAAATCTGATGTGTCGATTAACTACGACCGTAAAGCAGGCAGTTGGTTTGAGGGAGTTTCAACAGTTGCACTATTTTTCTGTAAGTTCGAAAGAAAGTCGTGACTTTTATGTTTTATTTAAAAGGAGGAGTTTACTGGACATATGCCACATGTTTGTTACAAGATTTAACCTATTGTTGTTTGAAAATAAGCGCCATCTTGTTTTCAAAATTCATCTTGACTTTTAATATAGCATTAAGCATTATTAAGAAATAAGCATTTTTTTAAAATTAAAGTGCCATTCCTAAAGCATTGGAAACTTAAAAAAGCTCCTGCGAAAGTTTGCGAATCATTAAGTTATATTAACTTGAAGTGTATGTATGTATGTTTAGTTCAAATCTTGCAAGTCAGTTTTAAACCACTTTTAATTATTCGATTGAACTGAAACGTTGAATACATGTGTAGTTTCAATGACAATACAATAATATAATATAAATAAATAATAATAATATAAATAAATAATAATAATATAAATAGTAATATTATTATAAATAGTAATATTATTATAAATACTTATAATAATAATATAAATAATTAAGTAAGCCAAATATTTATCACTGTTTGATTGTTTTATTACTGATACATTCGAAAACCCATCAAAACGTAATTAAACTTCAAAGAAATAAATTTGTCCACCTAAACCTCAACACGCCCCACTGTGCATCGCCTTGAAAAATTGGCGCAAATCTAGGTTTAATGTGTGGTTGTGTCTAACATAGGGCCAAAATAAAAAAAGTTCTTTCTTTCGTTTAATTTAAGCTTTTATACTTTTTAAAATTTAAATCACTTAAATTCGGATAAAAAAACACCCTTAGCAGATATTTTCAACCAGTTTGCCAAGATTGAAGATACTAGGTTTCATACTTTCCTGAGAATTCACAGTGAAGGCGTGTTTTTGAAATATAACTTTCCTTTTCACATGTTTATCAACTGCTTTTAACGGTAATCTACATTCTAAAAGTAACTCATATACCGTAAATCGCTTTTTTAGTATAAAGTTCCTTTAGCGAAACCAGATCATTTTTTGTTCATTTTATTTGAATATTCAAAAACTGTTCTTGGAGTATATTTGTATTTTTAGGTAACTTCCATTACAAAAAGTATAAAAGTTACATATTGCAGACGACCGCTGGAAAGCAATTCCGGAAAATTTAAGTATATTTTAACCGAACATAATCCCCAGACGCCAAACGCACCCCATGATAACATGTTGAAATGTATATATATCCCGTAAGGCATGGTGACGTCACGGCGACGTCAGTGTGAAGTCACACTGTGACTTTGTGACCGTCGATGTGACGTCACGTGACGTCGATGTGAAGTCACGGTGACCTGAATGTGAAGTCGTTATGGCCGTTTTAGAGCTCTTTTGTGACGACACATTGTGACCACTTTGTGAAGTCACGGTGTGACAAATTTGTGAAGAGTGTGTCATTTGTGACGATTTTGCCATTAACTCTGTGTCGAATCTGTGACGAACGCGACAACATTTTGAAGTCACATTATGACCAATTTGTGAAATATGTGTCATTTATGACGATTTTGACATAACATTGTGATGAACCTGTGACGACAGTGACAATATTGTGAAGCCATTTGGGTCCTGTCCTGTGCTGGATGATTTCAATTTATTCAAACCCGACTTGAATTTTTAAATTTTATTTCAAGTCCACCCAAAATCCGACCGTAACCCAATAAAACAAATTCCGTTGACCCATAACCCGTCCGAACCTGATAAATGTTTTGATCGACATTCCTCCGGACCCAAAATCCTAAATGAAAAAATATATCTACAATTTAATACAATTATAGAAAAGAAGTCTATAAAAATATTTATCATATCTATTTTATGGCTTATACAGAAAAATAAGCATGTATAAAAACTCATTCACACTAAACTATAGTTTTTCATCTGAAACAATATTATAGTAATTCTTTTGAAAAATTAGATTAACCCGTACCCCAAACTGCAAGAATAAAATTTTAATCTAAAATCGAAACGAATCCGAAACAAGTGACTAAGTGTCTTTAATAAATCCAAATTAAAAAAAACTCATGTTTTATATAAAATAAAAAATTGCCGGTCTAGTTTTTCGTTTTTTCAAATATCTGAACCGTCCTTATAGCGGGCAAAGCCCGCTATTATACTCTGTCATAATAATATCTGTCATGTGAACTAAACGCGATATTTAAAAAAAAAGTAGTTCCCCCCCCCCCTCTCCCCTTCTTTATTAACAATCCCTATTCACATAATAAGTACATCATTGTCTATTAGCGTTTTATTTCTTTTTTTTATTAGGGAATTCTGCCCCCTAGGAGCTACGCTCGCCAACCCCCGTTATGACACCGCAAACTTTAAAAGCACGCTAATTTGATTAACTCTAAAATGATTACAGAAGATTCAATTAGAATTAAGCGACCAGTGGCGATCGGCTTTAATCGGGTTTCCATTCATTTTCCTTTCACTGAGATATTTTAAGGCCAAATCAACTGCTGTCGAAAGAGCTAACAACTGTTTTCGTGATAGATTAAATAACATAAATTAAACATTTGAAAATCAACTTATGTTAAATAGCTAAGCTAACAATGTCGTTGCATCGGGGAATATATGATAATGATGTTATAAAAAAATGGGTATTTATCCGTTATCCCGTCGACCACTATAAAAAAAAAAAAAAAAAAGTCGCCAAAATATAGGGAGAAAAGTGTGTTACCGTGGTGTCACATTCTATTGACATCAGATGCGTTACACGTGTTTCCTATGTCATCAAGAGATTTTTATTAGACATTTATCTGTATTTTTAATGATATTTTACCCATTTATTAATTATTTCATTAATTAAAAAAATAATAACGACCTTGCGTTGAAAAAATGTTGCTATGCCTAGTTATGCACAACATACCCGTGTCAACTGCCATCATAAACACTTATCCGTCAGCCGAGGGGGATAGTTAAGAAAAATATTGTAAATAAATAAAGATTTAAGATTACTTTTTTTTCTCTTTTCTTTAATGTATTATAAATTTTATAATTTAAAGTTACTGATAATTGACACTTTGGTGAGTGGGGCTTTAGATTCTATAATGGCAGCATTCTTCCATTGGACATTAGAATTTGGCAATAGTTTTTTTTTTTTTTTTTTGTCATTCGGAAGTTGTCAACCGTATAATGGAGAAGTACCGATTTTTTTTTTCCGTAAGAAGTTTGAAATGTATCGATTCCAATATGACGTAATTTTCAAAGTTTTCTTTCTATTATTAAACTTAAAAAGATATATTGAAAGGAAATATCAATATTTATGCTGTTTTAAAATTTGCGATAATAGGTCAAATATTTTGTGGAAATAAATTAATATATCCTGTAAATATATTTTTATATTGAATCTGTTCGAAAATATTATTATTTGAGCATTTTAAATATGACGTAAGTTTCCCTATTTAATGTTTTGAACACGTAATAATTTAATTATTGCTCTTTTTAATATTCACGTGCAAGTATATTTTTATTATGTTTTTTTTTTTTTTTTAACAATTACTGCTTTTAACACATGTTCATTTAATTATATTTTTTAAGTTTTATTTCTATTTTTGATAGTTACATGTAAATACATTTTTTAATTGAAAGGGAATGTTATTATGCGCGAACTTTTGCAAATTGGCAACAATTCAAATAGATTCTGCGCATTAGTTGAATATTTTTATCCATTAATGAGTGGGTTTTAAAGGTTTTAATTAATATCTTGCGTTAATGAAGACATTTTCAAAATTTTATGATTTTCAGCGTGACAGTAGGTTTTCAGCTGTAAGTACACAAAATATCAAGTCTCTAACTTATACAGTTTCTGAGATCCCACTCTGTGGCGGACTTACAGAGAATCGAGACAAATTGGGTTTCGTGAGATGAGCGAAACCCTAATAATAGAATCAGTTTGACCCTGACCACAACAACATAAATATATAATTTTAAGAATTATTCTAAAAATTGTTACTGCACTGCATTTTAATTTTCGATTTAAAAGCACATTTAAAATAAAACTTTAGACAGATCATATTTTTAAAAAAAATATTTTTTATTCCTACTACTTTTTTATATATTGATATTTTTAATTAATTATTATTATTTTTTTTTTTACATTTCTTATATGCTATACAAGGCAGTGCATGAATTTTAGGTACAAATTATATTAGATTAAAAATAATTTTTAACTGTCATATCTAGTGAAAAGTGGGGGTAATCTAACGCTTCTTCATATGATATTATTTGTTAAAAAAAAAATTTAAAATGTCAAAGTAAATGTCATGTACAGTTTTATCGAATACATAATAAAAAAAATATGTGCAGAAAATTTTAAAGCTCAACCTTAAATACAAAAAAAAAAATACTTTAACATTTTTAAAGTATGAAAAAGAAGGAAAAAAAATAGTATTGATAAAAAGCCATTTACAGATTTCTTTTGTGAAAAAGTACCCCTTGAACAGGACTCCCACTGGTTCGATTTTTTTTCTTTTTTCTTTTTTTTTTTTTTCAATATTAGTATTTGTGCTAGGTTTTTACATTTGCAGAAAAAATTACGTACCGCGTTGGTGTCTGCAAAATTTATAAAAAAAATCTAAAACGATGATTATTTTTTAAAAAGGCGGTATTCAAAAATGGACAGAGTAGGAGGCTTGCTTGATCTACGATTCTGTACATATTAAACATATAGTAATATTAAAGTGGTAGATTTTACATTTTAACCACGTTAAAAAATTATATATTATATAATTTGAGTTCATAATTTTAAAAAACTGTTTTTTTTTTTTTGGGGGGGGGGGTCTTTCTCTCCTTTAACCATTTAAATTTATAAATATACATTTTATCAAATATTCCAATAGGTTTTAAACAGTATCTTATATATTTAATAAGAGAAAAGCAAAAATTTAACCTTCAAAATAAGATATGCTACAAATCATGCATGGGACCTCTATTTTAAATACTATATGTGTTTTAATTACGTTTACTCCAGTATTTGACTGGTATTACTTTATATATAAATGATAACTATAAAAAAAATAAAAACAATATTTTGCTTATTTTTTTACCATTATTAATTGATTTATAAATTATGTATATATTTATGAAATTGTAATGTTTTTTTAAATAATAAGTTTTGCAATATATTATTTTTTAGAAACACCGATCATTTTTTGTTGATAACCCACTGCACCGCAGCCACTCTAGTTAGCATATGATGTGAAGAAAATGTACAATTTTCTATTGATTTACGATTCATCAATAGTAATACATGTTGACGCCGATGACATGATATCTATCTGGCTTGATGTCTGATTCCAGGGCAAGAACCACAGTAACATTTGCTGTGATTCTGATTCCATAATACATAGTATATCCGGAATACAACCGGATTTGAGATCTATTATATAAGTTTTAGAATGCAGGTTAGTGAACGTTACTGATATTTTGCATTAAGGATGCTATTTTGCATTGTTTTAACAATACAGATAATCATATTTATATGATACAATTAAAAAATAATAAATCTAATATTAATATCAAATAGTTATTCATCTTTTAATGTTTATCAAGTGTAGAAATGCAGTCTAACCACCAAGCGTAATAAGACATCGGTTTATCATTATTATTTTATTTACTGAATTATACGGTAAATGTAAGTAACAAGCTTATTTTAATCATACTGATCACAATAATCCTACATACTTTTAAATTTATATACTAAAGTATAGATGTTAAATGAATACTTTGAAATTTATCAAAATCATTTAGAAATCAAAATAGTGAGTAGTGTAATTCAAAGCAGAAAATCAAAAATAAAATTATTATATTACAGCTATTCATTACTTAAAGATTATGTATCATTATTATTATTTTGATAATTAAAATATTTTAGCAGGGTAATATTTAAATTCTTACTAGTATACACAACAACAAAAAAATTTCAAGCTTTGCTGTTGGTGTTCTTTCTATGTTAAATATTTTAATCATGTAGATTGAAAAAATAAAATTTTTACATACCTTTCTTTAGCAGATGTAATTTTTTATGGCATCAACGAAGTAATCCGAGTAATACAAGTGTTTTTCAAGTAAATTAGGTACAAAAACATTACAAATGCATTGACGAATACATACAATAACACGCCAACGCTATTGTAATTATTTTCGGACTTATATTTTAATTGGAATTCTTAAATCCAGAACATAAATCCTTATAAAAAAAAAAAGTTTTTTCTAGATAATATTCATTGTCTGTTCCGTTCCAACAATTAAATGTCGTGTTTTACTGTTTAGTGGTCTGCAGTCTGCATTAGCACTCAGCAAAAACAAGGCCAAACGACGCAGATGCTTTTCTTCATATTTTACAGCAGTTCCTTAAATATTACTACGTAAGATAAGGATGTTAATTACGTCCAAATTTGAAGAATAATTTTTCACAATGATTTCCATTTTCTGAATAAAAATATCTCTCCTTGAACGTGCAAAAACGTATCCTTCGACACATAATTCGTTCACAACCGCCATTTTGGAAGAAGAATAAAATTGAAAATATTCTAATTCGAACTTCGAATGACAAAAGTCGTCTGCTTCCAATATCCGCAATTAAGATCTGCGCAGCATTGTTTAACCAGAAAGTAACACCTCGCAGATGTTTACAGCTTGCCGCAAATGATAGATAAAACAAATAATTTAAATAAAATATTTCAAATGCTTTATAATTTATATGGCTAGAGGTGATATCTTACTAAACACTGGCCAGTTTGGAATAAATTGCTATAGGAATGACATATAGTTTATGACAATTACTTTATGACATATTTTTAATTCGTTTTTGTTCGGAAATGCATTAAATTGGCTGGTGTTTTTATTCAGAAACTATGTAATTGAAAGACGTTTTCCATTTTTTGTTAAAAGCAGAAGATATTTCAGAAAAAAATGTCAAAGTCGGCGTTTTGAACCGAATAGCCGACGTGACAGTAAAAGAAAGGGGAAAAACCGGTCGTCACGTGACACGAATTGCTTATAACTCGATAAGTAGTTTATTTATTTAAAGAAAAAAAGAAAAATCATTTCGAATCCAAATTGCTTCCATAGACCGTCCTGCCCAATTTATGCCTTTTCGTTTAAAAGTGAGTCTGAAATTATGTCAGAAAGCTTCGCGTTGTTGAGCAGGTCAGTTAAGAACCACCTTAATTATACCGTACAAGGAAAATCCTGAAAGTGTTGGATCGTCGCAAAAATTAAGCCCTCATTTTTTGACAAGAAAACTGATGTTTGGGTTGAGTGGCCTCTCAAAATAATTAAAGATTGGAGATTTTTAAAGAAATATTTTTAGCATTACAAAATTAGCAAATGAGTTCCATGCGGTAGTAGAAAAAAAATAATGTTTGCATTTAAAATGTTAACAAACCTGTAAATTGCTAACAATTTTATTAGACTGGGAGATCTATTTCTGAATTACTTTCCGCTAAAACTTTCATACGTTACTAAATTTCTATTTAGGATTTTTTACCTGTGTATTATATAGTATATTTTGTTAAATTTCTTGAAAATGTTAATGAAAATTTTAAAATTAGTTATCTGCCTCATATATGTAGACAGATATTTATTTATTATTTTATTCTGGAAATACTCAATTTATTTAAATAGTGTGTGACAATGTTTTTATTAACGATTTAGGCAAATGACATAATTCAAATCTATATTTTATGAGTTTCTGTTTCAAATTCCCTCTCCGATCACACTGTGAAGTCACAGTGTTGGAATGTTGGTCATAGGTGTGACGGGACTTATGTGACTTGAAGTGACGTCATTGCAACGTCACAAAATGTTTTTAAGCTCTCAAATAGTAATTTTCTTGATGCCATAAGTTGTTCAAAAGTTTATTTTAAGTTTTCTTAAAATCTCCAAGACGTTCACATTTTGGTCACAGCGTGACGTTACAAAGTAGTGGAATTTTGGTCACAGGTGTGATGTGACGTACGTGACTCACAGTGACGTCACAATGACGTCACTGTGACTGTGCATGCTATGCGGGATATTATATATAGATACACCTGATTTTTTTCCTGCTGTAACACTCGCATTTATAAATCGATTTCAATGTGATCAAGGTTCTCAACCGGGTTTGTTAGCCAGCTTCATCCATCATATTGATTCCAAATGGAGACCACTTAAACATTTAAAATTAAAAATATGTATACAAAAAGTAGAAATTAAAAACGTTTTTTTTTCTTTAAGTATTTGGCCTTAATACAAGGATTCCGGAGCATTGTTTGCTTCGTCTCTAACTTAAATAATAAATGAAACTTGTGTGTCAAGCACAGATTATGAAACACTTTCAAACACTTTCAGAATACTTAAACAAGACTTCGCTGTTTAATAAGGTAAATAAGATACCTAAGTAAACAATTCAGGAATTGCATAACACATTTAAAAATCAGATTTCAGCAATTTCCGTCCATGGCCGGAATTGTACTACAATTCTTTTGTGCAACATTGTATTTGATCTATAGATTTGTACATATTCTACATAATATGCTAAAATTTAGCCTAGTAAATAAACGCATAATCGATTGAAAATTCACGCGTCAACCACTTTCAGAATACTTAAACAAAACTTCACTGTTTAATAAGGTAAATAAGATGCCTAAGTAAACAATTTAGGAAACGAATAACACATTCAAAAATCATATTTCAGCAATTACCGTCCATAGCCGGAATTGTACTACAATTATTTTGTGCAACTTTGTATTTGATCTATAGATTTGTACATATTCTACATAATATGCTAAAATTTAGCCTAGTATATAAACGCATAATAGATTGAAAATTCACTTTTGGCGTATCTTCATAGTTCACCTGTTTATAAACTGTTCTCAACAAGAATCTTCTACTTTATAAAAGTAACTTCTATGTTACAGATAATTATTTCTAATCTAAAATTCCCTTAGAGAAATCAGACCATTTTATGTTCACGTTATTTGAATTTTCAAAAAATTGTTCTTAGAGACTTTTATTTTTTTTATACATGCTTTGTGTTTAATAAAAGTGGCTCATTTTAAAATGTATCAGTATCGGTGTCTATTACTATACTACCCTTTCGAATCTTTAAAAGACTTCTCGGAATCATTTTTGTCGAGAGAGACGAAAGAGACAGGATACCAGGCCTGCGTAATTTATTCGACTCCCTTCGGACTCCTTTAGTCACGTGATGCCTACAGGTGTGGCAAATTCACGAATGCTGGTTTACGAAAATAGCATCACATGAATTAAGTGGTCTGAAAAGAGAAAAAAACATGACGCAATGCGGCAGCCTGTCTTTTTCGTCACTCTCGCTTCTTTCCTTGATGTCAAAAGCTACCAAACTATTTTCACTAATTTCTCTTTGTAATGAAGGATAAGCAAAGTATATTTTAAACTATAACTAAAACTATATTTTAAATTGCAGTAAAAGTTTATCAATTATTTTCTAATATTTTCTTTCAGTGCAAAAGTCCTTAAAAGTACACTTTCTTATGTAATTTAATTATAAATGTAATTCAATTATTAACTATTTGTGCATTAAATATGTAGGACTTTAAAAAGTGTGACAGAATGTTCTTAAACGTGAAATTTTTTACATAAAAATTATAAAAGGTAGAGACATCCAAAAAAGATCTTCAGAATCATCCTAATGCATGTGATGAGAACATAATTTTAAATAAATGAATTTCCCCAGATTTTAGAAAGTTTCTAAAATCCAAATCAAGTAATGAGCGGAATAATTTAAAGACGTATTCCTTCTTGAAATGTAATTTCAAAATCACGAATGAAAATTTTCTCGTTACGTTTGTTAACAATTTTATTTCAAATTAGATTATTTTATTTTATTTGTTTTTACATCTCAATTTGTTTTTCTAAATTTATTATAATTATTTCGGGATTATGGGGGAGGGGGTCGAAAAGTAAGACTTGCGATTTTTGAGTTCCGCTTTCCAAATGCAAAAAATTTAAATGTTAATCACTGGAAATATGTTCTGCAATGAAGAATAGTTTTTGGTATTTTAGTTTTTCATTATGCAAAGGTTCATCAAGTATAATGAGTAAATAAAAGACAATAAAAAATAATAAGAAAATAAAACTATATATAAAAAGTATAATAATATAGTCCGATATTTTCATATAGTTATTATGTCTGTAACATTAGGTTAGTATAAATATTTGTGTGTTTGAAAGCTATGCACACACGCACATCTATCATATGCACTGGTGTATAAGTTGCTCTCACCCCTCCCCCTGCCCATGAATTAAGCTGGAATTAACTAGCGTTATACTCGTGTATATGTCGACGTCCAAATTCGAGAGAAAAAACAGGCTGTAAACCAGTTTTTAATAGTAGGGATGTTCGTATTATTTAATCGAAGATAAATGTTACGAATTCTACGATTAAATAAGACAAAGAAAATATTGGTATTCACCTGCTTTTCCGTTCGAATTTGGGGGTTGAAATATACACGAGTATATACGGTAGTTAATTCCTGCTTATGAGGACGAAATCGAATTATGTGATAGTTAAGAGGTTAAAATATTGCTAGTTACAAATGATTCATTAAATTGGAGGTAACGATAAATTTTCCAAAATCTGTTACAAAGTTCTGTCTTGGCTGTTACAAAGCCAAGTGTTTATCATTATTATTATTATTATTATTACTATTATTATTATTATAAATGACGTATACATAAAATAAAACTTGTAGAATGAAAGTTTTAATATGCAGAAAATAAAATATTATAATAAATAAAACCGTTTTTAAACGTTACTCTTGGGCCGTAGGAGAGCGCATAGGAGGAGTTTGATTGCGGTTTATTTATTTATTTTTTACCTTATTGATTATAAGTATTACAGAAAACGAACTGTAGATTACAATAGCAGATAAAAACTTCTATGTAGTATAATGTACTTTACTAATTATATAGTTGTAGCTATATTAACACTAACTTTCACCTTGGCAGTCTGATACAATGTTTTCTGTGCGTTGATGTTTTACAACTTTTTATGACTTTTACGTTAAACATTTGCTGATAAGGGATTTTTTGGATTCCGAAACGTTCTTTTTAAATGTTTTTGTATTTTTAACATTTTATATAATTATAATATATTGTCTGTAATCTCAATGAACTTTTATAGTTACAAATATGTTCAAACGTAGTTTTATTGTTTACATAAAATACGTAAATCATATTTATCTAAATTGTGTAGAGGGTGTAGAAACATTCTTAAATTCTGAATAAAATTTTGAATGTTTTAAACAATAAAGAAAAAAAGATTTTTAACGTGCTTTTAAATAGTGTTAGAAAAGCAATGTCCGAATTCAAAATAATAATAATCATTCCTTCTACTTCAATAAAAAGTATAATTTTGGGCTGCGTTTAAAATAGGCAAAAAAAGTGTTGAAATTGTATTTCATTCTCTGTAAAGAAAATCCCATAACTCCAGACTAAATGTTTTTGTTCAATACATGGAAAGCATGTTTAGATTTCAAATGCAGCCGCTAAATTTTATACTGTGTGTTTATCTGTTGACAGGGGATAAATGGAATTGCTTCTCGAGTGTTTTTATTTGAGTAAAATGAGATGGAATTTATTATTTGAAAAAAGATACATTTCGCCAGAAAGCAACCACTCTTTATTAACGTTTTATATGCACACATATTAGTTGTGTTAATAATGTTGGATGCATTTACATACGCTTAGTTACTTTAGAAAGTATATAGAACTTCAATAGAGGGTAAGGAAAAAAAAATATATATATAAGCCAAATTAAAATTACAAAACAATAGCATCTATGCGATAAGCGCTACAGCCCCTAATAACCACACAAATTATATATAAGGTAAAGCCAGGAGAGATGGCGAATTAATATTTAGAATTAATATTTAATTAGAAGAGAATTAATATTTAGATTTTTTATTGTTATTGTTTTGAATTGCGCGCAGACTCTCCTAGCTTTACCTTAGACCATAATATGCAAGTATTTTTATCAGAACCAGAATTCCGCACAATATTTAAACATTAATTAAAAACAGAAAAACAACAAAACATCAAAATTAAACAAATCAAACCAGAAGATAATGAAACTAAAAAAGGCTGTGTACTCATCGGCAGTGGGTATAATATTAAAATAAAAGCCATGTTATGGAATGAAATGAGTACATTTGATTTATGCATTGCGACATTCTGGCCGAAACCAACTGCCACTTTTTGCACTGTTTCACCCTACATAACTTTCGTTCCATTACATGGCTGTTATTTCTGTTATTTTTGTATTATCTCTTTAATACGCTTAGTTACTTTAGAAAGTATATAGAACTTCAATAGAGGGTAAGGAAAATTATGCAATTAAATGTTTTTGATATATAGTAGAATAGAACTTGATATGTTTTTTGAAATTCATAGATATTATAATTATATATATATATATATATATATATATAAGTCAAATTAAAATTACAAAACAATAGCATCTATGCGATAAGCGCTACAGCCCCTAATAACCACACAAATTATATATAAGGTAAAGCCAGGAGAGATGGCGAATTAATATTTAGAATTAATATTTAATTAGAAGAGAATTAATATTTAGATTTTTTATTGTTATTCTTTTGAATTGCGCGCAGACTCTCCTAGCTTTATCTTAG